>CM077093.1:154076018-154475948 GCA_039513925.1 Platanthera zijinensis
TTAATATAAAAGATGGCTATTATGGATATAATAAATCCCTTAAGAGTTATTTTAATAATAATGAATGTGATAATTATTATCATTAATCAACAGTATTAATTGATTGTGGGTGCATCAACAATAGTGAGATTATTAGATTATGATATTAATCCATGGATTATTGTATAATTTTGGATGGCGAGTGCACTCACGTAGGATCCGAGGCTCGTGCCGTTCCACTCATGTTGGGTCAGAGGCCTGTGAGATTGCACTCACGAAGGGTCGAAGGCTCATGCCCGATGTATATATATATATATATATCTTTACTACTATAAAAGAAATATAAAAAGTAATTGTTATGGGCAAACCTATTTTGGATAGGTGCAAACCAACTTTTAAAATAAAAACTTTTAAACAATTATTTTAGGCGATTGTTATCCGCAGACCTATTTTGGTTATCCGCAGACCACGAATTCAGCCGATTTTTATCTTTAAGTTTTCAATTCGAAATCTCGCTCTCTCTATTCACAGATCAGCCGCCTCCGTGCCCTAACCTCTCCCGAACCCGATGCGATAGCATCGACGCCGACGAAACTCATCGTCGACGTCGACATTCCTCCTCCATCAGCAGCTCCCACTCGCCGTCGACGTCGCCGCCTGAATGCCTTACATCCTCACCCGCGATTGAGCCCGACAAAGCTGCTCCGACAAGTCTCCTGTTGCGACACCGCCCCCCTGCAACCTCATCTCCCATTTGGTCTCCGGCGTCATTCTCTGCAGAGAGACCTCTGGTAATTTCGCCATTTCAAGCCTCCCTTCTCAGCTTCGTATTCCAAGTACCATTTCTCTGTGTTTCCCTGCGATTTTTTTCCCTTCCAAGCATCACATTCTCTGCGATTTTTTCCCCATTACTAGGTTATTTTTTTACCCATTTCTAGGTTCCCCCTCCCAGCCCCATTTCTTGGTTGTTTTTTTCCCCTTCACTGCAGGGCCTTTTTCCCTTCACTGCCTAGCATTGTTCCTAGACTTTTTTCAGATTATTGCAGTGGATGTTGAAATATTTTTAGATTGTGTCATTGTGCAATGGTTGTTGAATTTTTTTCAGTTTGTGTCATTATGAAATGTGATTTCATTCTCCCATTAACCCTAGATTTATTTTAGTTTTCACCAAAATTAGGACTGTTTCAGTATATGAAACCTGCTGTATTTCTGTTTATTTTGTATTTCAGTTTATGAAACCTCCTCCATCAGCAACTCCTACTCGGCGTTTATTTTGTAATTTGTGTTTAAGTATATTAACCCTAGAATGATTTCAGTTTTCACCAAAATTCCAGCTGTATATGACTGCTGTAATCTCCCATTAACCCTAAAGGTTTTTTTTGTTTCGTGTTTAGACACTATAATGGATGAAGAAGGCAATGACAATGATGTAGACAATGTTATTGCTAATGCTCCTTCCCCTTTATGCGTAAATGGTAATGTCTCATCCATTTCCGTAATTGCCAATTTGTTGACTTTAATATTCTAAAATGGTTTTATTTGGCTTATAGATATTACAAAGCATTTTCAGACGAATATAGTATTTCAGTCAAGGGATGAGTTAGTAGCTTGGGCACATAATATTGGTAGATCTCTCAGCTTTGTTGTCACAATTCAGAGCACAGATAAATTAATAGGTAGACCACGACCTCGTATTTTACTTGGATGTGATAGAGCAGGCTTTCCCCGCGAGTCTCAGAATAAAAAAGGATGGGTTAAACAAAATCTGAGGAGAACAACCTCGAAGAAATGCGGGTGTCCCTTTTTATTGAAGGGAACAAAAGATGCAATTGCTGATGAATGGCGAGTTGAAGTTTTATGTGGCACTCAGAACCACAGTTTTGTTCACTTGGAGGCACATCCCTATGCCGGCCGGTTGAATGTAAACGAAGAGAGATTGGTTGAGGTTATGTACTCATCAGGAGTAAAGCCAAGGAAAATACTAACTGCCCTGAAAAAAAAATATGGATAATTCCACCACTATGAGAACCATTTATAACCAAAGAGCGTTATTACACAAAAAGGAGTTGGGGGGTTTGACTCAGATTCAGTTTTTATATAAGTGTATTACCGCTGCAGGTTATGTTAGCTTCAACACTGTTGCTGAGGATAGCAAGCAGTTGAAGGGCTTATTTTTTGCACACCCTACAGCCATCAAATTATGCTCTATGTTCTCATCTTTCTTTCAGCTTGATTGTAACTACAATATTAATAGGTACAGGCTGCCGCTCTTGTCAATAGTCGGTGTTACATCGACAAACCAGTCTTTTTTTGCTGCTTTCGCCTTTATGTCAGATGAACTTGAAACAAGCTATACATGGGCTCTGAGATGTTTTCATTCCATCATGGACCCAGCTTCTATGCCTACTTTCTTCATCACTGACAGAGAGTTAGCTCTTATGAATGCTATAAAGGTAGTTTTCCCCCATTCCAAAAATATCCTATGTCAGGTACATATACATAGAAATATTCTGGCGCACTGCAAGAAGTTTTTCAGCCAGGGTAAGGAATGTGAGGTTTTCTTGGGTGTGTGGCAAAGAATTGTTAATGCCCGGACGGAGAATGAGTTCAACATTGAATTCAATGCCATGTTAGCTACATATGCTGAAAAATATCCAAACGTATTCAGTTATGTTGTCACTACATGGCTCGATCCATTCAAAGAGTACTTCGTATTCGCATGGGTCGACAGATTTCTTCATTTAGGGAATTCAACCACCAATCGGGTCAAAGGCGGCCATATCCAGCTAAAGAAATTTATTGAAGTTTCGGTCGGCAATTTGAATACGGTTTGGTGGACTTTCGACCAGATGATATATTTGCAACACACGGACATCAAACGATCATTTAGTCACAGTATTATGCATATAAGCCCTTTATATACAGGGTCGTTGTATACAGCTTTGGTCGGCCACATATCATTGCATGCGTTGGAAATTATTAGAGAACAGGAGGTGCTCGCAAAATCACCAAGTTGTATTCTGGCAGGGGAGTGCACACATAAGATTCGACTTTCCATGGGTTTACCGTGCCCTTATGAATTAGTGACTTACATTAAAGAAGGTATGGCCTTTCCTTTGTATATGGTGCACAAACATTGGAGGCAGCTGGCTTTCGAAGAAGAGAGGAAATCTGAATTTGAAGAGGATATTGCTGTGGAGTTTGAAGGGATTAGCAGGCGATTCAAGGACACAAGTTTAAAACAAAGGGAAGAAATAAAATGAAAACAATGAGAGCTTATGGATCCATCTGCATCTCAAACAACTGAGCCTAAAGTGCCAATCAAATTGAAGGGTAGACCCAAGGGTACCTACAAAAGGCTAAGTGATGATCCGAAGTCTACCAAAAGAAATCCTTCACATTTTGAGTATGTGTTGGAAGGTGAGACTGAAATGAAATTTCAGGTTAAGAAGTGGAAACAAGTTGCTAGAAAGAGGACAGGTTACCATCTTCGGAAGCCAACACTTTCTATTGTACAACAATTTCATATTGATGTTTGTAGGCAAATGCCCCCATTTATAGCAGATCACATAGTCAAGGTCATTAATGTGCTTGGCGATGGGCATTGTGGCTACCAGGTTATAAGTCGAGGGTTAGATATGGGGGAAAATTGGGCCCAAGTTTGGTTGGACTTGAGTAGGGAACTTCGTACGAAGGAGACCCTTTATCAAACTATTTTTGGCATGTTGAGATACACATATTTGTTGGGATCTCTTGATTGTTCCCAAATCTCGGCACCGGAAGAGAAATGGATGTCTATGCCAGATATGGGGATTGTGGTGGCATCCTGCTACAACATAGCACTAGTTCAGTTGTCTACACTCCAATACCTCACTTTTCTACCATTAAATTCTGGCCCCCCCGGCAATGCGGTGACTTGTATGCATGGGCTTCGTAGATGGTAATCATTTTGTACACTTGATAAATCGTGATGGGTGTCCTTTGCCACGTATCGTCTCACAGTGGAAAAGGTTTCATGATCCAATTGCTGGGCAGTGGGAAGCTACATACATTTCAAGAATTGATGTTTCTCAATCGCTTGAGGATACGGAAAGTGAAATAGTTAATCTCGAGAACTACTAGTTTTGAGGTATGGTATGGTTCTTGCTTTTTGAGTATTTCCTCAATCTATATGTTGACAGGTTGATTTACATTGCTGTTCAACAGGGAAGGTTACCATTTACATTACTGTTCAGCAGGGAAGGTGCTTCATTTTGCTTTTGAATTTTGGGTTTTAATCGGGTATGACGACTGCTTTGACATTTTCTGTATGATTTCTGCTTAATTCGTATGATTTCTGCTTGTTGGAAAATTTTGAGAACATTTGCATTGACTAATAATGCAGGAAATATATGACCCGAAATGCCGGAGATGCTGGCAATTGAACCAAATTTTTTTTGTACTCAATTGCCTGCACTGGTTAACATTTTGAGCTTCATTTTGCTTCTGAATTTTGGGTTTTAATCGGGTATGATTACTGCTTTGACTTTTTTTGTATGATTTCTGCTTAATTTTATACCCAATTTCCTGCACTAACTAATGCATTTGAACCATGCAGGATAAGCTGGAGGCACTTCATGGCAGAAATGGCAACATATATTGATTTTAGTTTTTGCTGGGATATTACTTTTGTGGAGGAACTCTGATATCACTTTTTGTGGACCTCAAATATCTGTTGCAACAAAAGGGACTAGTATTTTATTTGAAAATAGACATTTTATTCTAACTTATGATCTACTTTGGGGTTGAGCTATGGATGATTAAGTATATCAGTAAATATTATGGACTGTTTAACTATATCAATATACTTGCATATATCAATATATCAGATGAGCTCTGGACTATTTAACTATATCAATATACTTAATGATTCATTCCTATAGTGTTGTATAGGATATTATGGACTGTTTAATTTTGAAGTATTTTTTTAAATGGTTTGCGAATAACAATTTTATCTGCGAATAGTAATTCTGAGTCCCTTTGGATCTGCGGTTAGTAAAAATCTGCGGATAACCAAAATAGGTCTGTGGATAACAATCGTCTTATTTTAAATGTTGCGGTAAAATTGATAGGGGCAAACCATTTCTTCATCATGTTGACAGGAGTGAGCCATATGCGACGACACCGCCACCACCGTCGACACCTCTCTCTTTGCCGCTGCCATCGATACTGCTGCCAACGCCTACCGCAAGCCATACACGATGACACCTACCACACATCCTCGCTTCTGATCGCTGCGGGAGCTCCAAATTTATTTGCGTCAGACATTCTCACTCATTTTCATCTCCTTTGATCTGAAGCAAGCCGTAGATTTAAACCATTTTTTTTCGTATTTCTCATTTTCATCATTTGTTTTCGTATTTCTCCAGCGAAGAAAAAGAACGTCGAAAAGTTTCACTCATCGTTAAAAGAAAATTTATATGATAAATTTGAAACTTTTGTAATATGTTAAATTTTATGATATTGTTGCTAAATTATTTGTTCATATTTTGCTAAATTTTTTTTTTAAAAAATTTATATTGGTTTGCACGTAACAATTTGGTTTGCTCGTAAAATTTGTTTGCACCTATCCAAAATTGATTTGCCCATAACAATCACCATATGAAATCCTTGAATTTTAAACTCATTGGAGTGATTTCAGCCATCAGATCTGACATGATTTTTCATCAGCCATTTAATCGAACCACACCCTCTCTCTCCAATTTTTCCTAGATCACCTAAACCTAGGTTGATATAGTGTCCTAAACCTAAATTCAACGGAAAATTACTATTTTACCTTCCAAATTTTGTAAAAATTTGAGCCAAATGATCCACTAATAAATAAGTAGAGCCTCAATAGATTGTTATGGGCAAATCAATTTTAGATAGGTGCAAACACAATTTTACGGGCAAACCAAATTGTTACGTGAAAACCAATATAACTTTTTTTAAAAAACATTTAGCAAAATATGAACAAATAATTTAGTAACAATATCATAAAATTTAACATATTACAAAAGTTTTAAATTTATCATATAAATTTTCCCGTTGAATCTGGCTCGAATTTTTACAAAATCTGGAAGGTAAAATAGTAATTTCCCGTTGAATTTAAGTTTACAATTTCCCGTTCGATTACCATTTAATCAAACCACACCCTCTCTCTCCAATTTTTCAACTCATGTTGGATCAGAGGCCCGTGAGATTGCACTCATGAAGGGTCGAAGGCACATGCCTGATATATATATATATATCTTTACAACTATAAAAGAAATATAAAAGATAATTGTTATGAGCAAACCTATTTTGGATAGGTGCAAACCAACTTTTAAAATAAAAACTTTAAAACAATTATTTTAAATGTTGTGGTAAAATTGATAGGGGCAAACCATTTCTTCATCATGTTGATAGGAGTGAGCCATATGCGATGACACCGCCACCACCGCCACAACCATCGACACCTCTCTCTTTACCGCTGCTAATGCCGCCACCGCTGCCATCGACACTGCTGCCAACGCCTACTACAAGCCATACACGATGACACCTACCACACATCCTCGCTTCTGATCGCTGCGGGAGCTCCAAATTTATTTGCGTCAGACATTCTCACTCATTTTCATCTCCTTTGATCTGAAGCAAGCCGTAGATTTAAACCATTTTTTTTCGTATTTCTCATTTTCATCATTTGTTTTCGTATTTCTCCAGCGAAGAAAAAGAACGTCGAAAAGTTTCACTCATCGTTAAAAGAAAATTTATATGATAAATTTGAAACTTTTGTAATATGTTAAATTTTATGATATTGTTGCTAAATTATTTGTTCATATTTTGCTAAATTTTTTTTTAAAAAAATTTATATTGGTTTGCACGTAACAATTTGGTTTACTCGTAAAATTTGTTTGCACCTATCCAAAATTGATTTGCACATAACAATCACCATATGAAATCCTTGAATTTTAAACTCATTGGAGTGATTTCAGCCATCAGATCTGACATGATTTTTCATCAGCCATTTAATCGAACCATACCCTCTCTCTCCAATTTTTCCTAGATCACCTAAACCTAGGTTGATATAGTGTCCTAAACCTAAATTCAACGGGAAATTACTATTTTACCTTCCAGATTTTGTAAAAATTCGAGCCAAATTCAACGGGAAAATTTATATGATAAATTTGAAACTTTTGTAATATGTTAAATTTTATGATATTGTTGCTAAATTATTTGTTCATATTTTGCTATTTTTTTTTAAAAAAAATTTATATTGGTTTGCACGTAATAATTTGGTTTGCCCGTAAATTTGGTTTGCACCTATCCAAAATTGATTTGCCCATAACAATCACCATATAAAATCCTTGAATTTTAAACTCATTAGAGTGATTTCAGCCATCAGATCTGACATGATTTTTCATCAGCCATTTAATCAAACCACACCCTCTCTCTCCAATTTTTCCTAGGTCACCTAAACATAGGTTGATATAGTGTCCGAAACCTAAATTCAACGGGAAATTACTATTTTACCTTCCAGATTTTGTAAAAATTCGAGCCAAATTAAATGAGAAAATTTATATGATAAATTTAAAACTTTTGTAATATGTTAAATTTTATGATATTATTGCTAAATTATTTGTTCATATTTTGCTAAATTATTTTTTAAAAAATTTATATTGGTTTGCACGTAACAATTTGGTTTGCCCTTAAAATTGGTTTGCACCTATCCAAAATTGATTTGCCCATAACAATCACCATATAAAATCCTTGAATTTTAAACTCATTGGAGTGATTTCAGCCATCTGATCTGACATGATTTTTCATTAGCCATTTAATCGAACCACACCCTCTCTCTCCAATTTTTCCTAGGTCACCTAAACCTAGGTTGATATAGTGTCCTAAACCTAAATTCAACGGGAAATTACTATTTTACCTTCCAGATTTTGTAAAAATTCGAGCCAAATGATCCACTAATAAATAAGTAGAGCCCCAATAGAAGGCCCATCTAGGCACAACTCCGTATAGGACCCGCTCGGTCTAGCAATGGGAGCACTGGGCCTGCCCGCTGAAAAGGAATTCAAATAAGCATCGTGCAAATGCCTTTTAAAACCAAATAATTCACTTCAACCTACAATGTGGGGCGAGAAACCGATGGAGCGGATGCAGCAGATGAATTACTAATTAATTAAGGGTGCTGTTATTAGCAAACCCACTTTGGTTACTAGCAAACCAGAAAAAAACAAATTCAGCCATTTTTTGCATTTTTATCTCTTCCCAAAAAATACTACTAGCAAACCAATCTTATTTTTTTGCATTTTTTGCATTTTTGAATTTTGAGTCTCAAATGTTTCTCATTTGAAAAAGTGATCAACATGAAAGTTGTAGATCTCGTTGTGATCTACAACTTTCATGTTGATTATTTTTTGATTTGAAGCCGTTTAGGCCTCCAATTTGGACCCGAAATGAGACACTCACGGAACGAGTCGTCCGTACAGATTTTCGGCATGGCTTTTTTCGGAGCCCAAATTGAGAGTCTAAACTGCTTCAAACCAAAAAGTGTTCAACATGAAAGTTGTAGATCTCATTAGGATCTACAACTTTCATGTTGAACACTTTTAGATTTGAAGCAGTTTAAACCCTCTATTTGTCCCCCGAGAAAAGTCACGCGTCCGTGCATATGTTCGACATGACTTTTTTCAGGGGCCAAATCGGAGGTCTAAATTGCTTCAAATCAAAAAGTGTTCAACATGAAAGTTGTAGATCTCATCAAGATCTACAACTTTTATGTTGAACACTTCCTATGAAAATATACGTATAAAACGCAGTTCAAAAAGACGCGTATATTCTTATATGCACTTAACTCGTATATATAGCACAACACATCATTATAGGAATTGAAAATCAAATATATTTCTAAACCGGACAATATTTTGTTTAAAGATTTTGACACAGAAAAAAGAGTTTTGGACAACTAAATAAAATTTTGCGGCATTTTGACTAATTTCTATTGCTAACATAAGTGGTTGAATGAATACTTTTGAAATCATTTATAATGTCATTATATGTACTGAGTTATTTTGAAAGAATGAATGTTTTAAATAAAATTTAAAATTTTATTTAAAAAAATTATGTTGGTTTGCTAGTAACAAAATGGTTTTCAGATAGCCATTTTGAAAAATGATGGTTTGCTAATAGTAATGGTTTGCTAGAAATCAAATAGAGTTTACTAATAACAGCACCCTTAATTAATTACTAATTAGTTAGGGGCGGGTGAATCAGGCGGAGCGGAAGCGTGCAGATGAATTACTAAGGCTCTGTTTGGGACAGCTTATGATGATGAATAAGCCGCTAATTGAAAATTGATGCTTGCATAGAGATTTAATAAAATCAATGATGAATAAGCAGTCGACTGTTTGGATTGTTTGATCATAAGTGCTTATCTAAATTTCTCATTTATTCATAAGGGTCTGTTTGTTTGGACGTGTTTTTTTTCGTCCGTGCAAGATTTTTTTGCCTGGGGACGATTTTTCGCTCGGGCGTGTTTTTTCGCCCATCACGATTTTTTTCGTCCGGTCAAGATTGTTTTCGCCCAAACTTGATTATTTTCGCCCTGACGTGATTTTTTTCGCCCGGGCGCGATTTGTTCGCCCGGGAGTGATTTTATCGTCAGGTCGCATTTTTTCGCAAGATCACGTTTTTTTCGCCCGCCAGATTTTTTTCAACCGGGCGCATTTTTTTTCACGCGGGCGCGATTTTTTCGCCCGACGCGATTTTTTCGCCCGGTCGCATTTTTTTCGCTCGAGATCATTTTTTCGCTCGAGCGGGGTTTTTTCCGCCCGATCGCGGTTTTTTCGCTCGGTCGCGGTTTTTTTCGCCCGAGCGCGTTTTTTTCGCCCGACGCATTTTTTTTCGCTGGGGCGCATTTTTTTCGCCCGGACGCGATTTTTTCAACCGAACGCGTTTTTTTGTCCGGGGCGCAATTTTTTCTCACAGGTGCGATGTTTTCTCCAACACAATTTTTTCAACCTGAAACAATTTTTTCACACAGATACAATTTTCTCGCCAGGACAAAAAAGAAAAAAAAACTCCCGGATGAAAAATCATGCCCGGACAAAAAAAAACACGACCGGGAAAAAATACGCGTCCGAGCGAAAAAATCACATCTCGCCGCGTCTGGGCGAAAAAATCGCTTATAGGCGAAAAACTCGCGCCCGGGCGAAAAAATCGCGCCCGGGCGAAAAAATCGCGCCCGGGCGAATAAATCGCGCCCGGGCGAATAAATCGCGCCCGACCGAAAAAATCGCGCCCGGGGCGAAAAAATCGCGCCGGGGCGAAAAAAGCGCGCCCGGGCGAAAAAATCGCGCCCGGGCGAAAAAATCGCGCCCGGGCGATAAAATTGTGTCCGGGCGAAAAGAAATCGCGGCCGGGCGAAAAAATCGCTCCCGGGCGAAAAAATTGCGGCCGGGCGAAAAAAGCGCGTCCGGGCGAAAAAATCGCTTCCGGGCGAAAAAAACGCGCCCGGGCGAAAAAAACGGGCCGGAGAGAAAAAATCGCGACCGGGCGAAAAAAACGCGCCCGGGCAAAAAAACGCACCCGGGCGAAAAAATCGGACTCGGGCGAAAAAATCGCGCCCGGGCGAAAAAATCACGGCCGGACGAAAAAACCGCGTCCGAGCGAAAAAATCCCGCACGAGTGAATATCGCGCCCGGGCGAAAAATATCGTGCATCTGCGAAAAAACGAGCCCGGGCGAAAAAAACGTGTCATAGCGAAAAAATTGCGTCAGTAAGAAAAGATCGCGCCCGGGTGAAAAATTCACGCCCGGGCGAAAAGGTCGAGCCCGGGCGAAAAATTCGCGCACTGGTGAACAAATCGCGTCTGAACGAAAAAATCACATCCGGACAAAAAACACTCATTTGACTTTTTTAAGAGATAAGCGCTTACTAGAAATCATAAGCCGGACCCGGATAGCTTATAAAAAATCAACTTATAATCAGTTTTAAAATAAGTGATTTTATATAAGCTGCACAAACAAACAGCTAAAAAACTACTCGCGGCATGACCGGATTTAATGGTTGCTTTACCCTAACTGTACTTAAGAGAAGTACAACGACATTTGTCTTTAAAGCGCAATTTGCGTGAATTTGAATTTAAGGATGAT
This sequence comes from Platanthera zijinensis, assembly GCA_039513925.1. Taxonomy (NCBI): domain Eukaryota; kingdom Viridiplantae; phylum Streptophyta; class Magnoliopsida; order Asparagales; family Orchidaceae; genus Platanthera; species Platanthera zijinensis. The sequence goes on from CM077093.1 coordinate 154,087,157, forward strand.
GTTAGCAGGCTTGTCTCAACACTGGTGGACTTACAAAATTCTTCTAGAATGCTTGTACATGCGTTGAGTGATGCCTTGTGTCTCAACGGTTTTGTACTTTGACAGTTTTCTTTAGAAGCGTTGAGTGATAGCCTTCACTCAACGCTATAACACTTAACTAATTTCTGACTAACTTCAGAGGCGTTAAGTGATAAACCTTCACTCAACGCTATAACACTTAGCTGATTTCTGCTAACTTCAGAGGCGTTGAGTGTGTTTTCTTCACTCAATGCTTTTGTCCTTTGACAGCTTTCCTGAGAAGGCGTTGAGTGAACGTCCTTCACTCAATGATTTTGTACTTGACAGATTTTCTGTTGAAGGAGTTGAGTGAACGTCCATCACTCAATGCTTTTGTACTTAGACAACTTTTCTATTGAAAACATTGAGTGAACATCCATCACTCAATGCTTTTGTATTTTGTAGTTTTTTTGTTGAAGGCGTTGAGTGAACGCCATCGCTCAATACTTTTGTACTTGGTAGCTTTTCTGAGAGGGCATTTAGTGAATGTTTATCTGTCGACATTGTTTGGCTTTTGGTGTTGAGTGATGTGTCATCACTCAACGCTTTTGTACTTAGCCAAATTTCTGTCTTCCTTGACCATGTAAACCGCTTTCCAGTCACACTTCCAACACTCACAACCTATCTAATCATATCATTACATACATCCTGCACATATGAACTTAAACATATATCAAAAACAGGTTTTGTGTATATTAGTGACTTATGGTCTTCTTCAAATCCGGGATATTGTGGTCAATGTACCCAGCAATCTCCCTATATTTGAAAAAAAATCAGAATTCTAGTCAATGATATACACTATCTCACAATAAACAATCATTTGTACAGATAAAGAAAATATAATGGCGCACACACAAATAATTTGAATTATCTCAAATAGGATTAATAATTGAATAACATAGTGTGCCTACAATAACAATTCATGTTCCACAAACCCTTAGGAACCTATAACATATAGCATTGTTAAGTTTCAGGTCCTTGATTATAATGCCCCTGCCATATTTCTTTCCCATCTTCTCCTCAATCTCTTTTTTTGTCTTTGTCTCTCAAAGTAACTGTAAGGATTGGGGAAGTATCTGCTGGGCTTTGTGAATGTTAAGAGTCGCTACTCACCTAGAGAGGATAAATAGGAGATTTTTGAACTTGAATGATTCTTGATGTTATCTTTTTGATCACCATAAGATATTACCAAAGCACACAAAGAACAATCAACACACAGAGATTTATAGTGTTTTCCCAAGAATGGGTACATCCACTTTCCCCTTTACCTATCTAGCAAAGAGCTAGCATATGGCAAATTTCTCCAAAACTTTTTCTCAGATCCTCAGATCTTACAACTCAGGAACAAAGTTCCCTATCTCAAACCTTTCCCTAGGTCCTACAACTCAGGCTATAAAAGAGTCCTACACACTCAAGCAACAAGCCCTACAAACTCAGGCAACAAGTCCTACAAACTCAGGAAACAAGCCCTATAAACTCAGGCAACAAGCCATAAGACTCAGCCTTTATAAAATAGGCCTACAATTCAGAGAAACTCACAGGTCTCCTACCTCAAAGCAGACACACAACAAACACATAGAGATTTATAGTGGTTCTCTAAGGTCTGGGTACATCTACTTTCCCTCTACACCTATCTAGCTATGTGCTAGACTAGGCAATCTCCTCCAAAACTCGGCTCAACAGAGCTTACAACAATAAATCTCTCAGGGTTTCTCAGGTCTCCTCCAAGGCCCTACCTCGGGCTTATCAAGAAGCCCTACCTTAGAGTTCTTCAACTCCTACAACTCAGAAACCTCCCAGGTTTCCTACCTCAAATTTTACTCAAGTCATACCTCAGATTTCCACTAAAATCCTACCACTTACACCGGGAGTACAACCCTACAACTCAGGCATCAGGTCCCTACAGCTCAGACACAAAGGCCCTACAACTCAGACACAAAGACCCTACAAAAATATAATGTGTATGATTACAATAGAAGTCTAATTTATGAATAGACCTTAAAGATTGAGACCTTCCACTGTTCTTGCTTTGATGGAAAGATCTGGAGCTGCACCTTGACTGAATGATCTTTAGGTTTGCATAAGTTAGGGAAAGCTACTTCTTGATCTTTTTCTTTAGCAATAGAAGGAAGATCTAGTTTTGAGTCTGAATCGACTCTATCTTGTTCTTCAGAGAGCTATTAGGAAAAATTATCTTGTTTATCTCAGATTGTAGTGGGCCACTTTCGATTTTGCAAATTCTTGCAACAACTCCTTCTTCAGGCGCCCTTCTTGTCTTCTTATAGCATTGACCTTCTCTAATGATCCCAAGAAAGGTCTTGTCAAAGTATTGGGCATAACAGGAATGTTCGACCCATCCTTTCACTTCTTCCGCCAATGCTAATCTGTAAGGGCTCAATGGTATTATTTGAATCATGTCAACTGTACCGCTGAGTATTCATTCCATTCTCAGCAGTATTAGACTTGGTGCTGAGACCTATGGATTTCAGCAGCTATATATGACTCTTCTCAACTGTACCGCTGAGTGGAAACTTCATTCTCAGCTGAGCTTGCCTTGGTGTTGAGTTTATAGGTAACACTGAGATAAGGATTTGATCTCAGTGGTATCTGCCTTGGCGTTGAGTTAGCTTCTCCATGGTAACGCTGAGTCGAGACTATATTCTCAGCGGAATTTCTCTTATATCCCTACTTAGCGGAATATCAACTATACAGTTGAAATTTGTATACCATCATAGTGGTATAACCTTCTTTACTCTAAACCTGTTTATAAAGATAATACTTCTGCATATACATGAAATAAATATGCTATAAAATACAATATATGCTTAGAATTGTAGGTGATGCTTCTTCAAATCTAGGAATATTAAGGGCAATATTTCCAACAATCTCCTCCTATTTGAAGAAGACAGAACACACTTCAATGCTAAGATGCATTAACTAATAAATCAGTAGTTGAAAATTACAACAGACTAAATTATCAAACCAGACATCATGATAGTAGTAGTAGTCTATTACTCTCATTTAGATTGACACTAACAAGTACAAGGATAGTCTCATTAAAGATCTTTAAGAGAAGCTCTAGAGGGAGAAGAGAATTGTTGCTAGTTTCTCTAAGCTCAATACTATGTTGCCCTTGATAGACTCCTTTTCCTCTCAAAAGGGTAAGAATGGGTTGTGGTTTAAGGGAAACACTGGAGTTGCCCCTTCAAAAGAGAAAGGGAAAGCTCCAGTACAGCCTCTAGCTTCCAAGACTCCCATCCCTTTTAAGAAGGTGATGTTGCCTTCAAACAGGTATGACCAAGAAAGCATCTATGGTCACTGGATGAATGACAGATCCACTAGTGTTAACAAAGAGGTTCACAGCTATGATGGAAGCTATAGTAGGGGAGTGAGTGCCTTTAAGGCTCCCCATGAGGAAATCCAAATCGCCCATCATGGACCATTTTTGTTTGGTGCACCAGCCCCTTCACTCAAGAACGTAGCAGTGCCTAACTCTCAAGGCCATCCAGCAAAGACCCAGACCAAGGGCAAGTCTATCAACAAGCCATATCTAGCTATCTCTGATGCTATAAACAGTATGTCATCTGCAAATAAGATTGCTGTAAATAACATTCTGACCAAGCCAAGAAAGCCTGCTAAATGACTCACCTTCAATCAGATCCTTACTGAAAGGAACAATTGAAGAAGGCTGCTGCACCTTTTCCTTTTGCACAATCAACAATTAACCCATTACAAGACCTACTCAAAAGAGAAGATATAATATTCATGAGTGTTGGTGTTGTGGCAAGGTGGGGCATTTTGCCTTAGATTGTTGGCACAATCCTACTGTGACGAGAGCTAGTTTTAGTCCTCCTGTCAGAAAATCTGCAGGAAGACATGTTCATTTTCAGGCTTATCAGAACCTAGGACCCAATAATTATTGGGCTCCTATTGTAAGGTAAATAATGTGATGCAGGTTATTCCAAGTGCCCATACCCCTATATGGTACTTGGACAGTGGTTGTTCTAGGCACATGATTGGGATAATGAGCAACTTAAAGGAGTACACACCAGTGAAAGATGGACCCATGGTTGTCTTTGGTGGTTCAGATAGAGGAGTGACAAGTGGCTATGGTAAACCAATGATATAGTCACCATATCAAAAGTAACTTATGTTGAAGGGTTGCAGCACAACCATTTAAGAATAAGCCAATTCTCTGATCTTGGCTATGTCATTTTCTTCCACAAGGATGAGTGCCAGATAAAGAGGTCAAGTGACCAAGAGGTCATCTTGACAGACACTAGGAGTGGAAATGTTTATTGCATAAACTTTCTGTGTCTTGATACAAACTCTCTTATTTGTCTAGTGGCAAATGAGAAAGTTTCATATTGTGTGCAATAGAACAAGAGAGTAGCTCATTTGAATTATTAGATTGTTGGCAAGCTCTTTAGTGAAGAGCTAGTTAGGAATGGTCTTAAGATGAAATGCACCAATGAAGGAATTTGCTCAACATTCCAAAAGGGCAAGCAGACCAAAGCTTCCTTCAAGGGCATTGGGACCAAAGACTCTGGGAGGTTTTATACCTCTTATATATGGACTTGTTTGGTCTTATACCAGTTCATAGTCTAGGAAGGAAATTCTACACCCTTTTGGTGGTTGATGACTATTCTAGGTTTGCTTGGGTGTTCTTTCTTAAGAAAAAGAATGAAACACTTGATATCTTCATAAAGTTTATCAAGCAAATTCATAATGAGTTTAATAGTACTGTGGTAAAAATTAGAAGTGACCATAAGACTGAATTCCAGTCTGATAGCATGACAAAGTTCTGTGAAGAGCAAGAGATTCATCAAGAATTTTCTTCTCCAAGAACACCCCAGCGAAATGGGATTGTTGAGAGGAAAAATAGAACTCTCATAGAGGTTGGAAGGACCTTGTGAAGTGACATATCTTGTTGGGTATTGTATCCACAATAACCAAAATTTGTATGAAGTCACCCTTAAGCAAAGATGAATTAAGTTGTATTTGATGCCCTATTTGAGTTATGTGTTTGCAGGATATAATTGCCAAGTGTAGACCAATGTCAGTCTACAATGAGTCACCAAACACAGGACCATACAATGTAATCCCTCATTGTGTGATCCATGGTGTTGACTCATGTGTAGCCTCTCTATTGGGACACACTTCTTTTTCAAAGCACTAAAGTCATGAAAGAAAGAATTGTTGCTGAATTCATTTGAAGAAAAAATAATTTTCATAAAGTAAAATTTTTTCTAAGTCCTTTACTCGAGTAGTATATCTTGTACTCGAGTAGTGCTGGAATGAATTCTCGAGTATACTAAGTACAGTTCTTGAGTAACAGAAATCCTTCTCGAGAAGGCTTAGTTCAATACTCGAGTAAGCCATGGAGTACTCGAGTACTACTTATCTATGTCTCGATTTTACTCAAAAATTCATTTCAGAATATTTTCTAAGTGCTGTACTCGAGTAATAGAAGTCAGTACTCGAGAAGGCAAAGCTTTGTCTCGAGAAATAGAAGTCTAGTACTCGAGAATAACTTGTTCTCAATAAGTCCAGTTAGTTCTCGAGAAGTCAGTTTCTATTTCTTGAGTAACAGAAGTTACTTCTCGAGTAGTCAGAAATTATTTCCAATGTTTTCTCTAAGTCTTGTTCTCGAGAACCTTCTACTCTTTTCTCGAGAAACAAAAGATATTACTCGAGTAGTCGATAATCAACTCGAGAAATGAAGATCATTTTCGGAATATTTCTCTAAGTCCCGACAGAAGTAATTTCAAATATGATTAGCACTTGTTTGGTCAACGTGGCATGCATTTAATGTGATTATGACCGTTAGGCAAGTCCTATAAAAGGTCTTATCAAAATCGGTTAACCATAACAAGAAGAATATCAAAGTTTCTGAATCGTCCTTATATTTCCAAATCGAGAAGCGCCGCTGCCGCCGCTCTGTCTTCTTTGTCGATCTTCTCTCTCGATCCAGAGATTCAGAACAAGATGTTTCAGCAAATCAAGATTGCCGACATCTCAAAATCTATTCCTTGATCGTACTGATTCTAAAGTTCTCAGAGCCAAGGTTTCTCAGATTTCTTTCTCATCTTTTCTGTTAAGGGTTGTTTAATTTTTCAAGAAGGAAGAAGCCAAGTTCAACCAGATCTGTGAAGATAAGATAGTTTTTCTGATAGTAAATTCATTATATTATTATAGGAGTTATTTTCTGAGTTTGTAGGAGTTTTACTCCGAGTTATAAGAGATATTCTCCAAGTTATTGTAGGAGTGTTTTTTGCTCCGAGTTGTAGGATTGGATTTCAATCCGAGATAATTGTGAAGTAGCCGAGTCTAGTGTGTTGCTAGATCGGTGAGGTGGAGAGTGGACGTACCCAAGATTTGGGAACCACTATAGATCTTGTGTTCTTTGTGATTTGCTTGCTTATTTTTTGCGCTTCGTTCGTTCAATTTTTATTCCGCAAAAAGACGCAGACCTCACCTATTCACCCCCCCTATAGGTGATTTAAGTAGACAACTAAAAACATTAATTGGTATCAGAGGGAGGTTGTTCGTCAAAAAGGTTAACACCTTGAAAAAATCTCATCCTAGTTGTCTTTAGAGGATACAAGCATGGACAGAGCCAATGATTTTGCTAAGCTTCCTTTATGCACAAAGAATAATTTTGCTATGTGAAAAGAGAGAATAAAGTTCTTCATGGAAGCTGTAGATCCAAAGATCTTTATGATAGTGGAAGAAGGTCCCCATGTTCCATTGATAGCCTCCACCATTGACCCAACTAAGCAAGTTACAAAGAAGCTCATGGATCTTGATAAAGATGAGATTGTACTTGTCTCCTTAGATAAGAATGCCAAGAATATCATCGCAAGTGCAGTGATGATTCTATGCTGCAGAACCTGATTCACTGCCAATCCAGCAAGGAAATGTGGCAGTCCCTTATCATCTTGATGGAAGGCACTAAAGAGGTTAAGGATGACAAAAGATCCCTTCTAAACCAGTAATATGAAGAGTTCTGACAAGGTTCCAAGGACTCTATTGTAGATACCTTTGAAAGTTTGTTGAAGATTGTCAACAGCCTAAGAGTCAATGACCGGGTTGTTGGGAATTGTGCCCTTCAATGTTTCTTAGGATTTGAAGAGGCATCACCAATCATGCTAAGGGGCATAATGTATTTGATGTATGCTTGAGTTATTACATGCAGGTTGTCCTTTATTGGATAGGTGAACAGGAAGAGGAAGCTGGAAGTTAGAAAATTTGACTAAGGCATAACCGCTGAGACAACTGAGACAACTGAGAAGAATGTCTCAACAAAACTGCTGAAACAGCTGATAAGCTCAACACATATCGTTGAGAGAAGTGTTGGTCACAGCTAAACTGCTGAGACAAAAGACTATCTCAGCCCTAAAGAAGAAACCACTGAGAAAGTTGATAAGGAACCGCTGAGACAGAAGAGTCTCAGCTGTGATGAAGAAACCACTGAGACATTTGAGAAGGAACCACTGAGACAAAGCCAGCAAAAATCTTCTAAGTCCAGAAAGTGGAGTTCGTCGAGCTCAGCTCACAGATCGTCCAGCTTAGGTTAAAGGTTGAAGATTCAGAGTTCATCAACCTGAGCCCGCCTTTCGTCGAGCTCAAGTTGAAGGTTGAAGATTCAGAGTTCGTCGAGCTCAGCTCATAGATCGCCGAGCTCAGGTTAAAGGTTGAAGATTCAGAGTTCATTGACCTGAGCCCGACTTTCGTTGAGCGCAGGTTAAAGGTTGAAGATTTTGAAGTTCATCGAGCTCAACACAGAGATCGTCGATCTCAGATCGACGATCGTCGAGCCCAGTCCAAATACTTCATGCCATTGCGGGAAAGCTACATTAGCGCCAGAAGCTACTGTTTGTCTTCTTCTGAGGGAGGCAACGGTCACCATACTTGACTAGGCCCACATTCAAATTGTGCCGTTGATTCAAATCAACAGATATAAAAGTAAGAGAAGAAAAGAAGATTAGGTTAATGAAAAATGAATGAAAGTAGAAAACGAAAAAGGGGCGGCTGGACTTCATCTTCTTCGACAAGATTGAAAGCAAAGTCCAATAGTAAAAGCCAGAAGGCAAAGATAGCTGAATTTTCTTCTAGTTCAGCAGGATTATTCCTTGAAGAACAAGTTGGATGATTCAATCTATCAGCAAGAGAAGATAGTTGTGTGAAGGGGTGTAGGCTTCAACAACAAATAGCTGCTCACCTATGCAGCAAAGAATAAGTTGGCTGTAGAAGAAGACTCATCCCTTCTACAACAAGTGGGCTGGACTGATATCTGCTCGGTCTAGCAAGTTAGACTCAAAAATTTATCTCTGAGTTAGTATTTCAATTTTACTTGATTATTTCCTGTAGGATTCAGTTTATCTGAATCTGAGTGTAGGGCAATTTGTGCCTAAGTGGTAGGTGACTAATTAGTCACTGAGGTAGGTGCCCTGCTAGAGTACAGAGGTAGGATCCAAGTGTGGATCTAAGTTATAAGGCTTAAGTGTCTGAGGTAGGAGAGTGCTTTTCTCTGAGGTAGTATCCAAGTGTGGATCTGAGGTAGGGCTGTCATTCCTTCCTGAGTGTAGGGCCTTGTGCCTGAGGTAGGTGACTAGTGAGTAACTGAGCTGTAGGTGACAAGTGTGTCACTGAGTTGTAGGCCTTGGAGGAGGGTGAGCTGTAGGTGCCTGGAAGAGCACTGAGGTAGGTACCTGGAAAGGTACTGAGTTGTAGGAGTGCTTCAACACTTTGAGAGTAGGGCTGTGATGAGTCCTACTTGTATAGTGATTTTCGGACTCATCTGGGCTAGTTTGCTTTCACTTACACTTCACTTTTAGTTCGTTATCGTATATATTTCATCTTATGTTTATTTCCATATGAAGTTCACATTTAGGCCCGTGGTTGTGTACTTTTGTTACTTTATTGATTGTACTCCTTTTTTATGATTGCCTAGAATGTAAGCACATATCAGTGTTGATATAGGGGCCGTGTGCGTGTTCTGGGACTATATGGATACAGGAATACTACGAACGATCATCAGATCTTTTGCGCACGACCACTAGTCGTGCGCCACTGATAGTGCACACTATTCTTCGTTTTCCAAGTTCTGCCTGGGGTAAACGCATGACCACTGGACATAGTGCGCACGACCACTGGTCGTGCGCCACTGATCGTGTGCATTAATTCCAGTTTTCCTGGAGTTCTGTCTAGGATTATCGTATGACCACTGGACATAGTACGCACGACCACCGGTCGTGCGCCACTGCTCGTGCGCATTATTCCAGTTCTTCTTTTGATTCTGCCATTCCAGTGCGCACGATCACTGGACATAATGCGCACGACCACTGGTCGTGCGCCCGTGATCGTGCGCATTATTTTATTCTACTGTCTATAAATCCACAGGTTTCACCCTAATTCAAAACCCCCTAACTTTTCTCCGCCGTTTTTGTCTCTGAGGAGGGATTCCGCCACTCTCCTTCATCTTCAACCGTAGGGAGGTGCTCCGAGCAAGATTTCACCTTCAAATCCAAGCCGGAGCTTCCTCTCGACCTCCTCCTTCATCCTTGAGCTTCAAGAAGAGTTTAACCTAGCTTTCTCCATCAAGATAGGATAAGTTTGTGCCATACTCCACTGGCTCGGGACATGAAGAAGACGGGTCCATTGGAAGGTAGTGACAGCCTTTCTCTACCCTGGACGCAGTTGAGGACCGTGTTTGGACGCGGATTGACAACCCGACGATTCCTTTCGTGAACCCTCAGCAAGACTTCAGATCCGGTCGATTTCACACACTTTTCTGCTCTTATTGTTGATAGTTTAGTTGATCTCTTGTATATGATGAAGTTGTTCTTATTTTGATAAACATATATATACAATCATGGGTTTAGGGTTTCAGTGCATAGCGGCCCATGTAGTCTTCCATCCCGCCCGACTAAGGATTGCATAACGACATTGCATAGGAGTTGTTTATAGTGTTTTACTTTCTTTTTCTGTAACAACCAAAACCCCCTTAGTTAACTCCGACCTTAGGACTTCAATCTCAAGTCCTCCTCGAAATTAACTCCACCTTACTGTGTTCCTTGAGAGATCGATACTTGGGGAAATTCGCCCATTTTATATTACTTGTGCGACTGGTACACTTGCCGTTCAACCACATCAAGTTTTTGGCGCCGTTGCCGGGGAACATAGTCGTGTGAGTTTTTGGAGAGGGAGATAATAGATTGAAGCCCTTTTCCATTTGTGTATATCATTTTCCTATTTTCTTTAGTTTTTAGAATTTTTATTTTGCTTATTTCTTTTTGCACTTTTTTTGATTTTTGATTTAGATAGCAGATCCGCGCTATTTTTTTCTAGCTTTGTAGCACTTTTTCGGCAATTATTTTTGTTCGAGATGTATTCTGTGGCTGAGTGATATCCACTTGACGCTTTGTGCCGATGCATTGATGCCATGGCTGCTAAGAATGCTGAGCACTGTATTCGGTGTTTGCTATGTCAAGGTGTGGGCCACATGTTGAAGGATTTCTCTCGTTTATGCGAGCCTTCTCCCTCTATGGGCTTGTGCGCAACAACCCCCATTTGCGGAAGACTATTGTGGACAAGCCTACTAAGGTGTTTCCTGGCCCATACACTAACATAATGCACCTTGCTCGTTCTTTACCCGTTGAGATTACTGAAGAATCTCTCGCTGCATAGAGATCCTTCATGGGTCCCTCGCTCCCTTTTTACGAGCTTCCCTTGAGTGATGACGATCACTCTTATGTTATCCTACAAAAAGAGGATCATTAATCCATGGGCGCTCCAGTATTTGATGCAGAGATTATTCCTGTCGATGGGGTGGCATCTGCGAATGATTTTGCGACGGGGCCTGCTCATTCAGTGCTTGATTTTGAGAGCAGTTTTGCCCCTCTGCAATTTTTGCCTGAGTTTGCTACACCTCTTTCTTGTGAGTCGGCTGATGATGCCGTATTCGAGGATGATTCAGTGCCCGAGGTTGCGCTGAGGTGGGATGATGGTTCCTCGATCTCCGACCGAGAATGTGGATCTTCGGAACACTTTTACGTACCCCAGTGGGATGAGGAATATCCCCTTTCTGATGCGGAGGTCTGCACCTCCTTATTGGACGAGGCATTCCCTCTTACCACCGTGGATCTCGAGTTCTCGGATTCTCCACAATACGACTCATATGATACCGATGATGATCTATGCTTGGATCTCGTTGAGAGTGAAACCGGGATCACTCTCCCATTTTCTGATTATTTTTGTTCTTCATCTCTTTTATTACTTGATCCCCTTTCTTTATCTGAGCCTGTGCAGGTTGAGTCTCTAAGGGTATGCTGGAATGACGATGAGCCTTGTGCTCATGCCGTCGCCATCGCCTCCTACGGACCTGTGGTTGACGATACCTTGCTAGGCAAGGATTTATTTTGTGGTGAGATGAGTGAGGAGCAGTGCTCCTCCTCTTATTACTTCCTATTTACTACCTGCATTGGTCAGGTATTATTATTTAGGTAGAGGTGTAACTTCTCTATCTCTGTATCGGTACCCATTACCGAAACAGATAATGGAACAGTTACCTGTGCATTTTTTTTCATAGGCCCATTAGCTGGAATTGTATAAAATTTAATAAGTCGTGCTTAGATGACAATAACCCCAACAGTTATCTTACTTTTCTTGCATTATTATTTTTTCATGTTTATCTTAGTTTAGTATTTATTGTATTTTGTCAATTTTTCTTTTGTTTTTGCGGAGCTCACCCCTGCAGGTAATCTTGGCAAATTCATATTGGCGGGGTTGTGATTCTTCGTATAGCGGACCTGCCTCTGTTTTTCAAGTGTCTTATAGTATGCTCACTAGCTGAGCATTGGGTAACCTCTCCCTTTGTCTTTATCTGATTTAAATTTCTATATCATATGCTGTGTAGTTTAGTTTAAGTCTTGGGGAGAGCAGCATTGTTACCTTTTGCACGCACACATTTCATGTGCATACTAGAAGCTTTTATAGTTTTATTTTGATTAGTTCATTGCATCGCACACCACTGCACCCACATGAGCACGTGCTTAGCTGTTAGCATGCTGCGAGTTAAACTAGTTTATTTTGTATGGTTTGAGAAAATTATTGTGCTGCATAGGATTGTGAGACGGAGTAAAATGTTGACTCCTGTAGTGATCCTAGTCTAGTGCTCTCGTCTCGTGTAGAAATTTGAGTAGATTTAATTTTTTTTGTATGCTTATAGTTTTATATTTTTCTATTTGCGTAAAGACTTTTTATTCTACTCAAAAATTGGTGAATCCGCTGTGAATTGAACGGTAGTGTAGGGATGTGTGTAGCCATCACTAGACTCATTTTGCTCGAGTCAGGAGGAAGGATCATCTTTCTCGGTGGCTAAGAACTTGCCCCAAGCCACTCTCAAAGCATTGGTGCATGGTTAGTGTTGGTACCCTAGTTTGGATTTGAGTTCAGTCCTCTCTTTTAGTTTCTTGAGCCAAGATTTATCTATGTTCAAAGGTTAGCTAAAAGGTTAGATTCCCTTATTTGTAGAATTGCTTATCTGGATGAAAATTTGGTTAAGTTGTTTTTTGTTCGACTATGGTCCAACGCCGCTCGACTATCGTCTATCAACTGTTCGACGATCGTCTATCAGTTGTTCGACATTTGTCTGTCAGCAGATCATCTATCTCTGAGTTAGAACAACTCTTGTTAGCTCGACGTTCTGTGGAATCTGCCTCGCCGATCGTCGAACCCCGCTCGACTTCTTTTGACCAGACAGATGTCTTGATAGTTCAACTATCTGCTTGGATAGTTCAACTATCTGATAGTTCGACTATCTGTTTGATAGGTCGACTATCTGTGTTGCTTGATAGTTCGACTATCTGTCTTGATAGGTCGACTATCTGTTGTGTTTGATAATTCGACTATCTGTTTTCTTTGATAGTTCGACTATCTGTTTGATAGGTCGACTATCTGTTTTCTTTGATAATTCGACTATCTGTTTGATAGGTCGACTATCTGTTTTCTTTGATAGTTCGACTATCTATTTTAATAGGTCGACTATCTGTTTTTGCTTGATAGCTCGACTATCTATCTTGATAGCTCGACTATCTGATAGCTCGACTATCTGTTCTGATAGGTCGACTATCTGCTATAGTAGTTCGACTATCCTCTTTGGTAGTTCGACTATCTGTATCGTTCGACTATCTGTTTGATAGGTCGACGATCTTTGTGCTTCGGTCAACGATCTCCGAGGGTCGTTCGACGTTCTGCTATATGTTTTTAGTAATTTTGTCCTCTTCTATTTTTTGATTTATTTCATATTTATTTGGCATATTATTTCAATAAATTTGTGCTATTATTTCCAGGAAATCTCTGCTCCATTCCTTATGCATGAGCCAATCTTTATCTGACAAAGTGTTTTGTCTTATTAGTTGAAATATATTTTCTGCTTTATCTGCCAGGCTGTCCTTTATAGCCGTTAGACTCAGAAAGTCTTCTCTGGCCGTAAAGAGTTCTTTCTGATGTGACTTTTTCTAGCCCCTTCTTATCTGATTGGATATGCAGCTTCTTAGAAAGCTTTATCCCCTTATAGCATGTTTGTCTGCAGGATTGTTTTTGCTTTATGCTTTTTGCAGCCCAGATTGCTGATTCCAGAAGAAGACACAGATTCAAACTCAAATTAAAGCCGTTGCAAAGGCTCATATATAAAGAGCTTCTTTTGAAAGAAGAATACCAAGAACACATACCTCAGCAGCATAGAAAAAGAGAGAAAGCAAGAAAGTTCTACAGCTCTCAGAAATTCACATTCAACTGAGAAGATCAATCTCTTCAGCATTCTTCTTCATCCTGAGTTCATCCTGCTTACAGGAAGACTTTCACTCAGAGGCTTTTGAGAAGAAGAAGAAGAAGAAAGGAAGCTGTTTGAAGAAGAACACCTTTTCCAAATCAAGAGTCTTCTTCAAGCTTCTCCTTCAGAACCTCAAGACAGTTCTTTGTCTTAGTTCAGAAGAGTTCCTGCACCCTAAAGCAAGACTCCTTCCTGGATATTCTCTAAGCCAGGGGGAGCCTTGATTCTTTAGAGCTTCTAGCTCTGTGCAATCCACTAGCTTCTCTAATTTGTTTAACAATAGAGAAGAAGCCTTAACTCTCTCAACCTCCTGTACAAAGGGTTATTACTCCCTTCAAAAGTGAACTCTTGGTGGCAGGGAACCTGATCAAAAAACCTGTGTTGGATTTTGAGCTCCTGATCAAAAGCTCAAAGGGTCTACTTGATCTACCTGAAGCAGATCAGTTGGTGGTAGGGCACCTGAACAAAAACCTGCAGTGGATTCCTACCAGGGTGGTAGAAGAGTGGACGTACCTATTTAGAGGGAACCACTATAAAATTTCTTGTGTCATCTGAGCTGCTTATTTAATTTATTGCACTGTGGCTGTGAGTAGAAATAACTAGGATTGCTAGTTGCTGTGATAGGATCCCAAGCTTAACTGTAATTACAGTTAGCTCTCTCTTGTGCACAACACTTTGTGTTAGGCTCTAGGGTTATCAATATCTATAAACTAATTCCGCAAATTAATTCTAAGGGAGTTGAGTAGGGTGTCATAATTTTTGAATACTCTATTCACCCCCCTCTAGAGTTGTATCTATCATCACTTTCAATTGGTATCAGAGGGAGGTTGACTGACTGTATAGGCTAACACCTAAGTCACAAGATCCTGATAGATACCAAGCTTATAGATATTCACTTCATGGCCCAGTCCAAGGATTACTCTAGCACCAGACCTCCAGCTTGCAACTTAGCAAAGTTTAGCATCTGGAAGGCAAGGATTAAGTTATATATGAACTCTATTGATGAGAGTATTTTTGCTTCTATTTTGACAGGACCACCAAGAGCACCTATTGCAGCTACTGCTTCATCATCAATAGATATGAGTGCAGTGCCTCCTCCAGATTACAACGATGAATACAAAAAGGCAAAGATAGCAGATGCCAAAGCAATGAATATTCTGGCTCAGACAATGTCTGATGAAGTATTCCAGAAAGTTGCTGACTGCTCCTCAGCAAAAGCAATGTGAGATACACTGAACCAGATTATAGCTGGTTCAGCTGATGAAAGGAAGGACAGAAGGTCCAACCTTATCTCCCAGTATGAAAACTTCAAGAAAACTGATGCTGAATCAGTTGAAGCAATGCACACCCGGCTCAGCTCAATCATCAATGAGCTGAGGACTCTTGACAAGGATATATCATTGATAGAGGTTGTTAACCCCAGAATCCGCAACATTTCCAGCTAGGCATCTTGCCCTTCCCTCGCTGAACTCAAGTACTCAGTTCGCCCAGCTCGCCAGTTGACGTGGTCCGTCACCTAGGCGGACTCCAGCTATCAATCCGCTCAGTTCGCCCTCGGTTCCCAGCTCTGCTAGATCGACGACCTCCCATCGACGAGTCAAGCTCAGGCCGGCGAGCTCCGAGTCAGGCCGCCCAGGTCGCTCAGGTCGCAACTAATCTGAAAGGACCGCGCTCGATGCGACCAAGGGAGGTCTCCAGCTCGCTGGCCCAGTCCGCCGGTCCCACGCGGACTGCTTGTTCTTTCTCTTTTTTGATTCCCGTCACCACTGCCCGGCTCTTTTGTACCCCGGGCAGCCGGTTATTCTAGCCCTGCCCGCTTGGGTAGGCCCCCAGCCTATAAATAGGGGGAAGTGGTGCACTCAAAGCACACTGACTCGAGCCCAGGAGCCCACTTGTTAAAGGCTGCGGACTCGAATCTCTGGCTTTGCGATCTCCAGCTTGCTTTCTGCTTTGCTTTGCTTTTCCCTTCTTGTAACCCCTTCTTTGCAATCAAAAGTAAGCCCGTCGCAGGAGAGGCATTCAGGCCGCGACGGGCGAAGTCTGGTGTTGCCGTGCTCCACGGCTCTTGCTTTTCTGTTCCTTTTCTAGTCCGCCAAGTAGACTGCCGCTCGCAGTTTGTTTTTCTTTTCTTCCCTAGGTGCTCGAACAGTTAGCTGCTGGTGCTCGCTTCCGCCTTCGCTTTTCGCGCATCAACAGTTAACACGCGACCTTCAGATTTGAGCAGTTTTTGAAACCGCGGATAGAAATGTCAGACCGCCGAGGTCGCCGCTCCGACCGCTCCAGCTCCCCCGATGATTCGCTGTGGGAGGTGTTGGAGCAGTCCCGCTGGGAAGCTGAAGTATCTCGAAGAGAGACTGACCAGCGGCTCGATACGATCAGCCAAGCCCTGTTAGCATTGACTCAGCGACTTGCCCCCCAGGTTGCTGAAGAAGTTGCTGAGACACCTGTCCAACAGACTCTAGTCCGCCGGACCCCGGCTCGTCGCACCCCTCTTCAGCAGTTGCCTGCGACCGCGCCTCCGCCTCTCCACCAAGCTCAGTCCGCAGCTCCCCTGCGACCTCAGGCTGATCAGTTCGCCCCACTGATGGATTTCTTCAGGGAAGCAGCCCGAGGGACCCCGGCTCGCCGACTAGACTTTGTTGATCGGCAGTCCGCAGAGCTCGCAGAGCTTCGTCCTCCAGTCCGCCCTTCTGCTGATTCTGAAACTCCCTCTCCCTTCGTTGATCGAATCCGATGGGAGTCAGCGCCAAGCAATTTCAGAGAACCTCGTCTCCCTTTTTATTCAGGGGAGACTGATCCGGTCTCCCACCTGCAGGCATTCGAAGGGGCAGTTGCATTGAGGAGCCTCTCTGACGCCCTGAAATGTAAACTTCTGGTGACCACTCTTGATGGTCAAGCAAGAGAATGGTTTTATGAGTTGCCTCCAGGCACCATTTCATCCTTTGCTGAGCTTCGCAGTGAGCTGCTCCTGAGGTTTGCAACCTCTAAGAAGAGAAAGGATGGGCCGGCAGCCCTTTTTGACATTAGACAGAGAGACAATGAATCGGTGGCAAGATTCGTTGATCGGTTCCAAAAGGAAATCCAAGGGGTAAGAAATGTGAACCCCGATTATTATAAAGTTGCCCTGATTCACGGCCTTTGGGAGGGCCCGTTGAAATTCAAAGTGACAACAAAGGCACCATCAACTTATCAGGAGCTCATAGCGATAGCTAATCGCTTTATTGAGGGAGAAAATGCCAACCCAACCTATATCTCATCCCTGACGGCTAAAGCTGGAGGAAGGGATGTCCCCAACTCCTCTTCCAACAATCAGTACCACAGTAAACCTCCTCGGCCTGACTTCCATCCTCCACCTCAGAGGGGGCGTAACCTCCGCCATAAGAAACCCTTCCTTGGCCATCAACAGTTTCATGATCAGAGACTGCCGTTGGCCGTCACTCCCGCCGTTCCCCTTCAAGCGCTCCCCATTCTTCAGAGCGCCCTGCCAGCTTCAAATCCTCATGGGAGCAGCCCTATGGAAGAGCTTGCAGATCTGGGCATCGACTTTGAAGAGGTTGCCCAGATAATCCAGAAGAAGGTTGAAGAAAAGAGGCAAGGGCCTCAGAGAGACTGGAAGCCCAGGGACAACTCTCAGTTCTGTAATTTTCACAAGGAGAAGGGTCATCTGACTAAAGATTGCAAGGCTCTTCAGAAGCTAGTTGAGAGGTTGCTCGCCGAGGGTAAACTCGAGGACCCGGGCAGGAAGAGTGATTCTTCAAAGCCTTCCACCTCCAAGGGCAAGGAGGTGGCTGAAGTCCACCGGGAGTGCATAGAGATAAGGGATGAGGGCCATCTGGGGCTCATTGATATCCCAAATGAGTGTATTGATGTTGTCGACGAGGGGGCCCTGGGAAGACTCTTTTTCATCCATGGAGGAGCAGGGACTGAGTCTACTCGGAAGTCTTCTCTGTCAAGGCTTTCCCGAGCTGAGGTTGCTTCTACTTCTTCCGCCCCACCTTCTGAAGTCATCACCTTTGGTTCTGCGGACCTTCCTGTAACCACCAACCCCTTCGATGATGCCATCGTAGTCCAGGCAGCCATCGGAGATTTCACAGTTGATAGAATTCTCATTGACACTAACAGCTCCGTAAATCTCCTCTTTAAGTCTACTTTTGAGGCCCTGAGGACAGGAAAGTCTCTGCTTCCCACCGAGGGGCCACTTTATGGCTTCTCGGGCGAAAGAAAGGAGGTTGAAGGAAATGTCACACTCCCAGTGACGCTCGGAGGGGTGACCAAGGAAATCCAGTTCATAATGGTGGACGCCCCGAGCAGCTATCATGCTATCTTTGGGAGACCATTGCTGAACAAATATCGCGCCATCATTTCAACATACCATTTAGCCATCAAGTTCTGCAAGGATGGCCGTCAATGCAGGGTCAGGAGCAACCCGAGGCAGGCTCGAGAGTGTTACCTCCGCACAGTTAATGTGACTGAAGTCTCCCCCTCAGCTTTTCCAGCAGCAGCAGAAGCCTTTTCTCCATCAGAAGCTACTGAGGATAAAGAAGGCGTTCACCTGGAACCTGCCCAGGTGACGCAAGAAGTCCCCATTGCAGAAGGGGAAGAAAGAAAGCTCTCCATCAACTCCGAATTGCCAGAAGATCAAAGGGCGGAGTTGATATCTTGCCTATTGAAGAATCTGGATGTCTTCGCTTGGTCAGCAGAGGACATGCCAGGGGTGGATCCCGACGTGGCTTGCCATCATCTCAATGTTGATCCGGCTGCCAAGCCCGTCCAGCAAAAGAAGAGGGATGTAGCTGTCAAGCTAGCAGAGCCCATCAGAGAGGTGGTTGCCAAACTCCTCAAAGCACGCTTCGTTCAAGAGATTCAGTATCCCGAGTGGGTCTCGAATGTTGTAATGGTTAAGAAACCTGGGGGAAAGTGGCGTATGTGTGTAGATTTCACTCGTTTGAATAAAGCATGCCCGAAAGATTTCTACCCCTTGCCTCGGATAGATTTATTAGTTGATTCTGCGGTAGGATATCCGTTTATGAGTTTTTTAGATGCATTCTCTGGTTATCACCAAATAAGAATGCACAAACCTGATATCCCTTGCACATCGTTCATCACTAATGACGGTTGCTATTGTTATCTTGTGATGCCCTTTGGGCTTAAAAATGCTGGCGCAACCTATCAACGCATGATGGACCAAGTGTTTAAAGAGCAAAAAAGTAGAAACCTCGAGGTGTATGTGGATGACCTTTTGATTAAGAGTAGGTCTCTTCCACAGCACCTGGTAGATCTTGTAGAGACCTTTTCTACTCTACAAAGGCACAAAATAAAGCTTAACCCATTAAAATGCATCTTTGGGGCAAGTAAAGGGAAGTTTCTCGGCCATCTCCTTACTCCCGAGGGTCTTGCCCCCAATCTTGATAAGGTTAAAGCCATCCTTGATATGACTCCTCCCCGTTCACCAAAAGAGGTTCAGCAGTTAGGAGGGAGGTTGGAAGGACTCGGGAGGTTCATCTCTCGAGTTGGAGATAAAAGTGCACCATTCTTTAAGACTCTTCGGGGAGCGTCCAAGTTTCAATGGACAGAAGAGTGTTCCTTGGCCTTTGAGCAATTAAAAAAGCAGCTAACCTCGACTCCTTTACTCCAAAGACCCCGAGCAGGGGAGATGTTGTTCCTATACCTAGGGGTTGGTCCCGAGGCAGTTAGTTCAGTTCTGGTCCGCGAAGAAAGCAGAAGGCAGTTCCCTGTTTACTATGTCAGTCACATCCTGAAAGATGCAGAGGCAAGGTACCCCATCCTAGAGAAGCTAGCTTTGGCATTAGTTATGTCTGCCCGCAGACTCTGTCCATATTTCCAGGCTCATTCAATTCAGGTGGTTATTGATCAACCTTTGAAGAGTGTGCTAGAAAAACCAGAGCATTCAGGCAGGCTAGCTAAATGGGCAATTGAGCTAAGTGAGTTTGAAATTTCCTATGTGCCCAGAACAGCTATCAAGGCACAGGTGCTTGCAGATTTCCTGATTGATATGACAGAATCTAGCTCGGACCAGGCAGCAAGGTCTCCTTTAGCTTGGACCATTTATGTGGATGGAGCTTCTGGTAGAAACTCCTCGGGTGCAGGGGTAGTTTTGATAAACCCGAATGGCGTCAAGCTTGAGCAAGCCATCAAGTTCTATTTCCCAGTAACTAACAATCAGGCAGAATATGAAGCTTTATTAGCCAGCTTGAGGCTTGCACGAGAGCTTGGAATTGATCACGTCCATATCAAGACTGATTCACTGGTAATGGCTTCACAAGTTCTTGGCAACTTCGAGACCAGGGAGCCAGTGTTGAAAAAGTACCTTGTGCTGGTAAAGGTTGAGGTTGGCAGGTTCAAAAGTTTTACTATTGAGCACATTCCAAGGACAGAGAATGAGGAGGCCGACGTTCTTGCAAAGTACGGGCTCTCATCAGGAGGGACAACTTCTGAGCTTTTCCACCCGGCAGTGGAGGGGGAAGGGATAATGCAGATTGATCAATGTTCCTCTTGGATGGATCCGTTCATTCTCTACCTGTCAACTAGGAATCTACATCAGTCAGTGAAAGATAAGAAGAGATTCAGGTTGAAGGCAGCACACTATTACTTGATATCCGATATTCTCTACAGGAAAACCTTCTTGTCCACAATGGCAAGATGTGTTTCAGAAAGTGAGGTTCCCACCATTCTCCGAGAAGTGCATTCTGGCGAGTGCGGAAGTCATTCGGGAGCAAGAACATTATAAAGAAGAATCCTGCGGCAAGGTTACTTCTGGCCCACAGTGAAGAAAGACTCCGAGATCTATGTGAGAAAATGTGTCCAATGCCAGAAATTCGCCCCTCTTCAGCATCAAGCAGCTCAATCTCTCAGATCGATTGCAACCCCTTGGCCCTTTGCTGTTTGGGGAATGGATCTCATTGGCCCTTTTCCCATGGCAAGTGGGCAGCGGCGCTTTATTATAGTTATGATCGACTACTTCAGTAAGTGGATTGAGGCTAAAGCACTGGCAAAGACAACAACCTAGGTTGTGAAAAATTTTATTTGGGGAGAGATAGTCTGCCGGCATGGAATCCCTATGGCAATAATCACCGATAATGGACCACAGTTCAATAATGCAGAGATGATAGGCTTTTGCAGGCAGATCGGAACAGAGCTGCGCTTCACATCAGTTCATCATCCCAGAAGCAATGGTCAAGTAGAAGCAGCTAATAAGCAAATCCTCAACCTGCTTAAGAAGAAAGTTCAAAATCTCAGGGGCAGTTGGGCTGATCAACTTCCCTCAGTCCTCTGGACCCTGAGAACAACACCTTCATCTGCGACAGGAGAAACCCCGTTCAAGCTTTCTCACGGGTCCGAGGCATTGATCCCTGTTGAGTTTGAAGTTCTGTCGCCTAGAGTACTGCTTGCTAGGAAAGGTACGGAGGATTGGCTTGGGTTGAACAGTGAGGAGATGAGGTTCAGTTTGGAGCATATCGAAGAGGTCAGAGACAAGGCTGCTATCAGGCAGGAGGAAGTTAAAAGAAGAATGGCCCGTTACTTCGATAAAAACGTAAGGATCAAACACTTTCAAGTGGGAGATCTGGTTCTTAAAAAGGTCGATGCTGCTGCAAGAGCCAGCTCAGTTGGGAAGCTTAATCCTAGCTGGGCAGGACCATTCATTGTTAAGGAAGCACTTCAGAATGGGGCCTACCGGTTACAAACGTTTGAAGGAGAAGATATGCCGCACACGTGGAGCGGAGATGACCTAAAGCGGTTCTTTTCCTGAACCTCTTTTCTTTTCTTCCTATGTAAACTCTTTAAGAGGTTCATTATTAATAAAAAGTTCCTTGCTAACACTTTTATCAAGTATTTTTGTGTTTCAAGTGTTGACAGTTAAATATATGGAGCAAGGATAACTCTAAACGGTTCTCTCTGAACTCTCTATTTTATAATTATACGAATCTCTCAAAATTGATATTCGTCTAAATACTCATACTAACACTTCTTCGAATCCCCTTTCCTTCTTACCTCCTCGAGCAACTCCCGACAGTTGCTTGATACCAGGAGATATCGCCGTGTTCAGCAAAAACCTCCCCTAGAACCGTTGGTGTCAGCATAACACCACGACGACCACGTGTTGCGGGGAGATTTCGCACCGTGTAGTGGGAGCCTACCAACTCTAGTGCGGTAGGATACTGGATTTCGGATCCCGGCTAGTACCTAACCCCAATTTTGCATTATGGAGGAGCAGAGTGGAGGTCAGCTCTACCACGCCACTTAAGGGATATTGTTACAACCCAGATGATCGCACGGGGAAAGCAATGCCGCTCCGGCCGCACCTACCCCCAGATCATCTTAGGGTTGTGACTCTCGAACACTCCTTGGTACCCTCAAGCAGTGCCTGCAGGAGACCCACAGTCTTGTCGATCTCAAAGGAAAGCAATGCCGCTCCGGCCGTACCTGCCCGAGAGATTGACTTAGACTGTACTCCTGGCAAGAGGGCAGTGAATTGAGTTATTGAGTCTGCAGATCTCGAGGTCCAGTGAGGAAAGCAATGCCGCTCCGGCCGCACCTACCCGCTTGACCTCCAGACTGCGGCTTTCTTCTTCACAGGGGTTGTCATTATTGATGAAGTGCAGACTCCAGTTGTCTTATCCGCTCAATCCGCTGTCCCTTGGGTTGATTCTGTAATTCATAACCTTGTGAGGAAAGCAATGCCGCTCCGGCCACACCTACCCGCTTGGTTGTGAATTACAGGTCATTTCTGATATTGTTCATTAATGAAATGCGGACTCCAGTTGTCTTATCCGCTCAGTCCGCCGTCCCTTGGTTGATTCTGTAGTCCATAATCTTGCGAAGCAATGCCGCTCCGGCCGCTCCTACCCGCTTAGTTATGAATTACAGGTCATTTCTGATGTTGCTGACTGATGCAGTGCGGAATTCGGTTTTCTAATTCGCCTAGTCCGCAGAATTTGTTCGATGCATACAATGATTACTTAGAAAAAATTCAAATGTAAATATCTGCGGACGGTGACCCTAGTCCGCCTAGTTCGCCTATTCTCGTTATTCAAGTGGGCAGATTGTCGTTTTCTTGGTTCTGTTCTGCAAAGCGCGGACTGCCAACCGAACTCGTCCAAGTTCGCTTTACACGTTCTCTTCGCTTAGAATATTTTCATATTACAGCAAGCTGTGGTTATGCAATTTCAGCAAGCTCTAAACATACAACAAAGCAATGAAAAAGATTTACATATAAAGTGCGACCTCTAAACATAAGCAAGGGAAAAAAGCAGAACATCTCAGATCACAAATATCCTTTTTCTATTCATTCAAAAATATATTTACTTGTCTTGGCAGGCTCGCGCAGAGTCCGCCCCCTTACATTAAAGAAAACCAAAAAATTACAATATATATTCCTATTCTGTCCTCTGCTTCTTGTCCGCAGGCTTCTCCGGGCTCGACCCATCCACATCCACTATAGGCGAGTAGCCGCCTGAGTCACTGCTGCTGCTGTCATCAGAGTGAGAAGTGGCTGAGGGTTCTGTTCGCGTGCTGCTCTCACCAGAGCCGAAGTTAGCGGACTGATCCGACTAACCTCCTTGCTGCTGACTTGAGGCCACGTCTTCAGCGGCTTCCTCGTCAGCGGACTCCTCCTCGTCATCCTCGGCAACCGTTTTCCCCTTGGCAGCTCGCTCGAACTCGGCAACCTTATCCTTTAGCTCCGGGAAAAGCTTCAGGAAAGGAATAGAGTCTACCCCAGCCTTCGCGTACCCATCGCTGATAACGCGCTCGAGCGCGACCTCGACGCTTTCCCTTACAAAAGGAAACATGGCCTTTTGAAAGTCTGGGTTGGTCACCTCATATGCGGTCTACAAAAGAAATCAAAACATCAGTCCGCGAAAGATAAGCAAGATTAATGGCGATTAACTAAGCACTTACGACCTTGTCTTCTTTATATTGATTAACTTTTACACCAAGTCGCTTATTCCTTTCTTTCAGCGAATGGCTTTCCTTCTTATACCGCGCATTGTCCCTAAGCAGCTCGCGCGTAAGCCTGCCTAAGAAGTGGTTGGTGACGGCGGAGTTCGCACTGGCCTGCGCAGCGAGAAGGGGGAGGTCATCAGGTGCCACACCTTGCAGATCGCGAAGGTTTTGCTTCCCGTACAAGGCGGACAGGGCGACGTGGGCATGGCAAGATGGGCGCGGACTCCTCCAGGAGGGAAGAGCCGTTGATAGGCGGACATACTTTTTCTTCTCATGCCAGTGGATCATGGGGTTGCCCCTCAGATCCTTTTGCTTCTCGCCGAAGCCCGCAATGTCGAAGCTGCCATCGGAAGAGTAACCCGCGGCGGGGTCACCGTCTTCCCTCCTCTTTTTTGCGATTTCTTTTCTCCTTTCCCCTTGTGTAGGAGTCTGTCCGGCAGGCGCAATGGGCAGATTTGCGGGCACTGCCAATGTCACTGCGAGAGAAAAAGTTAGCTAAAATTCCCAGGTTGTTGCGGATACAAATGAAGGTCGCAAGACTTACTCTCTTGGCGGCTAACAGTATCCAGCCCAGGCAGCAGCGGGATGTAATAGTCGACATCCAGCCTCGCTCCATCAAGAAACTTGACGATGGCGGCCTCGGCATCGTTCAGCCGCACGCTCTTGAAGTCAGCGTCTACACGCAGCTGCGGATTGGTATGAAGGAACCCTAGGTCGCCTTCAAAGATAAGATACCTAGAGGTCCAGTTGTGGATCTTGTTCGGCAAGCCCACAACTTTCATTCCCCTGCAGTAGAAGTAGATGATGCCTTTGTACTCACGGTCTCCTGTCGGAGTGATGGAGCGGACAGAGAAAATTTTCCTGAAAATCTTCAAGGAAAATTCAACCCTCTCAGCTCGCAGGTAAGCAATGAAATTGCAGATGGCGACCATACTGTTCGGGGCAAGCTGGCCCGGAACCACCCCATAATGCTCAAAGATCTCCGCGACCTCCCAGAGCAGGGGGAATTTGAACCCGCAGTCAAAATGATCTATTGGAACTGCGAGCTGGGTAGCGGTTGAAAAGTTCAGTCGTTCGTGGTGTTCGGGGAGCCGCGCGAGTACGGGCGAGCCCGCCATATGAACTTCCAAGAAAGCCTCCAGGTCGACTTCGGTTAGCCTACTCCTTTTATGCTCAGCAGCATGGAAGGCGGCTGCGGCCTCAGTGCGTACGGATACCATGTTTTCAAACCGCAAGGCTTCAGCTCCCACTGTTTTCTATACAAAAAGAGAATGACGACCCTATTTATATAAAAACCATCTGACATGACAGCCGTCAATCCGCTCAGATCGATAAGCCCGTCCGCTCAGCTCGCTTTTTCCCTGTTTTCCCTGCAATATCAGATATTTCTCAAGGCTTTGCGGATTCAAAGCCAGTCCGCTCAGTTCGCTTCTTCCCTGTTTTCCCTGCAATATCAGATATTTCTCAAGGCTTTGCGGATTCAAAGCCAGTCCGCTCATCTCGCTTCTTCCCTATTTTCCCTGCAATATCAGATATTTCTCAAGGCTTTGCGGATTCAAAGCCAGTCCGCTCAGCTCGCTTCTTCCCTGTTTTCCCTGCAATATCAGATATTTCTCAAGGCTTTGCGGATTCAAAGCCAGTCCGCTCAGCTCGCTTCTTCCCTGTTTTCCCTGCAATATCAGATATTTCTCAAGGCTTTGCGGATTCAAAGCCAGTCCGCTCAGCTCGCTTCTTCCCTGTTTTCCCTGCAATATCAGATATTTCTCAAGGCTTTGCGGATTCAAAGCCAGTCCGCTCAGCTCGCTTCTTCCCTGTTTTCCCTGCAATATCAGATATTTCTCAAGGCTTTGCGGATTCAAAGCCAGTCCGCTCAGCTCGCTTCTTCCCTGATTTCCCTGCAAATAATTGCAAACTCACAGGAAATCCGCAGAAACCGCAGTTTGCCAATAAAATGCCAGCCCGCATAACTTACATTCCATAGCGGGATTATCCGAAAAAATAATAGTATACAAAAAGCAGAGTAGCATCACAGCACAAATACAATCATACAACAAAGATGTTCAGCAACAATATTATACAGCAGCTTAAAAAATAAAAAACAAATGTTTAGGCCTTAGCGCCTTCCGCGGTCTCTCAGAGCAGGTCGCACCTCCTCCTCCATTCCAACATGAGCAGCCAGGTCGCTTCCACGCAAGATCTCGCAGTAGAGCTGGGAAACCAGATGGTGCATATTATTGAAGGTGCGGTGCATATGAGCCATGTCTCTGACTACCCACGGAAATGGAATTAATTGAACTGCCGGGGTTGGATCTGCGACCACCGCGGGCTGCCCGCTTGCCGCAGGGGTCGGTCCCTCCCCCACAGCAGGCTGAGACGTTTGCGACCTCACCCCAACGGCTTCGCTTACTTGCTTTTTTCCTTCTCTCGCCAAAGCCAAATATTTATTCCTATAATGGCTGACATCTCCGCTCAGTCGATTTTTCTCCTTGTTCGCTCCTTCGAGTGCGGATGAAAGGCCGACGACCTCTCTTTCTAGGATCTTTTCCCGCGCTTTGCTTTTCTTTAGTTCAGTTCGAAGCTCGCATTACTCTTCCTCATATTTCTTCGCTAACAGTGCACTGTCTTCTTTAGCAGGCAGCTCCTCCTGTGCGAGCTCATCAGCGGTCCGCGCCGCAGCCTCCGACACATTTGGTGGCGTGGACACGATCTCGCCGACCTCGACAGAATCAGGCGTGGACTTCTGAACTGCAACAAAGAAAATAAAATCGCCTCCGTATCCAAGCCGCAATAGCCCCCCCCCCCCAAAAAAAAGGAAAAAAAGGGGAAAGGTTTTTATTCACTTTTGGTTATCTTCGCGGCGATCTGGCGACTATCAAGGATAGGTCGCCTCACGCGCTCCGGATCAAAAGCCTCTAGACGATGCCTCCATTCTCGGCGGACTATTGCTCTTGTCTCTGCCAGCGATCTGCTCGAGGCGACTATGTCATCAGTTTCTGTAAGGATCTTGACTGGCCGCGACTTTC
Organism: Platanthera zijinensis; assembly: GCA_039513925.1. Lineage (NCBI taxonomy): Eukaryota > Viridiplantae > Streptophyta > Magnoliopsida > Asparagales > Orchidaceae > Platanthera > Platanthera zijinensis. Next base: position 154,114,037 of record CM077093.1, read on the forward strand.
GTGGAGGGGATTTGTACAACCAAGAGCTCTGAAACCGCTTGGTCGCTGGCTGCAACTTACCAGATCGCATCAGCTCGGCAACAATCCGAAGATCCTCAGCCCGCTTATCCACCACGAGCTTCTCCGAGGCCGCTTCAACCTTCGCCTTCATCATTGCGAGTTGCTCCTCGGTCTTCTCCCTCTCTTCAGCTGGAAGAAAAGAAGAAGGGTCGGCGAGATTTTCTCCTCTAGGCTGCAGCACCTCCAGTAGAGAGCGGTTTATATTCGCAAGCTGATCATTATCTATAGAGTCGAGTATCTCAGTGGTTGATAAGCTGAGCGTGGAAGGGGGATCACCTTCTGCGAGCAGAGGATCGGGGGTGACGAGATCATCTTGGACTTCCTTTTCTCGCGGCTTATGCTGCAAGCTCGCAGCTCCAGTCCGCTTGGAGATATTTTTCTCTTTCCTAACTTTCAGTTTCTTCTCTACCCGCTCGACGACATTACCATCTCTCTTCCTCTTTTTCTTCTCAGGAGTCTTCTCTAAGTCGATGACGACCGGCTTTGGTTCGGGAACTGAGGTTGGAGCGACAACCAGCGCCAAGGAAGATACTGGCTCTACAACTTGCTTTCGATGGAACTTTTAGCCGCGTTTTCGGCAGACTCCTTAGCTCGCTCCTCGGCAACCTCCTCTCCCCTTTCCACTATCGGCTTGCCAGCAGGAAGCTTCTCCTCGATCCCCTGCTGCTGGGCTTTCGGCGATGAAACTTCCTTATCCGTATCTATCCGCAGCAGGATAGTCCCGGAAGGAGAGCGATGCACCTCCATGCTGGAAGAGTTTGCAGGGTTTTGGTCAGAAACGGAGGGCGGATTCGGTTTCTCCCGTAGAAGACTTAGAGGAGCATTCGCAGTCTTTTCAGTATCGCGGACTGGATCTTGCTTCACCTGGCCTGAACTCTCCCCCTGATGGTGGGCAGGCACATCTTTTCGATGGCTCGATTTCTTAGGCCGGGAACTCGCTTTCGGCTTCTCAATCGGAGCAGCAAGGTTGCCGAAGAAGGATCCTAGCCTTGCCATGCCGGACTGGAAAGTCGAGACCGCAAGTAGTGAGTAACGACCCGTCGCGCAGGCAATTCTGACAGAGGACAGGGCTTCCGGCAGTATTTATAGCACAAACAACATTAATGATAGTTGCGGACTCAGCGGTTAAGGAAACATTTTCGGAATTTTCCAAAACTCAAAAATGTGCGGGGATTATGTTAACCCCAGAATCCGCAACATTTCCAGCTAGGCATCTTGCCCTTCCCTCGCTGAACTCAAGTACTCAGTTCGCCCAGCTCGCCAGTTGACGTGGTCCGTCACCTAGGCGGACTCCAGCTATCAATCCGCTCAGTTCGCCCTCGGTTCCCAGCTCTACTAGATCGACGACCTCCCATCGACGAGTCAAGCTCAGGCCGGCGAGCTCCGAGTCAGGCCGCCCAGGTCGCTCAGGTCGCAACTAATCTGAAAGGACCGCGCTCGATGCGACCAAGGGAGGTCTCCAGCTCGCTGGCCCAGTCCGCCGGTCCCACGCGGACTGCTTGTTCTTTCTCTTTTTTGATTCCCGTCACCGCTGCCCGGCTCTTTTGTACCCCGGGCAGCCGGTTATTCTAGCCCTGCCCGCTTGGGCAGGCCCCCAACCTATAAATAGGGGGAAGTGGTGCACTCAAAGCACACTGACTCGAGCCCAGGAGCCCACTTGTTAAAGGCTGCGGACTCGAATCTCTGGCTTTGCGATTCTCCAGCTTGCTTTCTGCTTTGCTTTGCTTTTCCCTTCTTGTAACCCCTTCTTTGCAATCAAAAGTAAGCCCGTCGCAGGAGAGGCATTCAGGCCGCGACGGGCGAAGTGTGGTGTTGCCGTGCTCCACGACTCTTGCTTTTCTGTTCCTTTTCTAGTCCGCCAAGTAGACTGCCGCTCGCAGTTTGTTTTTCTTTTCTTCCCTAGGTGCTCGAACAGTTAGCTGCTGGTGCTCGTTTCCGCCTTCGCTTTTCGCGCATCAACAGAGGTCAATGATAAGATTCTTATGTGCTTCCCTAGCACATGGGATCTGAGGATCTGGCCTATCAAGGAGGCCAGAAGTACAAATGAAATCTCAACAGAAGCTCTCCTTGGCAAGCTCAAGTCTTTTGAGCAAGTGCTGAAGACCAGGGAAGCTGAGGCTGAAGCAAAGACTCCAACTCCTGCAAGAAAAGGGCAAACTCTTGCTCTCAAAGCTGCTGATGCTTCTAAAGGAAGCCAATCTAATGAGGAGCTGATGGCACTCTTTGCCAAAAGGTTTCTCAAGATGGGAAGAAAAGACATCAGAAAGAAATCTTCAAGATATGAAGATAAACCAAGGTATGATAGATCTCCTGCTAAAGAAATCATTTGTTATGGTTGCAGGAAACCTGAACACATTCTACCAGAGTGTCCAGAGGAAAAGAGCAAAGAAAAGAGAAAGGAAAAGGAACATCACAGGAAACACTCCAAGTCCTCCTCCTACAAAAACAAGAAAAAGGAGAAGGGATTTGTTGCTGAAACATGGAGTGATTCAGATGAGGAATCTTCCTCCTCAAGCTCCAGTGAGGATAAGGAAGAGAAGAAGGCAAAGGAAATCTGCCTTATGGCTATTGATGCCTGCAGCAATCACTCAGCTGCAGAGAGTTCTGATGATGATGAAGAGATGCCTACAGAAGATCAGGTATTGTCTTCATATGACTTTTCTTCTTCTGAATTTAAAACTGAGTTTAAATCCCTTTGCTTAGATTTAATTAGTTCAGAAAAGGAGATTAAAGAACTTAGAAATAATTTAGCTGAATCAGAATCTATCTCCATTGAAAATTTTAGGTTAGAAGCAGAACTCACTAAATCTAGTGATGAAATAAAGTTTCTTAAAAATGAACTAGCAAAGTCCAAGAGATTGGAAGAATTATTAAATGGCAGAAGCCATAAGTTGCTAGAAATCACCAACATGACAAACACTAGGTCAGGCAATAATAAGCTAGGCTTAGGAGCTTCATCATGTGAACCCCCAATTATTCTTAAAAATCATCTTTCAACTCCAGTGAACTTTATCTCAGTTGATGGGATAAAGAACACTGAGCAAGTAAGACAAGTTAATCAAGCCTTAAACAAAGCTAAGAGAAAAGAGAAAACAAAAGTTTAAGGAAAATACAAAAAGCGTCGAACGCTGCTCGACGATCGCAGGCTTAGTGGTCGAACGAAGCTCGACAATCTGAGCATACATCGTCGAACGCCAATCGACGTTTTCAATATGAATTTCAAAATTATAACCAGAACCTTAGAAACCTTAATATGAATAGAAACCCTAGGTTTGTGGACCCATTAACTACATGGAGCATCCCACCTAGGAGATCTTACACTTTAGGTTATAAACCCCAACCTGCTTATTATTTTATTTCTAGTTTTCATTATGTGAAGAATAATGGACCCAAGGTTACCTGGGTCCACAATGTTTAACTTAACTCACTGCAGGTGAAGACCTATCCTATCACTCAGGACAAGTGGTATTTGGATAGTGGTTGCTTCAAACATATGATAGGGAATAAAGAAAATCTGTCAAAGTTCAAGGCCAAGCTTGGACCAAAGATGATCTTTGGGGATTCTAGCTGTGGTCAAACTGAAGGATATGGTAGGATTACCATTGGAGCAGTAACTTTCAAGAGGGTTGCATATGTAACTGGACTGAAGCATAATCTTATCTCAATAAGTCAGTTATGTGATGCAGGATATCAGGTATCGTTCACTAACACTCTTTGTAATATTACTTTAAATAGTAATGTTGTGTTAGTAGGCATTAGACAAGGCAATATTTATTTAGTAGATTTTAATTCAACCCATTCTGAAATCTGCTTATTTAATGAAGTAACAAATAACAATACCTTATGGCATAAAAGGCTTAGCCATGTTAACCTCAAGAACATATCTAGGTTATCTAAATACAACCTTGTTAGAGGTTTACCTTCTTGCCCCTACAAGAAGGAGATCCTATGCAAGGCTTGTCAATTAGGCAAGCAAACCAAAAATTCCTTTAAATCTGTAAATAAAAGTGATTCACCTAGAATCCTATATCTATTACATTTGGACCTTTTTGGCCCAATAAATGTACAGAGTCTAGGAGGGAAGTATTACACTTTAGTAATTGTAGACGACTTCTCTAGGTTCACTTGGGTGTTCTTTTTGAGAACTAAGGCTGATAACTTCAAAGCCCTTACAGATTTTTTATTATGTGTGTAAACTGAGTACTCTACTCATGTGGCCTTGATCAGAAGTGATCATGGTACTGAGTTTGACTCTCTTCTCATGCAAGAATTCTGTGAGAGAGAAGGTATCAAACATAGCTTCTCAGCTCCTAGAACTCCCCAACAAAATGGGGTAGTTGAAAGGAAAAATAGAACCCTGATTAAAGCTGCAGGAACACTGTTGGCAGATGCTAATATGCCTCTCTCCTATTGGGCAGAAGCTGTTAGCACAGCCAATTATGTGCTGAACAGAAGTCTTATACACAAGCTTAAGTGTAAAACTCCTTATGAGTTGCTTAAAGGAAAGAAACCTAAAATAAATTATTTTAGAGTATTTGGTTGTGTAGTTTACATTCATAACAATAATAAAGAATGCCTTAGAAAGTTTGAAGCAAAAGCTTCAATGGGAATCTTTCTTGGATATTCCCAAGTAAGCAAAGCTTATAGGGTATTTAATAAATCATCTTCTAAAATTGAAGAATCTGTGCATGTGTCTTTTGATGAATCTCAGATGTTTTATAAGGAGAAGGAAACTTCCCCTTCCTCAAGTTCATTGTAGGTACCAGAATCTAGTAAAGATGTCTCTCAAGAGATTCTCCATCTATCAACTCTTCATATCACTGATTCAGACAGTGATGAAGACTTTGTAGAAGCTGTTGCTGTACCACCAATAGTAGATCCAATTCCTCCTGAGGAATTAATCCCAACTATTGCTGAAGATCACATCCCACCTGCTGATGTTGTCACACTTAGAGATCATCCTACATCTCAAGTAATTGGAGACATACCAGCTGGTGTTCAAATAAGACATCAGCTAAGACAGGATGTGATGCACGCTTGTTTCCTTTCACAGATTGAGCCCCTCACCATTAAAGATGCTGAGCTAGATCCCCACTGGATCATTGCTATGCAAGAGGAACTCAATCAGTTTGAAAGATGTAAAGTATGGACTTTGGTTCCAAGACCTAAAGGCCAACTGATCATAGGCACCAAGTGGGTGTTTAGAAACAAGTTGGATGCAAATGGAATTATTGTAAGGAACAAAGCTAGGCTTGTAGCTCAGGGCTACAGACAGGAGGAAGGTATAGATTATGACCAAACCTTTGCTCCTGTTGCAAGGCTAGAGACAATAAGGATCTTTCTAGCCTATGCACCCTATATAAAGTTTAAGGTCTTTCAGATGGATGTCAAAAGTGCATTTCTAAATGGTGAGCTAAAGGAAGAGGTATTTGTTGAACAAACACCTGGGTTTGTTTCTTCAACTCAGCCCTCACATGTTTTCAAGTTGCAAAAAGCTCTTTATGGACTCAAACAAGCACCCAGAGCCTGGTATGAGACTCTAGCTAGTTTCCTGTTAGAGCATAACTTTATTAGGGGAGTAGTTGATAGAACCCTTTTCGTCAAGCACCACAAGGACACAATCCTGTTAGTTCAAGTGTATGTAGACGATATTATTTTTGGTTCCACTGATCCCAAACTGTGCAAAAAGTTCTCTGACTTGATGCATTCTAAGTTTGAGATGAGTAGTATGGGTGAGCTATCTTACTTTCTTGGTCTCCAAGTAAAGCAAGATGCTGATGGCATCTTCATCTCCCAATCCAAATATGCCAAGGAATTGGTAAAGAAGTTTGGGATGGCTGATGCTTCAGCAATGCATACACCTATGATAACTAATGTAGTTATAGATTCTGATGATCAGGGTAAGCCTGTTGATCAAAAGAATTATAGGGCCATTGTTGGTTCCCTATTGTATTTAACTGTAAGTAAACCAGATATAATGTTTGCTACATGCCTATGTGCTAGGTTCCAGGTCAACCCCAAGGAATCTCATCTGATTCTTCTCAAGAGAATCTTGAGATACCTGAAGGGATGTCCAAATCTAGGACTATGGTACCCAGCTGAGTCAGAACTTGAGTTAATTGGATACTCTGATTCTGATTATGCTGGGTGTAGAGTTGACAGGAAAAGTACCTCAGGAACTTGTCAGTTCCTGGGAGAGAGATTGGTCTCTTGGTTCTGTAAGAAGCAGGCTTCTGTCTCAACTTCAACTGCAGAGGCTGAATATATAGCAGCTGCTAGTTGTTGTTCACAGATCCTGTGGATTCAAAACCAGCTTTTGGATTATGGGTACACACACATGAACACAAAAATCATGTGTGATAGTACCAGTGCTATATCCATTGCACAAAATCCTGTGCACCACTCTAGAACCAAACACATTGAGATTAGACACCATTTCCTGAGAGATTGTGTGGAAAAGAACAAGATCAGCCTTGAGTTCATATCTACTGACCTTCAGAGAGGTGATATTTTCACCAAGCCTTTAGATGAACAGAAGCATCTGTTCTTTTTGGTTCAACTAGGCATGATTAATGGAAAAGACTAAGTGTGACGTCTGCCTTTGTTGAAACCTGTTTGAAGATCGTCGAACGACGTTCGAAGATAGTCGATCGGATCAAGCCTATCGTCGACCTATGGTTGATGATAGCTTATCTGCTTGAAGATCGTCAACCGACGTTCGAAGATCGTCGAACAGGTCGAGCCTATCGTCGATCTATGGTTGACGATAGCTTGTTGTTTGTGAAGACAGAAATAGTCGAACGATTGATCGACTACTCTGCTTCAGGAACGATCGTCGAACGACCGTTCGACCATCGTCTCCAGTATCTTTTAAAATAGATCGACTATTGCTGTTTTAATATAAAACCGATGGTCGACCTAGGTTAAGAGATCGTTCTTTTTATCGTCGACGGAGAGCGTCTTCTCGCATTCCGTCTTTCTGCTTGCTCCATGTCTCGCGATTTCTGCCGTTTCGTCTTCGCCGTCTCTCTCTCGTCTTCTCCAACCCCTTCGATGGCGATTGCTCCAGCCCTCCTGTCCATGGTGAAGTTCAATGCTGGTTTCAGCGTGGACTTTGATTCTTTCAGCTGCTGTGAGTCTGCGATAGTGGAAATCCTCAACCTCTGCAAAGATCAAGGATTGGAAAAGTTCATGTCCACAAGAATAAAGATAAACGTCCAGGAGATTAAAGAATGGGCATTCACTTCATCCTCAAATGACGACTCTATGACCGGAACGATAGGCGGAGAAGTGGTAATTTTGACTCCCGCCGTTTTAACTGAAATTTTTGGATTATTGAATGGGGAAGAGGATTATAAGCAAGATACCCCTGAGTTTGGGAGAATGTTGACTGAATTAGGACAAGCCGACGACATTCCTTCTAAGCTGCTAAAGGTGAATTTTCTGTTGAAGATAAAGTTCCTTGCTGAACTAGTCGGAAAAGTGCTACTGGGAAAGCACTCTGCCCATGATAATATAACCAGGCAACAGTTTGCCCTGATGTATGCCATCGTGAACAAGAAGCAGATTAACTAAGCAGGAGTTTTGTTTGATTTGATAAGGAAAAAGAATAGCAAGAAAGAAGTCACCCTGGGTAGGGTGCTTGGGATATTTCTAAAGGAGAAATATCCCCATCTGTTGGTCTCAGTTTCTACTTCCATCAATGCCAGCAAAAAGATGGACCCAACCCTGTTTGTCAAGTGGAAAGGAGCTTTCTGAAGCCCGCTCCAGCAGGGGTAGCTCCAGTTGCATCTGAGGGCACAAGGACTACTTCAGTCACTCCCCTCCTTCAAGAAGCAGGCTCAGCCAATCTCTCCTTTCCATCCACTTCTTCTGCATTACCCTCCATTGAAGTGCCACCATCTACTTCAGTTCCATCTACTTCAGTTGAAGTTCCATCTTCTGCATCTCATCTTCTTGATTCCTCCACAATTCTCCATGCATCACCTCCAGCATCTCCTCTCCCTCCTCATCTTGCTAGGATATCTCATCCTAGTTTTGATTTATTGGCTTCTGAGATATCCACTCCTCCTTAGTCACCAATTCTTCATTCAGATCATATTGATCTTCTTGCATCCACCCATCATTCTCCAGTTCACTCTCCATCTCATCAAGAATACACCATCCCTGCTGTTCATCCATCTACTGTGATTCCCCCACCTTCATTTGAAATCACCCCAGCTTTCATCTCAAACATCCTGGAGTTAATTACTCCATCAATCAAAATCATGATTGAAGAGGCAATTGCTCCCCTTGTTTCCTCCATCTCTTCTTTGACTGCCTCCATCCAAGCCCTCTCAAAATCTGCTGAGCCCTCTTCATCTAGGGGCCTGGTTTCAATTTCCACTGAAATCAGGCAGGGGGAGATGCTTTATGAAGATGCCTCTGAACTGCCCCTGGCCTCTCGTCTAGCAGATCCTCCAGCAGATACAGAAAAAGAGATAGAAGAAACAGTACCTCCACTGTCTGAAAAAGATATTTCTGATGCTATAATGAAATCTGAATTTGTTGTCAAAGTCTGCCTAGAAGAATTCTCCACTCCCTTGGTTGCCCTCTACCTAGAAAGAGTCATTACTTCCTTTCTAGATGAATTATGGGAGTTAGGACATTCTAAGGAAAATCTTGAAGGTAACTCGTTTACTCATTTTTTAGACTTGATAACTGACATGTTAGTATAGGAATACCTAGAAGGAATGATAAAATGTCATTTAGCAAATTTGTGTTCATAATACTACAGATATAATGGAAGAAGTGTTAGCTGTCCAAGAAATTGATCATCAACCAGCTCTAGAAGTTCAACCTGATCCAGAACCACTTGTTCAAGATCTTGAGGCTACTTAGCCAGCTCAGTTAGCAGTGCAAGAAGAACTGGTCTCCATGACAGTTACTGATGAACAAGAGAAGGTTTCAGAAATTCAAATGGAAAAGTCTACAGTCTGGGATGATTCCCCTTGATTAGATCTAGACACTCTTCTGGCACAGGATGCCTTGGAAGAAGAGTTAGAAAAAGCTGCTTTAAAAGAGAAAGAGAAAGCTGTGTAAGAGGCGTTTGATCCTTATGATCATCCTCCTTCTTCAAACTCTGAGGATGAGGATGATTCTGATGAATCTGAAGATTCCAAGAAAAAGAAATCTGCCAAGAAGAAAAGAAAAGTTGTGGCTCCTCCTCCTCCAAACCCTGATAATGATATCCCCTATTATATCTTGAAAGAAATTGATCCCAAATCTAAAGAGTTTCAGCATTGGATGGGATTTTCAAAGAATCAGTAAAAGTTAAGGAAGAAGTCTAAAAGGTATGACAGTCCTGCTCCAAGATGGACTCCTAGAGGTCCTCCTCCTCCACCTCCCAGTGCAGGAGCCTCTGGCAACTTGTCTGCAAATCCTTTTGCTCCATCTGATAGGTTTACCCCATCCCAGTCCTCTCAAAGGAAAAGCAATCAAGGATATCAAGGCAGATCGTAATCTGGTTACCAAAGACATGATGCTGATGCAAAAGAACAAGTGAAGGAGGTGGTTTATCAAAAACCAACCTTTTCTCCTCCTCCTTCCAAAGAAACCAAGAGCACATCTTCTTCAAAGCCAGATCATGCAGTGAAAACTGTTTCAAAAGGTAAAAGAGTTATTTTCTCTGAAAAATCGAGTAAAAAATTTGTTGAGTTTGCTCCTCCTTCTTCTCTAGTTATTCAGGAAAAAGAGCCAACTGAAAGCTTTTTAGATCTGTCTATTAAATTTAAAGCTGTGAAACCTGTAGATCCAACTTGTGAAAATGTGTATGAAAGTCAAGAGCTTGATCCTGATTTCAGGATGGCTCGATTTCTTGAGCTAGTTGGATCAGCCCAGATTAGGAAAGCCAAACCTGAAGGTAAAGATACTACAGGATTAACAACTATGTCCAAATTCAGAAAAAAGGAGCTTGATAAATTCCAGGTTAGACCTGAGGTATTTGACCCTTCAAAATACATGGAAAAGCATCCTGAAGCAGTTGTTCCAAGGGCATCAGAATCTAAAATTATTGGAGAGCAAGATCTAAAGCTGTCAAAGAAAGAAGCTCTAGACCCTTTCAGGAAAATTACTTTTATTCCTAGTTCTTCTGAATCTAAACCAAATTCTGAAGCTTCTTAAACTTCATTGATTGACAGTTATTTATTTGTCTGTTTGATTAATGTTATCTGCTGCTTAGATATTTTCTTTCCTGTATTGTTTTTATTTCCAGTAGTTTGTTCTGTGTTTTTTTGTTGTTGAGAGACTTAACTCAAATAGGGGGAGATTGTTGGTACTCTAGTTTGGATTTGAGTTCAGTCCTCTCTTTTAGTTTCTTGACCCAAGATTTATCTATGGTCAATGGTTAGCTAAAAGGTTAGATTCCCTTAGTTGTAGAATTGCTTATCCAGATGAAAATTTGGTTAAGTTATTTTTTGTTCGACTATGGTCGAACGCCGCTCGACTATCGTCTATCGACTGTTCGACGATCGTCTATCAGTTGTTCGACGTTTGTCTGTCAGTAGATCGTCTATCTCTGAGTTAGTTCAACTCTTGTTAGCTCGACGTTTTGTGGAATCTGCCTCACCGATCGTCGAACCCGCTCGACTTCTTTTGACCAGACAGATGTCTTGATAGTTCAACTATCTGCTTGGATAGTTCAACTATCTGATAGTTCGACTATCTATTTGATAGGTCAACTATTTGTGTTGCTTGATAGTTCGACTATCTGTCTTGATAGGTCGACTATCTGTTGTGTTTGATAGTTCGACTATCTGCTTAGATAGTTCAACTATCTGATAGTTCGACTATCTGTTTGATAGGTCGACTATCTATTTTCTTTGATAGTTCGACTATCTGTTTGATAGGTCGACTATCTGTTTTCTTTGATAGTTCGACTATCTGTTTGATAGGTCGACTATCTGTTTTCTTTGATAGTTCGACTATCTATTTTAATAGGTCGACTATCTGTTCTGCTTGATAGCTCGACTATCTGATAGCTCGACTATCTGTTCTGATAGGTTGACTATCTGCTGTGGTAGTTCGACTATCCTCTTTGGTAGTTCGACTATCTGTATCGTTCGACTATCTGTTTGATAGGTCGACGATCTCTGTGCTTCGGTCGACGATCTCCGAGGGTCGTTCGATGTTCTGCCGTATGTTTTTAGTAATTTTGTCCTCTTCTATTCTTTGATTTATTTCATATTTATTTGGCATATTATTTCAATAAATTTGTGCTATTATTTCCAGGCAATCTCTGCTCCATTCCTTATGCATGAGCCAATCTTTATCTTACAAAGTGTTTTGTCTTATTAGTTGAAATATATTTTCTGCTTTATCTACTAGGCTGTCCTTTATAGCCGTTAGACTCAGAAAGTCTTCTCTGGCCGTAAAGAGTTCTTTCTGATGTGACTTTTTCTAGCCCCTTCTTATCTGATTGGATATGCAGCTTTTTAGAAAGCTTTATCCCCTTATAGCATGTTTGTCTGCAGGATTTGTTTTTGCTTTATGCTTTTTGCAGCCCAGATTGCTGATTCCAGAAGAAGACACAGATTCAAACTCAAATTAAAGCCGTTGCAAAGGCTCATATATAAAGAGCTTCTTTTGAAAGAAGAATACCAAGAACACATACCTCAACAACATAGAAAAAGAAAGAAAGCAAGAAAGTTCTACAGCTCTCAGAAATTCACATTCAACTGAGAAGATCAATCTCTTCAGCATTCTTCTTCATCCTGAGTTCATCCTGCTTACAGGAAGACTTTCACTCAGAGGCTTTTGAGAAGAAGAAGAAGAAGAAAGGAAGCTGTTTGAAGAAGAACACCTTTTCCAAATCAAGAGTCTTCTTCAAGCTTCTCCTTCAGAACCTCAAGACAGTTATTTGTCTTAGTTCAGAAGAGTTCCTGCACCCTGAAGCAAGACTCCTTCCTGGATATTCTCTAAGCCAGGGGGAGCCTTGATTCTTTAGAGCTTCTAGCTCTGTGCAATCCACTAGCTTCTCTAATTTGTTTAACAATAGAGAAGAAGCCTTAACTCTCTCAACCTCCTGTACAAATGGTTATTACTCCCTTCAAAAGTGAACTCTTGGTGGCAGGGCACCTGATCAAAAAACCTGTGTTGGATTTTGAGCTCCTGATCAAAAGCTCAAAGGGTCTACTTGATCTACCTGAAGCAAATCAGTTGGTGGCAGGGCACCTGAAAAAAACCCTGTAGTGAATTCCTACCAGGGTGGTAGAAGAGTGGACGTACATATTTCGAGGGAACCACTATAAAATTTCTTGTGTCATCTGAGCTGCTTATTTAATTTATTGCACTGTGGCTGTGAGTAGAAATAACTAGGATTGCTAGTTGCTGTGATAGGATCCCAAGCTTAACTGTAATTACAGTTAGCTCTCTCTTGTGCACAACACTTTGTGTTAGGCTCTAGGGTTATCAATATCTATAAACTAATTCCGCAAATTAATTCTAAGGGAGTTGAGTAGGGTGTCATAATTTTTGAATACTCTATTCACCCCCCCTCTAGAGTTGTATCTATCATCACTTTCGGTTAGTCTAGCGTGAGTGTGATGTAGGCCATCTTTTTGGCCCGGTTGAGCTTTGTACCGTTCCTAACGTCGTATCCTCTCTAAGCCCCGTTGTGCCTACCCATTCTTTTGATTCAGCTCCACCATTATTTCACCAAAGCCTCATAACCGATCCTAGTTGCACACCCAAGTCGAGCTTTAGTGTTTTATATTTTCATATTGGGGTGTTGATGTGGTGGTATTCATTATGAATATGTGGATGTGCTCCAAGGTTTATATTTGCTGAAATTGTGAAAATAAAAAGATGATAAAAAAAAATTTTGTAAAAAAAGAAAAAGTGAAAAGAAAGAGTATAATTGAAAATCTTATTGGAGATGTCGTTGTATTTGGAGTAGGCGGTGCACACACCCATATGTTAAAAGTTAAGTGTGGGGGTGTGGTGTACCCGCACGTATTTTGCTTAGCAGAGGGATTCTTTTTTATGATAGCTCATTTGGGTTAGGTGCATAGCCTTCCTGTTTATCTTTGTTTACCTCACCATAACCCAAGCCCCATCTCTTATCCTAAAGTCTTACGGATTAACGCTTGATTCGAACTAGTGCCGTGGAGAGAGTGTGAATGGGCAAGCGTATGGTCTCCGACATTGATGGATTCCTTTGGAGATGATCCTGAGCCTCGGTCTTTGGCAAAGCTCACCTTAGTGGCCTGCCTACTTTCTCCCTACGCGTGACCGGATGATTCACCGTGATTCCATTTTTGACTAGTAATAAAATTTTGACACGCATTGTGAAAGGTATAAACTATTTTGCATACTTAGAAATTTCCTCTATTTATATTTTTACGCGTACGAGCCTGCGACTTCGCATGGTACTCCATATCACAATTTCTATGTTAGCTAACTCATTTTTTCTGTCTGCATAGATTTTGTTTGCTTGGGACGCGCAAACAGGTAAGTCTGGGGGTGTGATGAGTCCTATTTGTATAGTGATTTTCGGACTCATCTGGGCTAGTTTTCTTTCACTTTCACTTCACTTTTAGTTTGTTATCGTATATATTTCATCTTATCTTTATTTCTATAGGAAGTGCACATTTAGGCCCGTGGTTATGTAATTTTGTTACTTTTATTGATTGTTCTCCTTTTTTGTGATTGCCTGGAATGTCTACACATACCAATGTTGGTATAGGGTCCGTGTGAGTGTTCCGGGACTATTTGGAAATAAGAATACTGCGCATGATCATCGGATCTATTGCGCACGACCACTGGTCATGCGCTACTTATAGTGCACACTATTATTCGTTTCCAAGTTCTTCCTGGGGTAAACGCACAACCACTGGACATAGTGCGCACGACCACCGGTCGTGCGCCACTGATCGTGTGCATTGATTCCAGTTTTCCTGGAGTTCTGTCTTGGATTATCGCACGACCACTGGACATAGTGCGCATGACCACCGGTCGTACGCTACTGCTCGTGCGGGTTATCCCAGTTCTTCTTTTGATTCTGCCATGCCAGTAAGCACGATCACTGAACATAGTGCACTTGATAACTAGTCGTGCGCCCGTGATCGTGCGCATTATTTTATTCTGCTGTCTGTAAATCCGCAGGTTTCGCCCTAATTCAAAACCCCCTGACTTTTCTCTGCCGTTTTTGTCTCTAAGGAGGGATTCCACTTCTCTCCTTCATCTTCCATCGTAGGGAGGTGCTCTGGGTAAGCCGGAGCTTCCTCTCGGCCTCCTCCTTCATCCTTGAGCTTCAAGAAGAGTTTAACCTAACTTTCTCCATCAAGCTAGGAAATGTTTGTGCCATCCTCCACCGGCTTGTGACACAAATAAGACGGGTCCATTGGGAGTGAGTGACAACCTCCTCTACCCCGAACGCAGTTGAGGACTGAGCTAGAATGCAAATTTACAACCCGGCGAATCCTACCGTGAATCCTCAGCAAGACTTTGGATCCGGTCGATTTCGCACTCTTTTCTGCTCTTGTTGTTGATAGTTTAGTTGATCTCTTGTATATGATGAAGTTGTTCTTATTTTGATAAACATATATATACAATCATGTCTATGTGATTTCATATTTATGTTAATTGCTTGAGGTGCGCCTTTATTTTCCATCATCCACCACATCCGGTTTTGCCGCACTAGCAATTGCCAGTGGCGTGCATAACAAAGAGGTGCTATCGACCCTCATTCTGCCGTTCTCACCACCTCATCCGCAAGCCTTCTCGTCCATCCGCCCAGCGATTCAGTGCATAGCGGCCCGTGTAGTCTTCTATCCCGCCCGACGAAGCATTGCGTAGGAGTAGTTCATAGTGTTTTACTTTCTTTTTCCGCAACAACCAAAACCCCCTTAGTTAACTCTGACCTTAGGACTTCAATCTCAAGTCCTTCTCGAAACAAACTCCACCTTACTGTGTTCCTTAAGAGATTGATACTTGGGGAAATTCGCCTATTTTATATTACTTGTGTGACCGGTACACTTGTCGTTCAACCGCATCAGGGTGTGTTCCTGAAGTTGTAGGGCTGAGAAGCCTGAGCTGTAGGACTTAGAAATAAGGCTAAGGTAGGTGGTCAGTGGACCAATGAGCTGTAGGAGCACTACAGGGATCTGAGGTAGGAACCCTTGTGGTTCTGAGTTTGGATTCTAAAATGAATCTGTGTGTAAGGCTGAGGGCCTGAGGTGTAAGCTCTGAGGAGCATATTGGTGGAGTTTGTGCCTAGTCCAACAAATGAGTTGGATAGGTGAGAGAGAAAGTGGAAGTACCAAATTGGGGAACCACTATAAATACTTGTGTGCTTGCTGTGTTGCTTGTTTCTTTCTTATATTGCAGGTAATTAGGACAAGCTCTAGATCACCAAACTTATAAACAACAAAAAAGCTTAAGTAATTTCAAAGACCTATTCACCCCCCCTCTAGGTGACTAGCTAACCTTTAAGTAATAACTCTCAAATGGCATCAGAGCCAGGTTACTCAAAAAGGATTTAACAATCTGAGCATACCTCCAAGGTTAGCTAGAATATATAATCATGGGGTCAGGAATGAACTATAAGGAGCTAGGTGTCATAAAACTGCCAATCTACAGGAAGGAAGGATTTGGCCTTAGAAGCAAAGGGTCAGACTATTCATGAACCATCTGACCCTAGGATATATGTAACAGTAGTGGAAGGTCCTTTTGTCCCCATAAAGGCTTCCACCATAGATCCAACTGTGAGAGTGCCTAAGGCATATACAGAGATGGATAGAGATGAGGTGATTCTGTCCACCATTGACAAAAGGGCACAAAATATCATAACTAGTGCCATTGATGGCTCAACCTTCCAAAATCTAGTGCACTACAAGACCTCCAAGGAAATGTGGGACACACTTGTGGTCTACATGGGAGGCTCAGAGGAAGTTAGAGATGATAGGAAGTCCATGCTCAACCAAGAGTATGAGGCCTTCAGGAAAAGAAAATCTGGAAAGGTGGCTGACTGCTTTGAGAGGTTCTTTAGGATAGTCAATGAACTAAGAACATATGGTAGGGTCTTCAACAACTATGAGCTGAATGAAAAGTTCCTCAGATCTCTCACTAGAGACTGGGATACCAAGATTTGTGCCATTAGGGAAATGACTAAGTTAGCAGACACTCCTCTACCAACAATCTTTGGAAAGCTGCTGTCCTATGAAATTCAGCTGGCTGCTAGACAAGAAGAGGAGAAGGAAAGTCAATCCAAGACCAAGGATAAGATAGTGTCCCTCAAGGCAGAAGCCCCAAGAAGAAGCAAAAGAAAGACTCCTTCTCCACCAAGGAGAGAAGCTGAGACTAGCTCAAAATTGTCTGAGAATAATTTCTTAGACAACCACATGTCTGATGAAGAGTTTGCAGTATTATCCAGGAAGCTTCAGAAGTTCATGAAGAATAAACACTGGGAGAACATACCATCATCATCATCCCATCACAGGAGATCCTCCAAGAAGGACAAGTATGCCACTAAATCCAATAAATAGATTTCATCTAAAGTCATCTGTTATTTTTGCAGCAAGGCTGGACATATCATTACTGACTGCCCAATTAGGAATAAGGAAGAGGATGAGAAGAAGAAGAAGAAGCCTCACCATCAGTAAAAGCACAAGAAGAAGGAGAAGTCCTTTGTGTCTAAGAAGGAGAAAAGCTGGACAGATTCTTCCTCCTCAGAATCTAAAGATAAAGAGGAAGAAGCCTATATAGTGTTGATATATATTGCTGCAGATCCGGAAGAAGAAGAGGAATATCTTGCTGCCAGGATATGAATCAGAGCCCCTCTATCACACTCATACAGTGACAATGAGGACGATGAATAAGACTGTGGATTCCAGAGGCTGATGGCAATATATGAAGAGGAAAGAAGTCAGGCAGATTCAGAATCAATCAAGGTACAACCTCTCTCCATTCCTTCATCTTCCTCTGAGTATGAAACCAGTCCAAACACAGATGCATCTTCATCCTATGATGAAGATTTCTCAGACTCTGAGACTGATGTCAATCAATTGATTGACAAGTATGGACTATTTTTAGATGCTCTAAGGAAGAGAAGAAATCTTGCCAAAAGGCAAGCAAAGGAGATTGAAGTCCTGAAGCCTTATAAACCACTCTATAACAATAAATCTATTGAGTTTTATAAGAAGAATCATGAGGTGTCTGAACTCAAGAAAAGTCTTGAGTGTTAGACAAAGCTTCTAGAAGAGAAGAATAAGCATATCAGATATCTGGAACAAAAGTTCACAGAGAAATTGGGGATTGTGATTAACCCTTCTCAGTCACAGGGTCAGTTGCCAAAAGCTACAACTTGCCAAGTCCCTGGGAAGCTGGGTATTAATCGCATTAATCATCAATTCAAATCTGAATTCCCTAATAAGTTGACAGTATTTCAAAAGGTGAATTTACCTTCTAAAAATGTCAAGTTTGCACCTCCCCATGAGGATCAATCAAATGTGTGCTCTACCAATGGGGTAAAGACACATGATCTCAGAAGGAGTGTTTTTGTCCACTCCAGCCATAAAGCTTAGGATAAGCTCTTTAGATTTGGATCCAAATATCCTGTATCTAAAGAGATGAGATAGACCACTAGATGGTAGGCTCCAAAAATACAATTGGCCCATCCAGGACTAGCTGTATTTAGTTCCTCAGCACCTTCATTCAGGAAAAGGAAGCAGCATCATGCAATGCTTTTCCAGCAAAATCTGGAGCAGCTCACATATCTCATGGACAACAATTCTATGATATCCTGAATAGAAGATACAACATTCATAAATGTTGGTGTTGTGGGAAGGTGGGCCACTTTGCAATTGATTGTTGGCACAACTTGAATATGGCTAGTGGACAGAAAGGTTCTCAATCCAGGAAGAGAGTTGGGCTAAAATTTTATAATGCTAACAAGAACCTAGCACCCAACTATTGTGGGTGTCTAAGGGTAAATGAATTCTGTTTTGTAGGATAGTCCAAGTACATGGCTAAATAAGACTTGGTACTTGGACAATGGATGTTCCAGGCAAATGTTTGGGATAGGATAATTGCTCAAGGAACATGCTCCATGTAAGGCAATAAACAAAGATTGAGGTTGTTAAGAGTATAATCCTCAAAAGCTAGAGGCAGTAAGCCTCAAGGTAAGTATCTTTCTTCTGTTAAGAGACTAGGTCTGCATATTCATGAAGTAAGTTAGATGTGCTTAGGATAAAACTAATCAAGCACACCAGTTAGATAACAATGATTCAATTATTCTTCATTAATACCTACATTGTTAACTTATGCAGCCTTTTCTCTCAAACCTAAATAACATATAAATCAGTGAATTATAAGGTTACCAATAAAATTGACTTACTAGCATGTTAGGTCTCCATCATATTTAGAATTGATAAAATATCTGTATAATGGTGTGACAAATAAATTGAACATCCAGACAGTAAGGGGAGCTATAAATTAACCAGGCACTATGTGCCTTGTATCATAACAAAAATCATAGAGCAAGCAGTAAAGTCTAAAAAATGTGTTTAATTGGCTAGTCAAATGAAAAAGGTAATTAAACTTTTCCATTACATATATAAAGGCGACAAGAAACAAAAAAGCCACATCGCTCTTAAAAGCCATAACCCTAGCCGTTGAGACCAAAACCTTCTCAGCATCTTGTCGCACTGACTTGATGGTACTAAAGATCTCAAAGGAGCTTCAGGAGGGCTATGAAATTATGAGGAATGGATTTAGTCATGCCTCGCCAGAGATTAAGGAAGTATTGAGGATGATTGAGACCGCGGGTTTTGAGTACGCCCATTCTGAACCCTCAACCATTCTTAGAGAAGAGGTAGTAGAATTCTTCTCCAACGTCAAGGTGTCGTCCTCTCAAAACTCACTAAAATCTAAGATTGGGAACATCAAGACTAAGATAAATCCAAAGAGACTAGGCAAAGCCCTTCATCTACCCTCCATTAACCCTAGCGAGGAAGAAGAACCCACCATCATGGATAGAGACAATGCTCTTAAGTGGTGTGAATACAGTGAGGCCAAATCCGGATCTCTTAAGAGGAAATTCTTCAATTAGAGAGGCAAACTGCTGGCAGATATAATAGGGAAAGCCCTCATCTACAAACCTGGATCACATAACACAATCTCTAGGTCAATGTTTGATGTCATGAACAAGATAATCTTCAGTAAGCAGACTTCTTGGTCATCAATTATCTACCAGAGAATAATAGACTGCCTACACACTCCAAACATGGGCAGAATTCTTTCCTTATACCTAGTAAATACCTACCTAGATACATTCAAGCAGGAGCAAGGAGTGAAGATTCACTACCTAAAAAGAATGGAGATAAAAACTCTGGACAGATTTAGTAGGGTCCTACCAATGAGCCAACCTTCAACAATAAAGAACTCCTCTAAGGAAACAAGGAAGAGACCTGCTGAGGAGGAAAGAACTGCCAGCTCTGAACCAGAACTTGGAACCTCCTCTCCAGCTGATGTTGGTCTGCAAGTTGACTTATCACTATGTCAAACCTCTGCAAACTTTCAACTCCAAGTTAGTGATATGCATGTTGATAAAATCCATGCAAGTCCTAAGTTAGGACAAGTGTCAAAGAATGCCACTGAAGAAGAGGTTGCTGCAGAAGATGAGGCAGACATGGATGATACTGATGCAGCAGCAGCAGTTGAAGTCATCTTTGCTACAGAAGATAACAGGGAGCCTCCTGAGAAATTAGATACTTATCTTGATAAGTCAAGCCCAGAAAAGAATGCTCAATCTTAGGGGGAGCATGATCAGATGGATCTGATAACTTTGGATCAAGTGGTCAACAAAGTGGTTGAGTCTGGACCCACTACAGGTAATACCCATACCCTCTTAAATAGTAGTGTTAATAGATCTTTAACTAAGGAAATGTTTCCTTCTATAGGTGCTATAGTTGAGGGGGAGCTTTCTCAAGTCCCTGCTCAAGATGTTGTCCCTCCTCCTATGAGCCATACAACATATAACCCAATATCAAATGAGGAATTAGTAAATCAAATCAAAGCACTCATAGATGCTCACACCACAACCCTCAAGGAGTATGTTGACCAATCAGTTGCCAAGCTGAGGGATGAATTGTCAACCAAAGTCAAGGAAAATAAAGAAGAAATCTCTCACTTAAACAAATAGGTCACCACCTGGTTTGATAAGGCTGGAACCGCTGGCATCAAAATGACCACCCTCATGAAATCACTAGACGCAAGCCAAAAAATCTCTGTAACTGACATAGGATATGTCAAGAATTATGTAAGTGAAACTGATGAGGTGATCAATGGTGAAACAGATCATGTAAATCTGCATGTCACAAATGTTGCATTCCACTCTATGAAGGAAGCACTACTCCTGCAAAATGAGCTACTTGCTGACAATGAGAAAATACTCCTATCCATATCAAGCAAATATGAAGCAAACACCACCACCCTGCAAAATACCATCTGTGAAGAAGGCAGAAAGGGGGAGAGCAACCATGCTAAGACAGCATCACTCATTGAAGAACAAGCCTTCAATGTAATTCAAGGCACTAGGGTGGCACTACACCTGCCCCTCCTAGATAGAAAGATGACAGAGGACCTAGACTTCCCAGCACAAGCTAGAGTTGCACAGGATGCACAACTTGTTGCCAGAAGAAAGAGGTAAGGAACTCAAATGACTGAAGAGTTCATGGTAAAGAGGAGTGCTGAAAACAGAGATGATCCAGATTATGAACAGTTAAGTGATGCCTCTGAATCCATCATTATAAATGCTTGGGTAAGCCATGGACCAATTCTAAAGAATATTGATAGTGTATATCCTTATGAAGAATGGATAAAGCATTTGGAAAGAAATTCTCTAAGGGAAAGAGTATTCAAAGAAAATCTGGTAAGGAAGAGCAATCCTAAGAAAATGCCTTCCAGATATATTCTAAAACCTTTCCTATACTTCAAGAGGCAGGAGAACAAAGATGAAAACTTGAAGAAGACAGCTATCACCAAGGATGCTGCTTCAAGTTCATCAAAGAAGAGCTGACATGGGTCTGCAAGACTTAGGATGCTTTAAAACATGTAATAAATGTCTTGTATTGAATATCAAAAGTGTAATAATGCCAAATATTTATCAATAAAATCACTATGAGCTGGCCATGACTGTATTGATGTGATAAATGTGTAATGCAACTCTCATTTATGTATCTGTGAAAAAATGAATGTGCTATTCTTTCATAGATATCTTGTAATCATAAGTTTACTACCATTGCTTGACTAAGTTAATGATTTGGTAGATCTTAATCAAAATGTTTACCTTATAAATGATTAATAAAGCTGTTGCTACTAATCATACAGTTACACAGATAGCGATTGATAATTCACTAGTGCTTTTTGTTAGTCAAACATAGTGTTATGCCATCCCACCTAGGGGGAGTTATCCTATACTGGGATGGCCAGTTGTCATGGTAATGTCTCTTTAGGTTCATCATGATATGTTTTTGTGTAGATGCACCTTAGCATGGATGAGTGTTCTGCCTTCCTCAAATAGGGGAAGATTGTTGGGAATATTGCCCTTCAATGTTCCTTAGGATTTAAAGAGGCATCACCAATCATGCAAGGGGCATAATGTATTTGATGTATGCTTGAGTTATTGCATGCAGGTTGTCCTTGATTGGACAGGTGAATAGGAAAAGGAAGCTGGAAGTCAGAAAATTTGACTAAGGCATAACCGCTGAGACAGCTGAGACAGCTGATAAGAATGTCACAACAGAACCGCTGAGACAGCTGAGAAGCTCAACACATATTGTTGAGAGAAGTGTTGGTCTCAGTTAAACTGCTATGACAGAAGACTGTCTCAGCCGTGAAGAAGAAACCACTGAGACAGTTGATAAGGAACTGTTGAGACAGAAGAGTCTCAGCTGTGATGAAGAAACCACTGAATTTGAGAAGGAACCGCTGAGACAAAGCCAGCAGAAATCTTTTAATTACATAAAATGGAGTTCATCGAGCTCATCTCGCAGATCATCGAGCTCAGGTTAAAGCTTGAAGATTCAGAGTTCATCAACCTGAGCCCGCCTTTCGTCGAGCTCAAGTTGAAGGTTGAAGATTCAGAGTTCGTCGAGCTCAGCTAACAGATCGTCAAGCTCAGGTTAAAGGTTGAAGATTTAGAGTTCATCGACCTGAGCCCGCCTTTCATCGAGCCATGTTAAAGGTTGAAGATTCTAAAGTTTGTCGAGCTCAGCATAAAGTTCGTCGATCTCAGATAGACGATCGTCAAGCCCAGTCCAAATACTTCATGTCGTTGCGGGAAAGCTATAGTAGCGCCGGAAGCTACTTTTTGTCTTCTTCTGAGGGAGACGACGCTCACCATACTTGACTGGGTCCACATTCAAATCGTGTTGTTGATTCAAATCAATAGATATAAAAGGAAGAGAAGAAAGAAGATTAGGGTTAACGAAAAATGAACGAAAGCAGAAAATGAAAAAGGGGCGGCTGGACTTCATCTTCTTCGACAAGCTTGAAAGCAAAGTCCAACAGTGAAAGCCAGAAGGCAAAGATAGCTGAATCTTCTTCCAGTTTAGCAGGATTGTTCCTTGAAGAACAAGTTGGCTGATTCTATCTATCAGCAAGAGAAGATAGTTGTGTGAAGGGTTGTAAGCCTTCAACATCAGATAGTTGCTCACCTGTGCAGCTGATAAGTAAAGTTTGTTTTAAAGAAGATAGATTTGGTTTTATATAATCTTTTACGTATATAAGTCTATCTCTTTTTTACTTACTTATATCCTGTGGATTAAGGCAATAGTACCTATTGCATAGGAGTATAGAATTTTGTAGAAAATATCAAGGTCGTATTTTTCCTGGGATCGGTGTTAATTATTCTACTTTTTAGAACAGACTATTATTTTATCGAACGAACGGAGTGGAGTTTATATTTAAAAACAAAAGATAGAAAAATATATATACATGATTTTATTAAGATAGGGACTTAGAAGGTAGTCCTCGATTTAAGAATTACTTTGAGAGAATATTAATTCAGCTATTAAAGAACAACTTTATTTCTTTATTACCTAACTTAACGAGAGGGTCCCTTTGGTAGCATCGCTAACTTGAAAGTACGACCGGGGAGGCTTGCGTTTAAAATGGGTTAACGTAAACATAGTGTCTCTTCACCTGGTATATGATCAATTAACAGAAAACCCTAGTTAGGATAACTAGAAAGTAGAGTTGAAATAGTTGAAAATAATATCCAGCCCAGAGCTCATCTTGACCAAGTGCTAAGAATTCTTAGCCACTTCTCAGGATGGGGGCGGTATAATGTACAAAAAATAATATCTACCTATCTATCTTAATCCAGGACTTAAGCTTTCGCTTCGCCTTTCATTCGGGATAGGGTAGTAAAATCTAAAATTTTGCAGAGCTTTCGTACTATCTTAATCCAGGTCATAGGCTTTCGCCTCGCCCTTCATTCGAGATAGTATGAAATAATAAGGATTTTGAAAATAATTTTGAAAGCAGTTTCACACTATCTTAATCCAGGACATAAGCAGAGCTTCGCCTTTCATTCGGGATAGTATGAAAAAATAAAGGAAAGTAAAACTAAAAATAAAGAAGTAAAGTTTTCAGAATTGAATTTGAAAGAGTCTATTTTATAAAGTCCGAAAAATTATTACAACTTTCTAAAAAGCTGAAAAGAAAGCTAAAATATTACAACTTACAGAACTTTTGAATACTTGAAAGCTACTACCAGTTCCTTGTCAGAGAGCTGAGGAGTCCTAACAGTTCTTAAGGAATCTACTGGTGTCCGAATAATTTTACAAAGCTCTGCCCCTCTATTTATAGAAAAAAATAAATGCTTTTGGAAACACACTTTTGGAAAAGTTGCCAAACAGCTTATGGAAATGGTTCCAAACAGCTTTTTCAAAAGCTGAAAATCTGCTTATAGGACAGCTGGCTATTGGACAGCTTGACACGTGGCGGTTTGGATAAGGATAGAGCTGACTTGGCAACTGAGTTGGCTGGCTGGATAAGGATGGCGGGTGGGGCTGGCAGCTGGCGGGTCGGGCAGCTGTCTTGACGGGTTGGGCAGCTGGCGGGTCGGGCAGCAGTCTTGGCGGGTCGGGCAGCTGGCGGGTCGGGCAGCTAGCGGGTCAGGCTTTAATTGGCGCAAAAGACCACCGTCTGGAGTCGAACCTGCAACCTGTTGAAACTCACCAGAACTCCCACTCCACTAGGCCAATTAGCCTTTGATGCTTATATCCTGAATATAATATATTTATATAAAATACAGATTTTATTATACTATAATTCTTACAATCTTATACTATTTTAAAAATATAATTATATTATTCACAATATAATTAAAAACATTTTTAAAATAATATTATACATTTGTAATAAAATTTTATTTAAAAGATAATATACATAATATTACTTATATAATAATACTAAATATTAATAATACTATACTTAACATATTATATTATAATTTATAAGTACATTTTAATTAATTTATATACATTATATTAACTCTTTCTTTTACATTATTATTATATGTATTATTATTGTAATTATATATAAATTATTAGATCCTATATATATATATATATATTAAAAATAACATGACGGTTCAGCTCTGTTCAGGCCGTCCAAACCGGTCGGACCGTGAACATTACCACAAAATATAATATAGTAGATTAAAGTGATGGTTAAAATTGACAAACAAACTAATTGAAGAATAAAACTAAAAACAAACTGTTTATTTAAGTTTTTACATGAAGTATTACAACCTTAAATTAGAATTGATACTAAAACATAGACCAAAACATGTATAAATAATCACTCATTACATACCCCCTTACTTAGATTTTGTTATTCCAGAGCAAATATAGAGTTGAGTAAGTTATAAAATTTTCTATTTACTATCAATTTAACAGGTATAAACATCCGGTGAATAAAGAGTTAAATGCTATCGTATATATATATCATTGATACCAGAGTTAGAATTTATAACCATAAAAAGTTTTTGAAAACAAATAGTAAGCACATATTAAAATCAGATATAACAAAGATAGATTGGCTTTATGACTACAATATCTTGTATGAGATATGTTGAAAAATTATAACCTATTAAGTATGCTCTCTCAAAATTTTAAGCAAAATTAATTCAATTTTGTAGTGGTTTTAGGGGATATCAACTTGGTGGTTTTGCCCATACAGAGGCTTTGAATGTAGGAGGTGATGAATTTTATCCTCTCACCTTTTTTTTCATATTCATGCATTGTTATAACTATTTTAGGAAAATATTTTCCAAAATAGAAAAAAAACTTTGCAGAATTGAACTTTGAATTAATCCAATGCATATGTTTATGAGCACATACTCCATTTCATATGGTCTTTTAACATTTATTGGATGCCTATATTTACGGAATGTTTTTATTCCCATGGACATAAGATCTTTTCTTTTCTAGGAGCACATACTCCTAGATGCTTGTGTGCGTAAAGAAACATGCCAAGCGAAATAGTAGGTAGGGGGTTGTAAAAATAATTTTGATAAAAGATTTTGAGAGCATTGGTAATAGCTTAATATTTTCTATATTTTAACAAGATTGAAGTAATGATAATTACAGTCAAAAATTGTTTGTTGAACATAATTTGTTTTGCTTCTATTGTATATATATGTATTTCTTTTGATATATTAAAGCAGGCTTACTAAAAAACTAACTCCGATTGTAATGAAATTTACAAGGTAGGGTTTTACAAGTTTATTCCAGATATTTATATCTATCTAGTTATGAGAAGGAGTAGTAAATTTGAAAATTGAATAAGTTGCATTTTTGATCAACTCAGATTTTTGGAATATATTTCTATAGTATGGTTTTGAAAATTTTGACTTGTTTTGGGATGAGTACTAAAATAAACAATGCTTTTATTGAAAACATATAAGTGATAAAAACAATTGCAGCTAAAATCACCCCCATACTTATGTTAGGCATAGGTATGAAGTGAAAAATATGTACAGAATATACAAAAGCATAAAAGATGGAGATATACAAGTGAATTTATATTTCGAGGTTATGGAGTAGTGTTAGGGTTTCAGGTTCTTTTTGAAATGGGTCCCCAGTAAAATATAGTTTTAAACGATGCCCGTTTACTTTGAAAGTTCCGAGTTCAGGGTTAGAAATAAGAACGGTCCCATATGGCCAGATTTGTTTAACAGTAAAGGGTCTGGTCCATCGAGATTTTAATTTTCCTGGAAATAATTAAAGGCGTGAGTTATATAGTAGGACAAGATCACCTGGTGAAAAAGATTTTGGAAATTTAATTTTCCTATCATGATAAAACTTAGATCGCTCTTTATAAAATTTATTATTTTCATAGGTGTTTGCACGCCATTCCTCAAGTTCATTGAGTTGAAATTTACGTTGTTCGGCGGCTAAGTTTGTATCTTAGTTAAGAAATTTTTGTGCCCAGTATGCGCGATGTTCTAATTCTACAGGTAGGTGACATGCCTTTCCATATTCTAAATGATAAGGTGTACAACCGATCGCAGTTTTGAATGCTGTACGGTAGGCCCAAAGTGCATCATCTAATTTGAGGGATCAATCTTTTCGATTGGTATCTACAGTCTTTTCTAATATGCGCTTTAGTTCTCTATTGACTACCTCCACTTAGCCGCTTGTTTGGGGGTGATAAGCGGTAGCGAGTTTATGAGTAACTCCATATTTGGCTAACACTTTAGCCATTTGGGTGTTACAAAAATGAGTACCTCGATCGCTAACTATAGCCCTAGGCGTGCCAAAACGTGAAAAATAAGGTTTTCAGAAATTTAACGACGACTCTCGAGTCAGCGGTGGGAAAAGCTTGCGCTTCAGCCCACCGTGAAACGTAATAGACTGCTACTAAGATATAATGATTTTTAAAAGAAGGAGGTAAAGGGCCTACAAAATCTATGCCCCACAGATCAAACATTTCACATTCTAAGTAAAAGTTTTGGGGCATTTCGTCCCGACGGGAAATGTTACCTGACCGTTGGCAGCGGTTGCAAATGCTTACCAATTTTTGAGCGTCCTTGAATAAAGTAGGCCAAAAGAATCCTGCTTCAAGGGCTTTACGTGCAGTCTGGTTGGATTGATAATGTCCACCGGTTGGTCCTTTATGGCAGTGCCGTAGTACTTTTAGTCCTTCCTCTTTCGAAATACATCTTCTAATTACTTGGTCGGCACAGACTCGGAATAAATATGGGTCTTCCCAAAAGTAGTTTTTCAAGTCAGAAAAAAATTTCCTCTTTTCTTGAATTGAAAAAGCTTTTGGAAGGACTCGGGCTACTAAATAGTTAGCCAAGTCTGCGAACCAAGGAGTAGAAGAGTTTGTTACCTTTTTGAGGGTGAGGAGACTTTCTTTAGGGAATTTATCTTCGATGTCGACTTTCATGAGTGTATATATTGCAGCATTCTCTTGTCGAGAAAGATGATTGGCTACTAAATTCTCTGCGCCTTTCTTATCTCGGATCTCTAAATCAAATTCTTGTAATAAGAGAATCCAACGTAATAAACGGGGTTTTGCATCTGCCTTAGTTAGTAAATATTTTAAAGCAGAATGATCCGTAAAAACTATAACTTTCGATAGCGTTATATAAGATCTAAACTTATCAAATGCAAATACAATTGCCAGTAGTTCCTTTTCTGTGGTCGTGTAATTGGTTTGTGTTGATGTGAGAGTTTTACTTGCATAATAGATAGGATGAAAATATTTGTCTACTCGTTGTCCTAAGACAGCTCCTACCGCATAATCACTCGCATCACACATGATCTCAAAAGGAAAGGACCAGTCTGGGGCTACTAAAATAGGAGAGTTTATAAGTTTGTCCTTAATAATATTGAATGCTACTAAGCATTCACTATCGAATATTAATGAGGCTTCTTTTTCTAATAAATGAGTTAACGGTTTCGTTATTTTAGAGAAATTTTGAATGAACCGTCTATAGATACCTGCATGGCGTAAGAAACTTCGAATAGATTTTACATTTATTGGAGGAGGAAGTTTTTCAATTATTTCTATTTTGGCCTTATCGATCTCGATTCCCTGGGAAGAAATTTTATGACTGAGAACTAAACCTTCGCGAACCATAAAGTGGTATTTCTCCCAGTTCAACACTAAATTCGTGTCTTCATAGCGTTGAAGAACATGAGCGAGGTTATCTAAACACGTATGGAATGAGTCTCCAAATATAGAGAAATCATCCATAAACACTTCCATAACGTCCTACACTAACTTGCCGAAAATAGCTAGCATACATCTTTGAAATGTAGCTGGCGCATTACAAAGTCCAAACGGCATTCGCCTATAGGCGAAGGTACCAAAGGGGCAAGTGAACCTAGTTTTCTCTTGGTCTTCAGGGGCTATAGGAATTTGTAAATACCCTGAATAACCATCAAGAAAACAATAATATGAGTGACCCGAGAGTCGCTCTAATATTTGATCTATAAACGGTAGTGGAAAGTGATCTTTACGGGTGCCATCATTTAATTTTCGATAGTCGATGCACATCCTCCAACCCGTAACAGTACGTGTTGGAATTAGTTCATTATTAGAGTTTGGCACTACCGTTATACCACCCTTCTTAGGGACGACTTGTACGAGACTAACCCATGTGCTATCTGAGATTGGATAGATAATTCTTGCGTCTAATAATTTCATTACTTCAGCTTTTACGACATCTTTCATATTAGGATTTAAACGTCATTGGGGCTAGATAGATTTACGAGGGTTATCTTCCAAAAATATTTTATGCGTACAAAAAGATGGGTTGAGTCCTTGGATATCAGAAATTTGCCATGCTAATGCATTGCGATGTTGTTTTAACACTTCTATTAATTCAGACGTTTTCTTATCATTTAATTCGGTAGAAATGATAACAGGGAGTTTAGATTCGGCTTCAAGGAAAACGTATTTTAAATGTGTAGGAAGTTTTTTCAGCTCGAGGGTTGGTGGGTTTTATATGAAGTTGGAGTTTTTAGAGTTTTAGAAGTTAAGGATATAAAAGGTTCTAAAGGGTCATCGGTAGGCATTTCTTATGAATGGGGTAAGTCTGCCAAGTCCGATTCTTCTACAGTTATTGAAAGTAAATCATAATAGGAAAAACCATTTTCCTCAAAAGAGGCTTCCGCAAGATAGCAGGAATCATCATTTATTAAAGAATTTTTCATAGAGGGATCTATATCGATAGTAACCTCGTCATCTCCTACTCGTAAGAGAAGTCTATCGTTTCTTACATCTATTATCGCGCGAGAGGTTGCAAGAAAAGGACGATCGAAAATTATGGGAACATCGACGTCTTCCTCTATGTCAAGTATAACAAATTCTATCGGGAAGATAAACTTGTCTATTTTGACCAGAACATCCTCTATTATCCCTATTGGATATTTAATAGAACGATCTGCTAACTGGATGCTCATTTTAGTTGGGCTGGAGTTACCTAATCCTAGTTTTTGAAAGAGCGAGTAGGGGATTAAATTTATGCTAGCACCTAAATCTGCTAACGCATCTTTTATTAATAGATTACCGAAGAGACACAGGATGGAAAATCGTCCCGGATCGTTTAATTTTGGGGGTAATTTATGTAATAAAACGGCTGAACACTCAGCGTTAAGGAAAACTCTCGAAATATCTTCAAGTTTCTTTTTATTTGAAAGTAACGCTTTTAAATATTTTGCGTATTTAGGCATCTGTGCAATTGCCTCGCAGAAAGGTATATTAATTTTAATTTGTTTTAGCATTTTTAAAATTTTTTTATATTATTCATCTTCTCGCTCATCTTTTAATTTAGATGGATAAGGTAAAACAACATGTGGGTAAGAAATTTACGGGGGTTGAGGAGGCAGAGACGTAACGGGAAGTGGTGTAGGAAGGCTAACCTTAGCTTCTTTTTCTACCCTAACGGGTGGTGGTAGCTCCCTGCCACTTCATAGTTTGACGACTTGTCAACTTGATGGGTTACTGGAATGGAAAGTATCCCGCAGATTTGGATCCGTATTTCCTGGCAAATTACCAGGTTGGCATTCCGATAGCATTTTTGAAATTTGTCCAATTTGTGTTTTTAAGTTTTTAATTGATCCGGCCAGGTTTCGGATATTGGACTCATTAATACTGACATATTTCGTAAATATGTCTTCTATCGAGGTTCGCCTAAATTGGTGCGGTTATGGTGGTGGTGTTTGTGGTTGTGGGGGTTGCGGTGCAAATCCACTTGGATTTGCAATCGGAGGGCGTTAAGCATTATTGGGGTTTCTCCATGAAAAATTAGGATGGTTCCTATATCCTATATTATAAGAATTAGTATTTGAGTTAATATTAGGATTATAGGAAGGTCTATAAGAGTTCCCCATATAATCGACTTCTTCAATTACATTATTTTTTGGATTCCAAGTAGTTGTGGCGGAGGAAGCAGATATTCCTGCAAATTGTTTAGTAAAATTTTCTACTTGGAGTGCTAAAGTAGAAGAAGTGTCGAGCTCATAAATCCTTGCTTGTTTAGGGCGTGACCTTGGCACGTTACACTGGTACGCGTTCATGGCCATTTCCTCTGTAACATCCCATGTTACTTCTAGGCTCCTAAACTTAGATTGGGTTAGGAATAGGGTGGGTGTTAGGGAAGTTAACTAGGTTGACCCTAGGTAGTGGGTTGTGACCATGTCGGGCCCACTATAGGGCCAAGTCAAGCTAGGTCAAACTAGCCTAAAAAGGGACCCTAGACACACTAGGACCCCACCACATTGCCTTAATCCTAAAAACAATCTAAGTGGACCATAGGGAATGCCATTGGGTCAACACTTTGACCCTAGTTGACCCAAGTCAACCTTGGGCCTAAATTGGTCGAACCCACACTCATAGGCCCAATTAGCCTAAGTAGGGCACCCTCTTGACCCAACCCAAGTTGGGTGGTGCCATTAGGTCCATGACCATCAAGTGGGGCTAGCCCACTCATCAAGTTGACCAAGTCAACCTAAAAAAGTCAACAAGTCAACAAATGGCCTAAAGGAAGAAAAGTGAAGGCCAAACCCATTCCCAATGGGCAAAGCCCATGAGCCAAGGAACATGACCAGCCCAAATGACCATTGGCAGCCACTACCCCTCTGAATTTGGAGAGAGATTACATGCATGGGGGTAGTTTTGGAATTTTGGTTAAAAGGAAGAGAGAGAGAAAGGAGGAAATGAAGGGATGGAGGCCATGTGGCCCTCCTCCTCTCTTCCCAAGCCCTCCTCTGAGATCCAGCAGCATTTACCATCCATTTCCAGCAAGCTTCATGCCACATGGCATCTAGGAGGAGCATCCAATGTAGAGGCCAAAATCCACTTAATGGCAACTCACTATACAACCAATATCAGTTCATTTTAACCCTCCCATTAGCTTCAGAAGGTCCAAAGGAGTGGAATTCGATACCTAGATCGAAGATTTTGGTAGAGAATCGGGTTCGGGAGCAAGCTCACAGGAGAGGAGAAATTCCATCGCTAACCACCGCCACCGCCGCCGTCGGGCTCCGATCAAGGTCCGTTTCGCCTCACTTCTACCCGTACTAGCTTTCTAGATCGATTAGGCGAGACATCGGGCTCAATTGAGCCCGATCTAATGTGAGATTTTCATGGATTTTCGAATTTTAATGGAGTTCAAGTTCGCCGGAAACTGCCACCTCCGGCGGCCAAGTCGCCGCCAAACGTTAGCCCTCACCTCAACGGAGGTGGTGGTGGTGGCCGGCCAGGGAGGTGGCCGAGTGGCCGGTTGGAAGGAGCTCCAGGTCGGGCAAATCTTGGCCTTTGGCTGTTTGGAGAAGATGAATGGATGCCCTTCATTTTCTTCAGGATTCGTGCTTATATATATATATAAATGATTATATAAATGTTATGAATAGTAAATAACTGTCACACATTTTCAGTCACCTTGCATGTATATTTTAAGGTACTTAGAGGCATTAAATTAAATTAAATTCTGAATGAAAAATGTAGCCTGATGTGTTACCTTTAAAATGCCACCCAAAACTTAGGTTTTGGTCCAGTGGTCTGGCCTTTAGGGCATTTTTCCTAGGACTGGTCCTAGGCTAGGGCAGAAATCAAAAATGAAGCCCATGCCAAACCAAATGTCCACATGGCTTGATATTTTGGGCATGTGGCTTATTTGGGCATATCTAGCCTCTGCCAAAAATTGAGAATTTTTGGATATAAAATTCCTATAGTTTTGGTCATAATATCAATAATTAAATAAATGGTATAATTGGAGTGTTAAGCCTCCAAATGGCCCCAAATTTTGGTGGCAGGTCCTTGGGAACATTATAAACATGTGATAAAAATTTAACTACATTTGGATCACTGCATGTTGGTTAATCCTCTTGCATGTGTTGGCTAATTATAGCCATGGGTTGCAAATAGTAATATTTGAAATATTGTGTATTAAGCCTAATTGAGACATCTAAAATTCATGGAATTGATTCCAGTGGTTCATTAGGGTAAAGTTAACTTCTCAGATTATTTATGGGATTTTTGGAATCAAAAAATCCTATTATTTGGAATTTTGGAAAATATAGCCCTTATTGAAAAATAAATTGATAAATAGGTTTTGATCATGAAAAAAATCCTCAAACCTTGCCAAGTTAAAAATAAGGTTATATTGGACTTAGGAAAATTTGATCTTTCTGTTTGAGAACTTCTGGAGTAAAATACATTGGAATTACCATTTTACCCTTTTTGCAATTATTCCTGAATTGGTGGAATTACATATTAGCAAATTGTGGAATTATCCCTACTGTTTTATAATTGTATTATTAGTCTTCTAGATTTATTTCAGAATTTTTGGATGCACTGATAATTCTTAAACTAGCATAATAGCATTTTGGTAAATATTTAAGAATGGAATTTGATAGGCATAGTAAAAGTAGGTTATACTATAGGCCTACCAGGGGATAGATCAACAATTGAACTAGAGAACATGATTGGAAGTATGACCCTGGTTGGTAGTGTCGTATTAGTGATGAGGGTAAAAGTGCAAGTAATCGGTAACCACTGGAATGGAGGTCGGCGGAAGACCGTCGCCCTCCCGATAATAACTTAAGTTATTAGGGTCAACTAAGAGTAACAATGAGAGTTGAATGTGGATTATGGGTAGACATCAACTAAAAGTAATTATCCTTGCGAAAGGGAACTTTGGATTTTAATTCCATCTTGGTTCCTAGTGCCCCCGAGACCCCTTCATTGGGCATACCCTGGGCAGTCCTAGGATTAACCCTAATTCACTAAGTATAATAACAGGTAGGCAAGAGTAGCCTAATAGGCTAGGTAAACTGTACTTGTTCTCACTCGTGTCGGGTTGGAGGTATTTGGAGTCTGTTGACTACTTGCTCACCCGTGCAGAGTTGGAGGGAAGGGTTGATTTATATGCTCACTCGTGCCGGGTTGGAGGGACTTGGAGTCTGTTGACTACTTGCTCACCCGTGCAGAGTTCGAGGGAATTGATGAATTATTTATTCACTCATACCGAGTTGAAGGGACTTGGAGTCTGTTGACTACTTGCTCACCCGTGTAGAGTTGGAAGGAAGTGTTTGGTTTACTTGCTCACCCAGGCAGGGTTGGAGGAATTAGGACAAGTTGGTCTACGAGCTGGAGGCTCGAGATGAAATACTTGCATGTGCATAAATGGTGGTGGGTCATGCGGTACTGGGCCAATCGTCACACCGATGGCAGTACAGTGACTCGGGTGAGGTGTACGGGTGGAAGGGCCAGTATGTTGTTTAATACTGCGGTCAGGCAGACAATCCCTGAAGACGTATACCCGACCTAAAAGTCTAGCAGGTAGCTAGCAATAGTACGCAGAGACTCTAGAGTGCACTTGTCGGTGTACAAAGGCGTACAGGAGAGGTCTTGGCCTGGTAGTGTGTATACTCGCCTATAAAGCGGAGAAGCCCGATCCGCTGCTACCGGAGCCACGATGGCGGTACTTTAGAGTGATGCTAGCTCTCGAAAAGTGGGAACTAAAGGTCTGTGATCACGGAGTCGTTGTGTGTGAGTTGCACTTGCCTACTACATAAATTGCATCATAACATTCATTCATATTAGGGCATACGCTTCATAGATCCTTATCATATAAATTAGTATAGGCTCTTTTATATGATAAGTTATAATTCCTGGAAACCTTAACTTATAAATTTGTATGAGCATTTTTATAAGTTAAGGTACGTCTGTGATGATAGATAGCTTTACATTTCAGCTTACTTTACTTCTTGCTCTTACTTTCAGTTCTTTCTTTTACAAGTACTGCTTTTACTTACCTGTACTACATACTTAGAACTGGTAGAGTAGGATAACAATACCTATTACAACTGCTAGTTAACTCTTGTCACCTGCTTCCACTTTTGCTACCCCTTGTTGTCCTCCGCTTCGTCCTCCCGCTCGGTGCCAAGGAGTTGGGGGGCGAGGTGCGGAGGAAACGACTTAGTCTTTTTGACTAATGGTCGGTGACCATATCATTTTAGGAGCACGAGGAGATGGAGCAGCACGTCGAGGAGGCAGGACTTGAGGAGCAGATGCCAACACCTATTACTACTACTACAACGCGTCCTCAGGAAGGACGAGATATCCGTGATAGTTTAGACTTCCGTTCTTTGCTTTGTGAGGAGAGATTTAGTGATATAATGTAATGGGCATAAGCCCCTGTCTCTCTTGTATTGTTGTACTCATTGTGGACTATGTTTCTGTACTTTCATTTACTTATATGATATGTACCATGTGGCTGTGGACTATAGATGTTTCTCTTTACTGCTATATATTACTTCTGTTTCTCATATTGGCCGAACAGGTTTATGATCGTACTAGCCGGCAGGATCGGCGTCTTACGGTGCCGACTAACCCGTGAGTTAGTGCCACCATAAGGCGACGGTTCTGGGCATAAGATCCGGGTTA
Source organism: Platanthera zijinensis (assembly GCA_039513925.1). NCBI lineage: Eukaryota > Viridiplantae > Streptophyta > Magnoliopsida > Asparagales > Orchidaceae > Platanthera > Platanthera zijinensis. The sequence goes on from CM077093.1 coordinate 154,149,050, forward strand.
CTCCTCGGGAGGGGGAAACGAATCTTACAAACTGGTATCACTTGAACAAACGATCATATGAGAAAGAAGTCCACAACACTGGAACACCCTGCTCGAGCATTAGTTTGCGGACAAACTATGCAGCGGAAGCAATGGTGTGCCCATGTGTAAAAAGTCACATAAAACAGTCCATTTTAAGCAATTAGTTAGGCCAATCCAACTAGGACACCACCCTAGTTTGACTTACCAAGAGGACTTTGTGTCGTACCTTAGGCTAAAGATCGACTTCAGATGTAGATTAGTTACGGTACGAGGATAATCAAATCGAATAAAGAAAGATCTTAATTCCAGAGTCCCTACTTAAGGCTTAAACCTCGATGTCCCTACTTCACATATCGAATGATATTACCAATTCTTACTCAAACTGATAAGGACCGCCTCGAGAAGAATTTGATGCATAAGTTTTATAGTGGATGGGTAGGGTACTCGTAAGCTTAATCCTAGTACCGATGACTTGATTACGTCAAGATAACCAAGATGATAAATATCAAAGGTCGAATAAGAGTTCAGATGTTAGAAGAGACACTTCCTGGTTTGGTCACATGTTGACCTTGAACAGATTATCATACAAAAACTTTGAAGGCCTAAGGTAGATAACATATCAATTGAAGTGGAAATCCATGCCAAAGATTGTTAGCCCTAAGGATTAAGGCATATACAGGACGACTACATTGTGAATGTTAAAGGAAATTAACCAAAATATATGGGGGCTTAACCTTTTGTTTATAGGGCTAAATTGATAGCGACTCGAATTTCTCTAAGCCTTTCTCATAAAGCATGTGTCGCAAGCATAATGATCTAAAAACTTGGCTTATTCAAAGATCGCTCAAGTAAAGATGAGGGTTTGTATATACATGATGATCAATCCTTCCTAGAAGGTTAGGACTCTCGAAGAATTTCACACTATTTATTTATCTTAAGCAGCATAGGCTACTAACAACAAGTTGTGAACACAATAAATTCACGAGTGAAATAGGAAAGTAGAATATTTCGAGAATGGATTTTCACTCTCATAATTACTCCACGACCACATGAGTAAGTGAACAAGGGGAACAATAAGTTTAATCTCTTGAAGGATATATAAAGAGTGGCTTAGTGATGCGTATATATGACTTTGAAACTAGGGGAGACCGTATAAGACTTCAAGAAGTTTCCCAATTTCGAATCTTAAAGGAGTAACTAACCACATTGTCCACAGTCTAATGAGCACTCGTGACTTCCTTAATACCGACACAGTATAAGTCATTTACATATATACGTGAAACCGATGGAATTGTGTTCAAAAGATCAAATTTGGATCATTATGAGTTGTAGACGGATTTACACACAATTAAGGGTTGTTTGATTATCGCCCCACAAGCATGTTCCAAGATGCTCTAACACCTCGAACCAATTATTGTAACACATAATTAAGGAACTCAGAGGTATCATGAGGGAGAATCAATGCGAATGGAGGATTCATTTCAAGTTAGAAGATTAAGTGAAAGGGGTTTTGCGTAGTTAGGGCCTTTAGGAAAGTGACTTTGACAGTCACATGTTGGAAGAAGTAAACACAACAATCGATCGCTGCTACCCATACCTACTTGACATACACAAGTCATTGGGTTGGAAACATACATATTAGGACAAGTAACTTCATGTTAATATGAAGGAATGATCGCAAGTCTTAACTATTATAGGATGAGAGTCCATGAAGTAAAAATGCTAGAATATCTAAACGATTACGCCTATAATAATGATAGTATCGTAGCCCCAGCAAACGTAGAATCAAGTGAAGAATCATACTAAATTGGAGGATGTATACTCTGAGAATAATTTTGTGGATGTGACTATGCTGATCATAAGAATCAAAACAAAAGTGTTCGATGATGATTTACAGATGGTGCGATCTCTCAAAAATCAATCCTTTTCAATTTGAATGGTCTACTTACCATTATACTTGAGAGATAGTTTAAGTTATAATAAGAAATCTTGATAAGATAACGTCATGCGTTTAGGATATAATGATTAAGTTTACTATGGTTATGCATGATTTAGTACTACCTTATTTGATCCTAAAAGGGGCTGAGATTTGGAGAATTAAACACAATGATGAAATATCAGTACTATCCACGCTTACATGATATAGTCAATCACTTGATCATAATGAGGAACTATAACTTTGAATGACCCAATTAAGCAAAAGTCGTTATATTGGAACTTAAGAATTGAAATAAGGTAACATTTTGGTAAATAAGATTAATTTCTTGTGGCATGACATTTGAAATGTAAGGACTCAACAAATTGAAAAGGGGTGGATGATGAGTTAAAGTTGTACACATATATATGACCCCTTAATTATGATAGCGTTAAGAACCAGGATACATACGTTGATACCATTATAATTACTGATAGGAGGATTCATGACAATGATATATAGTTCTTGACTATCAAAGGCGTATACGGTGAAATCACGCGAGAAGTAATTAGTGATTAATAAGATTCTCTTTATGCCGAAATCGATTTGTGCTAGACCCACCATTTCTGAGAAGATACGCTTATTAAGTTATGAATTAGACTATGTGTGAAAAGCGATTGAGAGTCATTTGTACAAACATCAATATCAATAATGATTGCTCGATGTATGCTCGAAAGGTGAACACACTATGAATTATGTATTACTGTTAGGGCTGAGTTGTGATAAGTCTTGAATTTGGCGAAAAGCAAAATGATAAATTTTCCATCACACCATGATCTCGGAAGATTGGGTAGCTACTATAGTGTTGGTCTAATGTGCGATTGAGAAATATTTTGATTATTAAATGGCGGAGGACTTGGAAATGAGCCCTCACAGTTTGAAAGAAGAGTAGTCTGAAATATAATGAAAGTACATTTGGAAGAGGATTGTTACCTATAATAGATTCCTCATAATAGTAGCCATGAGGCGTATTACAGGAAGAAGTGTCAGACACCCCTTTCTTGGGTTCAGGATGTGGACCCCGAGGGCACTTGGACCGGAGTACATAGATGATATGGGGGCTCATATTCGACTGATCAGGGACCGGATGCTGGAGGGTCGGGGTAGACATGCTAAGTATTACGATGCGCGGCATTGGAAGGTGGAGTTCCAGGTAGGGGACAAGTTATTTTTGTGGATACATCCAGTGCATGGTGTTTCTCGGGTGCGGAGACATATGAAGCTCAGTCCACGATATATGGGACCAGACTTGATCCTGGAGCGGATCGGTCTCTTGGCTTACCGACTGCAGCTGCCACCGGAGTTGAGGACCTTGCACGACGTCTTTCATGTCTCTTCATTACGAAGAGCTCTCCTTCGTCCAGAACATCACATTACCGCTACAGCAGGCCCGGTAGCATCTGATCGGTCAGTTCGATTGGAGCCGATCCGGATTGATGATACAGAGGATCGAGTGTTGCGGAAGAAGAAGGTTCCTCTTATAAACGTGTTGTGGTCCAACCATGGACGGGAGGAGCACACCTGGGAGCCAAGGGATCTGATGATGGAGCAACACCCGGAGCTATTTGTTTCAAGTACTTTTAATTATGTTTTTTCTAAAGTTGCTTAAAATTCTTGCAAGTAGAACCCCGTAGACCCGAACTTAAATTTCGGGGACGAAATTTTTTTTTGTTTATAGGATTTGTAACATCCCATGTTACTTCTAGTCCCCTAAACTTAGATTGGGTTAGGCATAGGGTGGGTGTTAGGGAAGTTAACTAGGTTGACCCTAGGTAGTGGGTTGTGACCATGTGGGGCCCACTATAGGGCCAAGTCAAGCTAGGTCAAACTAGCCTAAATAGGGACCATAGCCACACTAGGACCCCACCACATTGCCCTAACCCTAAAAACAATCTAAGTGGACCATAGGGCATGCCATTGGGTCAACACTTTGACCCTAGTTGACCCAAGTCAACCTTGGGCCTAAATTGGTCGAACCCACACTCATAGGCCCAATTAGCCTAAGTAGGGCACCCTCTTGACCCAACCCAAGTTGGGTGGTGCCATTAGGTCCATGACCATCAAGTGGGGCCAGCCCACTCATCAAGTTGACCAAGTCAACCTAAAAAAGTCAACAAGTCAACAAATGGCCTAAAGGAAGAAAAGTGAAGGCCAAGACCATTCCCAATGGGCAAAGCCCATGAGCCAAGGACCATGACCAACCCAAATGACCATTGGCAGCCACTACCCCTCTGAATTTGGAGAGAGATTACATGCATGGGGGTAGTTTTGGAATTTTGGTTAAAAGGAAGAGAGAGAAAGGAGGAAATGAAGGGATGGAGGCCATGTGGCCCTCCTCCTCTTTTCCCAAGCCCTCCTTTGAGATCCAGCAGCATTTACCAGCCATTTCCAGCAAGCTTCATGCCACATGGCATCTAGGAGGAGCATCCAATGTAGAGGCCGAAATCCACTTAATGACAACTCACTATACAGCCAATATCAGTTCATTTTAACCCTCCCATTAGCTTCAGAAGGTCCAAAGGAGTGGAATTCGATACCTAGAACGAAGCTTTTGGTGGAGAATCGGGTTCGGGAGCAAGCTCGCCGGAGAGGAGAAATTCCATGGCCAACCACCGCCACCGCCGCCGTCGGGCTCCGATCAAGGTCCGTTTCACCTCATCTCTATCCGTACTAGCTTTCTAGATCGATTAGGCGAGACATCGGGCTCAATTGATCCCGATCTAATGTGAGATTTTCATGGATTTTCGGATTTTAATGGAGTTCAAGTTCGCCGGAAACCGCCACCTCCGGCGGCCAAGTCGCCGCCAAACGTTAGCCCTCACCTCAACGGAGGTGGTGGTGGTGGTGGCCGGCCAGGGAGGTGGCCGATTGGCCGGGAAATGACCATGGAAGGAGTTCTAGGTCGGGCAAATCTCGGCCTTTGGCTGTTTGGATAAGATGAATGGATGCCCTTCATTTTGCTTCAGGATTCGTGCTTATATATATATATATATATAAATGATTATATAAATGTTATGAATAGTAAATAACTGTCACACATTTTCAGTCACCTTGCATGTATATTTTAAGGTACTTAGATGCATCAAATAAAATTAACTTCTGAATGAAAAATGTAGCCTGATGTGTTACCTTTAAAATGCCACCCTAAACATATGTTTTGGTCCAGTGGTCTGGCCTGTAGGTCATTTTGCCTAGTACTGGTCCTAGGCTAGGGAAGAAATCAAAAATGAATCCCATGCCAAACCAGATGTCCACATGGCCTGATATTTTGGGCATGTGGCTTATTTGGGCATATCTAGACCCTGCCAAAAATTGAGAATTTTTGGAAATAAAATTCCTATAGTTTTGGTCATAATATCAATAATTAAATAAATGGTATAATTGGAGTGTTAAGCCTCCAAATGGCCCCAAATTTTGGTGGCAGGTCCTTGGGAACATTATAAACATGTGATAAAAATTTCACTACATTTGGATCACTGCATGTTGGTTAATCCTCTTGCATGTGTTGGCTAATTATAGCCTTGGGTTGCAAATAGCAATATTTGAAATATTGTGTATTAAGCCTAATTGAGACATCTAAAATTCATGGAATTGATTCCAGTGGTTCATTAGGGTAAAGTTAACCCCTCAGATTATTTATGGGATTTTTGGAATCAAAAATCCTATTATTTGGAATTTTGGAAAATATAGTCCTTATTGAAAAATAAATTGATAAATAGGTTTTGATCATGAAAAAAATCCTCAAACCTTGCCAAGTTAAAAATAAGGTTATATTGGACATAGGAAAATTTGATCTTTCTGTTTGAGAACTTCTGGAGTAAAATACCTTGGAATTACCATTTTACCCTTTTTGCAATTATTCCTGAATTGGTGGAATTACATATTATCAAATTGTGGAATTATCCCTATTGTTTTATAATTGTATTATTAGTCTTCTGGATTTATTTCAGAATTTTTGGATGCACTGATAATTCTTAAACTAGCATATTGGCATTTTGGTAAATATTTAAGAATGGAATTTGATAGGCCATTATACTAGAGAGGTTAATAAAACTCTGCCATTGGTAATTAATTAATGATATAAATGCTCAGTAATTTTCTTGGAATTTTTCCTTATGTATTTCTCATACTTCATTTGGAAAATGGTAAATATGTAGATTTTGTTTTAATTAAGGGATAAATGGAAATACTTAAAGGAAAATTATAAACCTTGGAATACAGTGATATTTCACTTTGTTATAGGTCGGAATAATTTCTCACAACATTAGGATTATGATATGATATACTTCATGTGTTAAATGACTTGAAGAATTATTTGAAGAATTTAATTTTATGATATAAAAAATTGGGAAAATTATGAAAATCATTATGGTCATCATATAGGTCCATACCACCCTAGGATAAATAATTTGAGATATATGGGCCAAGTATTTAGAAGTTGGATTCTGGGGTGGAGTTGGGACAAGGGCTGCGCATAGTAAAAGTAGGTTATACTATAGGCTTACCAGGGGATAGATCAACAATTGAACTAGAGAACATGATTGGAAGTATGACCCTGGTTGGTAGTGTCGTATTAGTGACGAGGGTAAAAGTGCAAGTAATCGGTAACCACTGGAATGGAGGTTGATGGAAGACCGTCGCCCTCCCGATAACAACTTAAGTTATTAGGGTCAACTAAGAGTAACAATGAGAGTTGAATGTGGATTATGGGTAGACATCAACTAAAAGTAATTATCCTTGCGAAAAGGAACTTTGGATTTTAATTCCATCTTAGTTCCTAGTGCCCCCGAGACCCCTTCATTGGGCATACCCTGGGCAGTCCTGGGATTAACCCTAATTCACTAAGTATAATAACCGGTAGGCAAGAGTAGCCTAATAGGCTAGGTAAACTGTACTTGTTCTCACTCATGTCGGGTTGGAGGTATTTGGAGTCTGTTGACTACTTGCTCACCCGTGCAGAGTTGGAGGGAAGGGTTGATTTATATGCTCACTCATGCCGTGTTGGAGGGACTTGGAGTCTGTTGACTACTTGCTCACCCGTGCAGAGTTCGAGGGAATTGATGAATTATATATTCACTCATGCCGGGTTGAAGGGACTTGGAGTCTGTTGACTACTTGCTCACCCGTGTAGAGTTGGAAGGAAGTGTTTGGTTTACTTGCTCACCCAGGCAGGGTTGGAGGAATCAGGACAGGTTGGTCCTACGAGCTGGAGGCTCGAGATGAAATACTTGCATGTGCATAAATGGTGTTGGGTCATGCGGTACTGGGCCAATCGTCACACCGATGGCAGTACGGTGACTCGGGTGAGGTGTACGGGTGGAAGGGTCAATATATTGTTTAATTCTGCGGTCAGGCAGACAATCCCTGAAGACGTATACCCGACCTAAAAGTCTAGCAGGTAGCAAACAATAGTACGCAGAGACTCTAGAGTGCACTTGTCAGTGTACAGAGGCGTACATGAGAGGTCTTGGCCTGGTAGTGTGTATACCCGCCTATAAAGCTGAGAAGCCCGATCCGCTGCTGCCGGAGCCACGACGGCAGTACCTGAGAGTGATGCTAGCTCTCGAAAAGTGGGAACTAAAGGTCTGTGATCACGGAGTCGTTGTGTGTGAGTTGCACTTGCCTGCTACATAAATTGCATCATACATTCATTCATATTAGGGCATACGCTTCATAGATCTTATCATATAAATTAGCATGGGCTCTTTTATATGATAAGTTACAATTCCTTGAAACCTTAACTTATAAATTTGTATGAGCATTTTTATAAGTTAAGGTACGTCTGTGATGATAGATAGCTTTACATTTCAGCTTACTTTACTTCCTGCTCTTAATTTCAGTTCTTTCTTTTACTAGTACTGCTTTTACTTACCTGTACTACATACTTAGAACTGCTAGAGTAGGATAACAATACCGATTACAACTGCTAGTTAACTCTTGTCACCTACTTCCACTTTTGCTACCCCTTGTTGTCCTTCGCTTCGTCCTCCCGCTCGGTGCCTAGGAGTTGCGGGGCGAGGTGTGGAGGAAACGACTTAGTCTTTTTGACTAATGGTCGGTGACCATATCTTTTAGGAGCACAAGGAGATGGAGCAGCACGTCGAGGAGGCAGGACTTGAGGAGCAGATGCCAACACCTACTACTACTACTACAACGCGTCCTCAGGAAGGACGAGATATTCGTGATAGTTTAGACTTCCGTTCTTTGCTTTGTGAGGAGAGATTTAGTGATATAATGTAATGGGCATAAGCCCTTGTCTCTCTTGTATTGTTGTACTCATTGTGGACTATGTTTCTGTACTTTCATTTACTTATATGATATGTACCATATGGTTGTGGACTATAGTTGTTTCTCTTTACTGCTATATATTACTTCTGTTTCTCATATTGGCCGAACAGGTTTATGATCGTACTAGCCGGCAGGATCGGCGTCTTGCGGTGCTGACTAACCCGTGAGTTAGTGCCACCATAAGGCGGCGGTTCTGGGCATAAGATCCGGGTTACTCCTCGGGAGGGGGAAACGGATATTACAAACTGGTATCACTTGAACAAACGATCATATGAGAAAGAAGTCCACAACACTGGAACACCCCGCTCGAGCATTAGTTTGCGGACAAACAATGCAGCGGAAGCAATGGTGTGCCAATGTGTAAAAAGTCACATAAAACAGTCCATTTTTAGCAATTAGTTAGGCCAATCCAACTAGGACACCACCCTAGTTTGACTTACCAAGAGGACTTTGTGTCGTACCTTAGGCCAAAGATTGACTTCAGATGTAGATTAGTTACGGTACGAGGATAACCAAATCGATTAAAGAAAGATCTTAATTCCAGAGTCCCTACTTAAGGCTTAAACCTCGATGTCCCTACTTTACATATCGAATGATATTACCAATTCTTACTCAAACTGATAAGGACCACCTCGAGAAGAATTTGATGCATAAGTTTTATAGTGGATGGGTCGGGTACTCGTAAGCTTAATCCTAGTACCGATGACTTGATTACGTCAAGACAACCACGATGATAAATTTCAAAGGTCGAATAAGAGTTCAGATGTTAGAAGAGACACTTCCTGGTTTGGTCACATGTTGACCTTGAACAGATTGTCATATAAAAACTTTGAAGGCCTAAGGTAGATAACATATCAATTGAAGTGGAAATCCATGCCAAAGATTGTTAGCCCTAAGGATTAAGGCATATACAGGACGACTACATTGTGAATGTTAAAGGAAATTAACCAAAATATATGGGGGCTTAACCTTTTGTTTATAGGGCTAAATTGATAGCGACTCGAATTTCTCTAAGCCTTTCTCATAAAGCATGTGTCGCAAGCATAGTGATCTAAAAACTTGGCTTATTCAAAGATCGCTCAAGTAAAGATGAGGGTTTGTATATACATGACCAGTATGATGATCAATCCTTCCTAGAAGGTTAGGACTCTCGAAGAATTTCACACTATTTATTTATCTTAAGCAGCATAGGCTACTAACGACAAGTTGTGAACACAATAAATTCACGAGTGAAATAGGAAAGTAGAATATTTCGAGAATGGATTTTCACTCTCATAATTACTCCAAGACCACATGAGTAAGTGAACAGGGGGAACAGTAAGTTTAATCTCTTGAAGGATATATAAAGAGTGGCTTAGTGATGCGTATATATGACCTTGGAACTAGGGGAGACCATATAAGACTTCAAGAAGTTTCCCAATTTCGAATCTTAAAGGAGTAACTAACTACTTTGTCCACAGTCTAATGAGCACTCGTGACTTCCTTAATACCGACACGGTATAAGTCATTTACATATATACGTGAAACCGATGGAATTGTGTTCAAAAGATCAAATTTGGATCATTATGAGTTGTAGACGGATTTACACACAATTAAGGGTTGTTTGATTATCGCACCACAAGCATGTTCCAAGATGCTCTAACACCTCGAACCAATTATTGTAACATATAATTAAGGAACTCAGATGTATCATGAGGGAGAATCAATGCGAATGGAGGATTCGTTTCAAGTTAGAAGATTAACTGAAAGGGGTTTTGCGTAGTTAGGGCCTTTAGGAAAGTGACTTTGACAGTCACATGTTGGAAGAAGTAAACACAACAATCGATCACTGCTACCCGTACCTACTTGACATACACAAGTCAGTGGGTTGGAAACATACATATTAGGACAAGTAACTTCATGTTAATATGAAGGAATGATCGCAAGTCTTAACTATTATAGGATGAGAGTCCATGAAGTAAAAATGCTAGAATATCTAAACGATTACGCCTATAATAATGAGAGTATCGTAGCCCCAGCAAACGTAGAATCAAGTGAAGAATCATACTAAATTGGAGGATGTATACTCTGAGAATAATTTTGTGGATGTGACTATGCTGATCACAAGAATCAAAACAAAAGTGTTCGATGATGATTTACAGATGGTGCGATCTCTCAAGAATCAATCCTTTTCAATTTGAATGGTCTACTTACCATTATACTTGAGAGATAGTTTAAGTTATAATAAGAAATCTTGATAAGATAACGTCTTGCGTTTAGGATATAATGATTAAGTTTACTATGGTTATGCATGATTTACTACCTTATTTGATCCTAAAAGGGGCTGAGATTTGGAGAATTAAACACAATGATGAAATATCAGTACTATCCACGCTCACATGATATAGTCAATCACTTGATCATAATGAGGAACTATAACTTTGAATGACCCAATTAAGCAAAAGTCGTTATATTGGAACTTAAGAATTGAAATAAGGTAACATTTTGGTAAATAAGATTAATTTCTTGTGGCATGACATTTGAAATGTAAGGACTCAACAAATTGAAAAGGGGTGGATGATGAGTTAAAGTTGTACACATATATATGACCCCTTAATTATGATAGCGTTAAGAACCAGGATACATACGTTGATACCATTATAATTACTGATAGGAGGATTCATGACAATGATATATAGTTCTTGACTATCAAAGGCGTATACGGTGAAATCACGCGAGAAGTAATTAGTGATTAATAAGATTCTCTTTATGCCGAAATCGATTTGTGCTAGACCCACCATTTCTGAGAAGATACGCTTATTAAGTTATGAATTAGACTATGTGTGAAAAGCGATTGAGAGTCATTTGTACAAACATCAATATCAATAATGATCGCTCGATGTATGCTCGAAAGGTGAACACACTATGAATTATGTATTACTGTTAGGGTTGAGTTGTGATAAGTCTTGAATTTGGGGAAAAGCAAAATGATAAATTTTCCATCACACCATGATCTCGGAAGATTGGGTAGCTACTATAGTGTTGGTCTAATGTGCGATTGAGAAATATTTTGATTGTTAAATGGCGGAGGACTTGGAAATGAGCCCTCACAGTTTGAAAGAAGAGTAGTCTGAAATATAATGAAAGTACATTTGGAAGAGGATTGTTACCTATAATAGATTCCTCATAATAGTAGCCATGAGGCGTATTACAGGAAGAAGTGTCGGACACCCCTTTCTTGGGTTCGGGATGTGGACCCCAAGGGCACTTGGACCGGAGTACATAGATGATATGGGGGCTCAGATTCGACTGATCAGGGACCGGATGCTGGAGGCTCAGGGTAGACTTGCCAAGTATTATGATGCGCGGCATCGGAAGGTGGAGTTCCAGGTAGGGGACAAGTTATTTTTGTGGATACGTCCGGTGCATGGTGTTTCTCGGGTGCGGAGACATATGAAGCTCAGTCCACGATATATGGGACTAGACTTGATCCTGGAGCGAATCGGTCTCTTGGCTTACCGACTGCAGCTGCCACCGGAGTTGAGGACCTTGCACGACGTCTTTCATGTCTCTTCATTACGAAGAGCCCTCCTTCGGCCAGAACATCACATTACCGCTACAGCAGGCCCGGTAGCATCTGATCGGTCAGTTCGATTGGAGCCGATCCGGATTGATGATACAGAGGACCGAGTGTTGCGGAAGAAGAAGGTTCCTCTTATAAAGGTGTTGTGGTCCAACCATGGACGGGAGGAGCACACCTTGGAGCCGAGGGATCTGATGATGGAGCAACACCTGGAGCTATTTGTTTCAAGTACATTTAATTATGTTTTTTTTTAAAGTTGCTTAAAATTCTTGCAAGTAGAACCCCGTAGACCCGAACTTAAATTTCGAGGACGAAATTTTTTTTTTGTTTATAGGATTTGTAACATCCCATGTTACTTATAGGCCCCTAAACTTAGATTGGGTTAGGCATAGGGTGGGTGTTAGGGAAGTTAACTAGGTTGACCCTAGGTAGTGGGTTGTGACCATGTGGGGCCCACTATAGGGCCAAGTCAAGCTAGGTCAAACTAGCTTAAATAGGGACCCTAGCCACACCAGGACCCCACCATATTGCCCTAACCCTAAAAACAATCTAAGTGGACCATAGGGCATGCCATTGGGTCAACACTTTGACCCTAGTTGACCCAAGTCAACCTTGGGCCTAAATTGGTCGAACCCACACTCATAGGCCCAATTAGCCTAAGTAGGGCACCCTCTTGACCCAACCCAAGTTGGGTGGTGCCATTAGGTCCATGACCATCAAGTGGGGCCAGCCCACTCATCAAGTTGACCAAGTCAACCTAAAAAAGTCAACAAGTGAACAAATGGCCTAAAGGAAGAAAAGTGAAGGCCAAGCCCATTCCCAATGGGCAAAGCCCATGAGCCAAGGACCATGACCAGCCCAAATGAACATTGGTAGCCACTACCCCTCTGAATTTGGAGAGAGATTAAATGCATGGGGGTAGTTTTGGAATTTTGGTTAAAAGGAAGAGAGAGAAAGGAGGAAATGAAGGGATGGAGGCCATGTGGCCCTCCTCCTCTCTTCCCAAGCCCTCCTCTGAGATCCAGCAGCATTTACCAACCATTTCCAGCAAGCTTCATGCCACATGGCATCTAGGATGAGCATCTAATGTAGAGGCCGAAATCCACTTAATGGCAACTCACTATACAACCAATATCAGTTCATTTTAACCCTCCCATTAGCTTCAGAAGGTCCAAAGGAGTGGAATTCGATACCTAGATCGAAGCTTTTGGTGGAGAATCAGGTTCGGGAGCAAGCTCGCCGGAGAGGAGAAATTCCATGGCCAACCACCGCCACCGCCGCCGTCGGGCTCCGATCAAGGTCCGTTTCGCCTCACCTCTACCCGTACTAGCTTTCTAGATCGATTAGGCCAGACATCGGGCTCAATTGAGCCCGATCTAATGTGAGATTTTCATGGATTTTCGGATTTTAATGGAGTTCAAGTTCGCCGGAAACCGCCACCTCCGACGGCCAAGTCGCCGCCAAACGTTAGCCCTCACCTCAACGGAGGTGGTGGTGGTGGTGGCCGGCCAGGGAGGTGGCCGAGTGGCCGGGAAATGACCTTGGAAGGAGCTCTAGGTCGGGCAAATCTCGGCCTTTGGCTGTTTGGAGAAGATGAATGGATGCCCTTCATTTTGCTTCAGGATTCGTGCTTATATATATATATATATAAATGATTATATAAATGTTATGAATAGTAAATAACTGTCACACATTTTCAGTCACCTTGCATGTATATTTTAAGGTACTTAGAGGCATCAAATTAAATTAACTTCTGAATGAAAAATGTAGCCTGATGTGTCACCTTTAAAATGCCACCCTAAACTTATGTTTTGGTCTAGTGGTCTTGCCTGTAGGGCTTTTTTCCTAGTACTGGTCCTAGGCTAGGCCAGAAATAAAAAATGAAGCCCATGCCAAACCAGATGTCCACATGACCTGAAATTTTGTGCATGTGGCTTATTTGAGCATATCGAGCCCCTGACAAAAATTGAGAATTTTTGGAAATAAAATTCCTATAGTTTTGGTCATAATATCAATAATTAAATAAATGGTATAATTGGAGTGTTAAGCCTCCAAATGGCCCCAAATTTTGGTGGCAGGTCCTTGGTAACATTATAAACATGTGATAAAAATTTAACTACATTTGGATCACTGCATGTTGGTTAATCCTCTTGCATGTGTTGGCTAATTATAGCCTTGGGTTGCAAATAGCAATATTTGAAATATTGTGTATTAAGCCTAATTGAGACATCTAAAATTCATGGAATTGATTCCAGTGGTTCATTAGGGTAAAGTTAACCCCTCAGATTATTTATGGGATTTTTGGAATCAAAAATCCTATTATTTGGAATTTTGGAAAATATAGCCCTTATTAAAAAATAAATTGATAAATAGGTTTTGATCATGAAAAAAATCCTCAAACCTTGCCAAGTTAAAAATAAGGTTATATTGGACTTAGGAAAATTTGATCTTTCTGTTTGAGAACTTTTGGAGTAAAATACCTTGGAATTACCATTTTACCCTTTTTGCAATTAATCATTAATTGGTGGAATTACATATTAGCAAATTGTGGAATTATCCATACTATTTTATAATTGTATTATTAGTCTTCTAGATTTATTTCAGAATTTTTGGATGCACTGATAATTCTTAAACTAGCATAATGGCATTTTGGTAAATATTTAAGAATGGAATTTGATAGGCCATTACACTAGAGAGGTTAATAAAACTCTGCCATTGGTAATTAATTAATGATATAAATGCTCAGTAATTTTCTTAGAATTTTGCCTTATGTATTTCTCATACTTCATTTGGAAAATGGTAAATATGTAGATTTTGTATTAATTAAGGGATAAATGGAAATACTTAAAGGAAAATGATAAACCTTGGAATACAGTGATATTTCACTTTGTTATAGGTCAGAATAATTTCTCACAACATTAGGATTATGATATGATATACTTCATGTGTTAAATGACTTGAAGAATTATTTGAAGAATTTAATTTAATGATATAAATAATTAGGAAAATTATGAAAATCATCATGGTCATCATATAGGTCCATACCACCCTAGGATAAATAATTTGAGACATATGGGCAAAGTATTTAGATGTTGGATTCTGGGGTGGAGTTGGGTCAAGGGCTGCGCATAGTAAAAGTAGGTTATACTATAGGCCTACTAGGAGATAGATCAACAATTGAACTAGAGAACATGATTTGAAGTATGACCCTGGTGGGTAGTGTCGTATTAGTGACGAGGGTAAAAGTGCAAGTAATCGGTAACCACTGGAATGGAGGTCGGCGGAAGACCGTCGCCCTCCCGATAACAACTTAAGTTATTAGGGTCAACTAAGAGTAACAATGAGAGTTGAATGTGGATTATGGGTAGACATCAACTAAAAGTAATTATCCTTGCGAAAGGGAAATTTGGATTTTAATTCCATCTTGGTTCCTAGTGCCCCCGAGACCCCTTCATTGGGCATACCCTGGGCAGTCCTGGGATTAACCCTAATTCACTAAGTATAATAACCAGTAGGCAAGAGTAGCCTAATAGGCTAGGTAAACTATACTTGTTCTCACTCGTTTCGGGTTGGAGGTATTTGGAGTGTGTTGACTACTTGCTCACCCGTGCAGAGTTGGAGGGAATGGTTGATTTATATGCTCACTCGTGCCGGGTTGGAGGGACTTGGAGTATGTTGACTACTTGCTCACCCGTGCAGAGTTCGAGGGAATTGATGAATTATATATTCACTCATGCCGGGTTGAAGGGACTTGGAGTCTATTGACTACTTGCTCACCCGTGTAGAGTTGGAAGGAAGTGTTTGGTTTACTTGCTCACCCAGGCAGGGTTGGAGGAATCAGGACAGGTTGGTCCTACGAGCTGGAGGCTCGAGATGAAATACTTGCATGTGCATAAATGGTGGTGGGTTATGCGGTACTGGGCCAATCGTCACACCGATGGCAGTACGGTGACTCGGGTGAGGTGTACGGGTGGAAGGGCCAGTATGTTGTTTAATACTGCGGTCAGACAGACAATCCCTGAAGACGTATACCTGACCTAAAAGTCTAGCAGGTAGCTAGCAATAGTATGCAGAGACTCTAGAGCGCACTTGTCGGTGTACAGAGGCGTACAAGAGAGGTCTTGGCCTGGTAGTGTGTATACCCGCCTATAAAGCGGAGAAGCCCGATCCGCTGCTGCCGGAGCCACGACGGCGGTACCTGAGAGTGATGCTAGCTCTCGAAAAGTGGGAACTAAAGGTCTGTGATCACGGAGTCATTGTGTGTGAGTTGAACTTGCCTGCTACATAAATTGCATCATAACATTCATTCATATTAGGGCATACGTTTCATAGATCCTTATCATATAAATTAGTATGGGATCTTTTTTATGATAAGTTACAATTCCTGGAAACCTTAACTTATAAATTTGTATGGACATTTTTATAAGTTAAGGTACGTCTGTGATGATAGATAGCTTTACATTTCAGCTTACTTTACTTCCTGCTCTTACTTTCAGTTCTTTCTTTTACTAGTACTGCTTTTACTTACCTGTACTACATACTTAGAACTGCTAGAGTAGGATAATAATACCTATTTCAACTGCTAGTTAACTCTTGTCACCTGCTTCCACTTTTGCTACCCCTTGTCATCCTCCGCTTCGTCCTCCCGCTCGGTGCCTAGGAGTTGCGGGGCGAGGTGCGGAGGAAACGACTTAGTCTTTTTGACTAATGGTCGGTGACCATATCATTTTAGGAGCATGAGGAGATGGAGCAGCACATCGAGGAGGAAGGACTTGAGGAGCAGATGCCAATACCTACTACTACAGCGCGTCCTCAGGAAGGACGAGATATCCGTGATAGTTTAGACTTCCGTTCTTTGCTTTGTGAGGAGAGATTTAGTGATATAATGTAATGGCCATAAGCCCTTGTCTCTCTTGTATTGTTGTACTCATTGTGGACTATGTTTCTGTACTTTCATTTACTTATATGATATGTACCATGTGGCTGTGGACTATAGTTGTTTCTCTTTACTGCTATATATTACTTCTGTTTCTCATATTGGCCAAACAAGTTTATGATCGTACTAGCCGGCAGGATCGGCGTCTTGCGGTGCCGACTAACCCGTGAGTTAGTGCCACCGTAAGGCGGCGGTTCTAGGCATAAGATCCGGGTTACTCCTCGGGAGGAGGAAACGGATCTTACATCCTCAAAGAGGGTTTGAGCGGCCTCGGGGGTTTTTTTATTGAGCGTGCCCCCAGCGGCAGTATCAATGGCTTGCCTGGTTTGAATATTCAAACCATTATAAAATATTTGTACCTGGAGCCAAGTTGGCTGTGCGTGATGTGGACATCGACGTAGATATTCTTTAAAATGTTCCCAAGTCTCACAAAGAGACTCGGACTCGCCTTGCACAAAGGAAGAAATATCCGCACGCAGACGTGCAGTTTTTACAGATGGAAAATACTTTATAAGGAATTTTTCGGTCATTTCAGCCCAAGTAGTAATAGATCCTCTGGGGAGAGAACCTAGCCACTGTTTGGCTTTCGTTCGTAGTGAAAAAGGAAATAAGCGAAGACGGATAACATCATCAGTGACGCCATTTATCTTAAATGTGTCGCATATTTCTAAGAAGTTGCATAAGTGCGTGTTTGGATCTTCGTCGCGAAATCCATCGAATTGAACAGAATTTTAAATCATTGGATTATACTCGATTTAATCTCGAAGTTATTCTTAGCAATTGTTGGACGAACGATACTAAACCCGGTGTCATCTAAATTGGGTCGTGCATAATAAGATATGGTCCTTTGGGGGACCACCTTTGGCGTTTATTGTTGCTCTGCTGCCATTTCTTGTACGTGTGCGGTGCCTACGGACTCTTCTAGATTTAATACGAGCTCTTGATTAAGAGATCGGAGGCGCCTGCGAAAGGTGCGATCGATTTCATGCTCAAGTTCAAGAGTTAAATTAGATGGAGTTCTGCGTGTCATACACTAAAAAAGTCTTTTGTATAAAAACAAAAACAAAAACAAGTTAAAAAAACTAAGTTAAACACAAATATACACAAATACAAACATACGAAAAGACGTAAAACGGAAAATAACTAAAAATAGTTTTTTTATATAAAATAGGTTTTCTATAAAACAAGTTTTATAATAAAAAGCAGTTTTTATTATAAACTAGTTTTTTTAAGAAGAAAAGTTTTATTTAAAATACGTTAAAATAGTAGGTTAGGTTTTTTTGTTAGAATTCGTTAGTGGTTAATAAACTTGTTAATAAAAAATTAGGTTTTATAAAAACAAAGTTTTCAATTCAGGGAGTTTTATGTTTGTTTTATTTTTATAAAAACTAAGGTTTTTAAATAACAAGAAAAAGAAAAGATAATATTAATAGTGTTATTTTATTTTCAAATATTAACGCATATAAACGAATCCCCGGCAACGGTGCCAAAAAGCTTGATAAGTAAAGTTTGTTTTAAAGAAGATAGATTTCGTTTTATATAATCTTTTACGTATATAAGTCTATCTCTTTTTTTACTTACTTATATCCTGTGGATTAAGGCAAGAGTACCTATCGCATAGGAGTATAGTATTTTGTAGAAAAAATCAAGGTCGTATTTTTCATGGGATCGATGTTAATTATTCTACTTTTAAAACAGACTATTATTTTATCGAACGAATGGAGTGGAGTTTATATTTAAAAACAAAAGATAGAAAAATATATATACGTGATTTTATTACGATAGAGACTTAGAAGGTAGTGCTCGATTTCAGAATTACTTTGAGAGAATATTAATTCAGCTATTAAAGAACAACTTTATTTCTTTATTACCTAACTTAACGAGAGGGTCCCTTTGGTAGCATCACTGACTCGAAAATACAACATGGGAGGCTTGAGTTTAAAACGGGTTAACGTAAACGTAGTGTCTCTTCACCTGGTATGTGATCAATTAACAGAAAACCCTAGTTAGGATAACTAGAAAGTAGAGTTGAAATAGTTGAAAATAATATCCAGCCAGGAGCTCATTTTGAATAAGTGCTAAGGGTTCTTAGCCTCTTCTCAGGATGGGGGCGGTATAAAGTACAAAAAATAATATCTACCTATCTATCTTAATCCAGGATTTAAGCTTTCGCTTCGCCTTTCATCGGGATAGGGTAGTAAAATCTTAAATTTGCAGAGCTTTCTTACTATCTTAATCCAGGTCATAGGCTTTCACCTCGCCCTTCGTTCGGGATAGTATGAAATAATAAGGCTTTTAAAATAATTTTGAAAGCAGTTTCACACTATCTTAATCCAGGACATAAGCAAAGCTTCATCTTTCATTCGGGATAGTATGAAAAAATAAAGGAAAGTAAAACTAAAAATAAAGCAATAAAGTACTCAGAATTGAATTTGAAAGAGTCTATTTTATAAAGTCCGAAAAATTATTACAACTTTCTAAAAAGCAGAAAAGAAAGCTAATATATTACAACTTACAGAACTTTTGAATACTTGAAAGCTACTACCAGTTCCTTGTCAGAGAGCTTGGGAGTCCTAACAGTTCTTAAGGAAGCTACTGGTGTTCGAATAATTTTACAAAGCTCTGCCCTCTATTTATAGAAAAAAATAAATGCTTTTGGAAAAGCACTTTTGGAAAAGTTGCCAAACAGCTTTTACAAAAGCTGAAAATCTGCTTATAGGATAGCTGGCTATTGGACAGCTTGACACGTGGCGATTTGGATAAAGATGGAGCTAACTTGGCAGCTGAGTTGGCTGGCTAGATAAGGATGGCGGGTCAGGCTGGCAGCTGGCGGGTCGGGCAGCTGTCTTGGCGGGTTGGGCAGCTGGCGGGTCGGGCAGCAGTCTTGGCGGGTTGGGCAGCTTGCGGGTCGGGCAGCTGGCGGGTCAGGCTTTAATTGGCGCAAAAAGACAACCGTCTGGAGTCGAACCTGCAACCTGTTGAAACTCACAAGAACTCCCACTCCACTAGGCCAATTAGCCTTTGATGCTTATATCCTGAATATAATATATTTATATAAAATACAGATTTTATTATACTATAATTCTTACAATCTTATACTATTTTAAAAATATAATTATATTATTTACATTATAATTAAAAACATTTTTAAAATAATATTATACATTCGTAATAAAATTTTATTTAAAAGATAATATACATAATATTACTTATATAATAATACTAAATATTAATAATACTATACTTAACATATTATATTATAATTTATAAGTACATTGTAATTAATTTATATAATTATATTAACTCTTTTTTATATTATTATTATTATATCTATTATTATTGTAATTATATATAAATTATTAGATCCTATATATATATATATTTAAAATAACATGACGATTCAGCTCCGTTCAGGCCGTCCAAACCGGTCAGACCGTGAACATTACTACAAAACATAATATAGTAGATTAAAGTGATGGTTAAAATTGACAAACAAACTAATTGAAGAATAAAACTAAAAACAAACCCTTTATTTAAGTTTTTACATGAAGTATTACAACCTTAAATTTGAATTGATATTAAAACATAGACCAAAACATGTATAAATAATCACTCATCAGCAACAAAGAAGAAGTTGGCTATAGAAGAAGACTCATCCCTTCTACAGCAAGTGGGCTGGACTGATATCTGCTTGGTACAACAAGTTAGACTCAGAGATTTATCTCTGAGTTAGTATTTCAATTTTACTTGATTATTTCCTGTAGGATTCAGTTTATATGAATCTGAGTGTAGAGCACTTTGTGCCTGAGTGGTAGGTGACTAATTAATCATTGAGGTAGGTGCCCTGCTGGGGTACTGAGGTAGGATCGAAGTGTGGATCTGAGTTGTAGGGCTTAAGTGCCTAAGGTAGGAGAGTGCTGCTCTCTGAGGCAGGATCTAAGTTTGGATCTGAGGTAGGGCTGTCCTCCCAGCCTGAGTGTAGGGCCTAGTGCATGAGGTAGGTGACGGGTGAGTCACTGAGCTGTAGGTGACAAGTGTGTCACTGAGTTGTAGGCCTTGGAGGAGGCTAAGGTGTAGGTGCCTGGAAGGGCACAGAGGTAGGTACCTGGAAAGGTACTGAGTTATAGGAGTGCTGCAGCACTCTAAGAGTAGGGGTGTGTGCTTGAAGTTATAAGGCTGAGAAGCCTTAGATGTAGGCCTTAGAAATAAGGCTAAGGTAGGTGGTCAGTGGACCACTGAGCTGTAGGAGCACTGCATGGCTCTGAGGTAGGAACCCTTGTGGTTCTGAGTTTGGATTTTGAAAAGAATCTATGTGTAAGGCTGAGGGCCTGAGGTGTAAGATCTGAGGATCATATTGGTGGAGTTTATGCCTAGTCCAACAAATCAGTTGGATAGGTTGGAGGGAAAGTGGATGTACCCAATTGGGGAACCACTATAAATACTTGTGTGCTTGCTGTGTTGCTTGTTTCTTTCTTGTATTGCAGGTAATTAGGATAAGCTCTAGATCACCAATCTTATAAACAACAAAATGGCTTAAGTAATTTCAAAGACCTATTCACCCCCCCCTCTAAGTGACTAGCTAGCCTTTAAGTAATAACTCTCACGGGTCTTCACCAATGGAGAACTGAATGATAAGTTCTTGATATCCCTAACTACGGAATGATATAACAAAGTCTGTGCTATCCAAGAGTTTGGTAAGCTAGCAAAGACTGGTCCGCAAAATCTCTTCAGAAAGCTTATGTCATATGAATTGCAAATCAACTCAAGAAAAGCTGAAGAAGAGAAGAATCGGTCTTTATCCAAGGAGAAGTTTGTCGCTCTAAAGACAGACATCTCAAGGAAGTCAAAAGTTGCATCTCCTACCGCCGCACAGGAAGAAAGTAAAGAAGAAGCTTCAGAGTCAAGTACCTCAGGCTCAGAGCTATCTAAAGGAGAGTTTTCTCTTCTTTCAAGGCAGTTCAAGAAGTTCTTGAACAAGAATAAACAATGGAGAGGCAAAGATGCCTCGTCGAGAAGATCACGTCACGATGGTGATCGTCACAAAAAGAGCTCAAGTAGCCAAGACATGTATCATTCTAAATAGAACAAACACATATCTTTTGACATTGTGTGTTATTGTTGCAATAAGCCAGGACATGTCATAGCTGACTGCCCTCATAAGAATAAGGAGGGTAGAAGAAGAGAGGAGAATAAGTCTTCTTATAATAAGAAGAAGACTGAAAGAAGTCTGGTAGCCAAGAAGGTCAAGACCCTCAGTGACATAGACTCATCTGAGTATAGTGATGAGGAGGAAGCCTACTTTGGGCTCATGGCACATGCATATGAAGAAGAAGAACACCAGTTCATTTGGAAGGTAAATTCTCATACCCCTCTCTCTGAATCAGATGCTTCTGACCATGATCATGTGGACTGTTCGTCTGATGATTAAAAAGAACTCAAGATTCAATACAAAGAGTTGATCAAAGCCTATGACAAATGTTGTAGAGTCGCAAGAACTCAAGCTAAGGAGATCAAATATCTTAAGGCTGAGGAGAGCAGTCTGAGGGAGGAAGTCATGATGATGGACTCACTCAAAAAGGACTTCCATAATGCGATGGAAGAATATAATAAAGCTCTCGAGAACTTAAAACTGAAGGAGGAGATCATCCAAAAGTTGGAAGAACAACTTGCGGCTGAAAATAAACTTGTTGAAAATTTCTCCAAGCCTAAGACAGTACTTCCACTAGTGGCTGAATTCTCTCCTCAGAGTAAAGGTTCTGGCTTAGGCCATGTGGCTGCTCCTAGTAATTCTTCTAGGAGAAATAAAGCCCAAAGGATAAATAATGCTGCCAAGAAGGCTCTAGCCAAGGAGAAGGGGAAAGCTCCTCAAGAACAAACTTTGTTTAAAAAGGTTATCTTTCCAACGAACGAGTTTGATCTTGACTCGTCCTACAGTCACTTTGCTAGGCCTACTCATGTAGAGACCAAGTTTAGGTACCAAGGATGGACTCATCCCCGGAACTTTGGCGAGAGTGTCTTCAAGGCACCTTATGAGGAGATCACTCTTCAGAGCTACGGACCTTATAATCATGGTCACAACATCAAGAAAGCTCCAAAAGCCAAACTCGTTGTGGAAAAGCATATTATGGAGAAGAAGTCATGCGAGTGCCATCACCACGAAGCTTCTACCTCTAATTCTACTGCCCCTGCTAGACCACACTCTCAAAAGGCCAAGCAGGAGAACCTTAAGCAAAGATATAACAGATTTGACTGTTTGTGTTGTGGCAAGGTTGGTCACTTTGCCATAGATTGCTGGTTTAATCTCAGATATTGTGAAACTCCTCAAGCTAATAATGTGAGAAAGACCACTCACAATGTTAACATACATAAGAGGAGTATGCTAACTAGAGACCAAGGATCCAAACAAGTTTCCTAAGGCAACTTGATTCTATTTTTGCAGGAATGTCCAAAGGCCACAAAAAATCCTATTTGGTATTTGGATAGTGGATGCTCTCGGCATATGACCGAGACTAGAAGCCTACTCCAGAATTATTCTCCAGTCATGAATGGGCCAAGGGTCATCTTTGGAGGTTCTGATAGAGGAATTACAAAAGGCTACGATATGATTACTAATGGTACTGTATCATTTTCTGATGTGGCTTATGTTGAAGGATTGAAACACAATCTTATAAGTATAAATCAGCTCTGTGATAACGGATACATCGTAGAATTTCATGCAGACAAGTGTTTGATAAAATTCGTTGATAATTTAGAAACGATCTTATCAGGCACTCGTAGTAGAAATATATTTTGCTAAAATATTATTTGCATAGACTCTTCTACGCCAGTGTGCTTTTTGGCAAAAGATAGTGCGTCTCTTGGTGACCAATGACACAAGAGATTAACACATATAAATTATAAAACTATTAATAAATTATTTTCTCTTAATTTAGTGCGTGATGCCTCAAATGTCAAGTGCGTTAAAGATAGACCTTGTCATGCATGTGTAAAAGTGAAGCAAATAAGGGCAACTTTTCAAAGCATTATTGGCAAAGATTCTAATAGGTGTTTACACCTACTTCATATGGACTTGTTCGGTCCACTACAAATTGGAAGTTTGGGAGGTAAGGATTATACATTGGTTATTATTGATGATTACTCTCGCTTTGCTTCAGTGTTCTTTCTAAAACACAAGTCAGATACTTTTGATATCTTTACGAATTTTGTCAGGCAAGTTCAAAATGAATATAGTTGCTCCGTTGTCAAAATCAGAAGTGACAATGGAACTGAGTTCAAGTCTGAGGCCATGAAAGAATTCTGTGAAAGTCTGTGTATCTTTCATGAGTTTTCCTCTCCTCATACTCCTCAACAGAATGGAATTGTTGAGAGAAGGATTAGAACACTCATAGAGGCTTGTAGGACCATGTTGAGTGATTCCTCACTACCGAAATATTTCTGGGCTGAAGCCGTCAACACTGCATGTCACGTGCAAAATCGAGCACTCATAAACAAGAACAATGATAAGACACCTTATGAACTAATAAAGGGCAGGAAACCAACTATTTCATTTTTTAAAATCTTTGGTAGTAAATGCTTCGTACTTAATTATGGGAAGTATCACACGACTAAATTTAGTGAAAAGAGTTTTGAAGGTATTTTCATAGGTTATAGTAGCCATAGTAAGACATATAAGATTTTTAATAAGAAAACCCTGGTTATAGAAGAATCTATCAATGTTGTATTTGATGAGACGAGCTTACTACAAGACAGTTCTTCTAGTGTGTTCATTGAAGATGCAGGTTCACGACTAAAGGAATTGAGCTTGGATGAGCCAGTTAAAGAAAAAGGTCAAGAGTTCATCACGATCAACACTCCAACCCCAATTGGAGAGGATGATCACCATGATGAAGATGTCATCCAAGTTGGTGAAGTCACTCCTATGATAGAAGTAGCTTAAGATGCAAGGACCCTAGAGTTCAGACATTTGAAGGATCACCCAATTGATCAAATCATCGGAGATCCCCGAGATGGTGTAAGAACTCATAGAGGTACAATTAATAAAAATTTATATTTAAGTTTCCTCTCACAGGTTGAACCAAAGAAGTTTGAGGAAGCAAACTCAGATGTATCTTGGATAATGGCAATGGAAGAAGAATTGAATTCAATTCAAGAGTTGCCAAGTCTGGAAGCTTATTACAAGACCCAAAGGTAAGAATATTATCGGAACCAAGTGGGTCTTTAGGAATAAGATGGACGAAGATGGAACAATCATAAAGAATAAGTCCAGACTCGTCGCCAAGGGATACTGACAAGAAAAAGGAATCAACTTCGATCAAACGTATGCTCTAGTAGAAAGGATGGAGGCAATCTGTTATTCCTAGCTTATGTTGCACTTAAGGGCTTCACTGTCTATCAGATGGAAGTGAAGTCGGCCTTTCTTAATGGTGACAAAAAGGAAGAAGTGTATGTGGAACAACCTCTAGGTTTCGTTGATTCTAACCATCCTGATCATGTGTATCTTTTGTTTAAAACATTATATGGTTTGAAACAAGCTCCTTAAGCTTGGTATGAGAAGCTGTCTAGCTTTCTTCTTGAGAAAAAGTTCACAAGAGGAAAGATAGATAAGACATTATTTCTTAGGGAAATAAAAAGCAAGATTTTGCTAGTTCAAATCTATGTCGATGACATCATATTTAGCTCTACTGACGACAACCTTTGCAAAAAGTTTTCCAAACTTATGCAAGGGAAGTTTGAAATAAACAGTATGAGAGAGCTGAAGTATTTCTTAGGACTTCAGGTGAAACAATCAGAAGATAGAATTTTCATCTCTCAGACGAAATTCACCAAGGAGTTAATTAAGAAATTCAGAATGGAGAATGCAACCTCTATGAGGACTCCAATGAGTTCAGCTATGTCTCTGGACAAGGATAAGAAAGGAAAACCATTTGATGAAACCAAGTACAGAAGCATAATTGGATCCTTGCTCTAGCTTACTGCAAGTAGACCGGACATAATGTTTTCAACATATGTGTGTGCTAGATTTCAATTGAACTCTAAGGAATTTCACTATGCTGCTGCAAAGAGGATTTTGAGATACCTTAAAGGTACACCAAATCTTGTCTTATGGTACCCAAGAAGAAATGATAGCGAACTAATTGGTTTTTCAGATGCAGATTTTGCAAGTAACAAAGATGACAGGAAAAGCACTTCCGAGACTTGTCAATTCCTAGGAAGAAGGCTCATCTCCTGAAGCAGCAAAAAGCAGAATTGTGTCGCAATTTCAACAGCCAAGTCAGAGTATATCTCTGCAAGCAGTTGTTGTGCACAATTGTTATGGATAATGAACCATTTTGAAGAATACAACATGAAGTTCAAGAATATTCCAATGTTTTGCGACTCCTCTAGTGCAATTGCAATCGCCAACAACCCAGTCTCTCACAGCAGGACAAAGCTCATAGAGCTGAGGTATCACTTTATTAGGGAGCATGCGGAGCATGGAGACATCAAACTCCAGTATGTTCCAACTGACAAGCAGGTTGCAGACTTTTTCACGAAGCCACTAGACGAGGCCAAGTTCTCATTTTTCAAAACAGAACTTGGCATGCTTAACAAAGAAGATTGAAGAAGAAGGTCTCATAACAGAGTTCAAGGATCGGGCAATACTTCAAAAATTCAGAAAACTCTAAGTTTGGACTGCATTTCTCGAGTACTACTCTTACTACTCGAGTACTGGATAGGACTACTCGAGAAACAAGAATGTCTCTCGAGGAATACTTCTCGAGTTCTAGTATGCCTCTCGAGAACTATCAGACTGCTTCTCGAAAACTTCAGGTCCGCTTCTCGAGACAATACTTCACTACTTTAGAACAACATTATCTTCACTCGAGTAGTGCCTTTCCACTCGAGAAGTCGGATGCAGATTTTCGTCTTCAAGTTAAAATTTCTGTTATTCGCACCCGGACTTTATACCACCATATTTTAGGGTATGTCACTTTTATTATTTCCTTAATCATCATAAATTAAGATAAATAGAATAAGTTCGGAAATTCTAAATCACTCGATCTCTAAAACCCTTTCTCGAGAGAAAAGAAGAAAACTCTTCGTCTTCCTGTCGCCGTCGCCATCTTGCCGCCGCATTAGCTTTTTCTCTCAAGAAGAAGATTTTCATTCATCTCTCGATCCATGGCTCCTCCATCGAAGATCAAAATCGGGAGTGAACTTGTCTCTACAGGTATTGCCGATTTGTTAGACGATTTTCACAATCTTCTACTGCTTCTAAAAGCCGTCGGACTCTCTTTCATCTTAGAGCACCCATTCAAGGTTCTATTTCCAAAGGTTGAAGAATTTTTCCAGAATGCCAAGTTGAAGAGGAACGGGAAGATTCTAAAGACCAAAGTCCATGGGATTAAAGTCAAGTTAACTACACCGATCATTTCCAAACTACTTCGGCAACCCATTATTGAGGAAGAAGATGACCTAACCGTTGAAGACTACTATTGGGCTTGTGCTTTTTGTGGTGTCTCTACTGATGTGAACACTATTCGCCATCCTGATCTAAATACAGAGAGCAAGCTTCTTGTGGATATTCTTGGAAAGATCCTGCTCTGCCACACTAGGTCTATTAGCTTCATTACCAACGATATCTTCGATATGATGACAACTGTGATTTGCCGAAAGAAGTTCCAGTGGGGGATAATGATTTTTTACAAGATCAAGGAAAGCATACAAGAACCAAATTATGGAAGGATTATATCTCTTCTCCTTTATGAATTCAACCCCGAAGTCTTTGATCTCTCCAAAGGTACAACCCTACACCATATGGAGAAAGTCTCCATCGATTCAATTCAAAGATGGGAACTCAAGCTTAAGAACCTTTCCCAAGCTGCAAAAGCTCATGACCACAATGAGGATGAGGACAGGACCCCATCTTCCCCTCTACATCAAGTAGCTGGCACTTCATGTGCAGCTGCTGAGGGGGAGCCTGCTCCATCAATCCCAGAGGTTAGCCATTCTACCCCTCCTCCAAATGTTGCACCACCTGCTGCTACTCCTGCTGAAGATTTTCTTACTGATGTATAAGTACAAGAACAAATCCTATCTACAGAGGAAGATATCAGTAGAATGATAGAGGAACTCTCTTCCAAAAAGCCTCCTTTCCCTATCCATACAGAGAAATCTCCTTCTCAAGAACCATCTCCATCTGACCACCTTTTTGAATTAGAATCCCTTGATCATCAGTCTCCTGATGCAGATGTGCAAGAAGAAGAAACAGTGTTGATTTCTGATGAAAGAGAAGGAACCCCTGAACCAGTTGAGGCTCCTCTTAAGTGCCTGGACTTCTCTCTTCCTACAATTCTTGGTGAGGAAGGAGATATTTTGATTCATACCACCAAAGCTCAGAGCTCAGTTCTTATTGAAGAAATCCCTCCCTAGTCAGCTCCTATAGTAACTCCCCCTCCTCCACCTTCTCTAGTTGAAACACCTACTGCTGATAATCTTCTGAGTAAGATAGAATTGATGCTAGCACAACAAATAAGTTATTTTGATGAATCTCTTAAAGTTGTAACTGAGAAAGTAACTACTCTAGAGAAAGATATAAGCAGAGGATTTGCAAAAATACATCACAATACTGATGAGCTTAAACACCTCTTCCAAATAGGTGGGAAGCTCTAGACCACACCATCACCAGTATTGGTCAGGTGATGGATCAATCAGTAACCCTAACAAACAATCAAATTCAATAAGAAGAAAGCTCAAGAGCATACTTTCAAGACATGTGAAGAAGTGGGCACTTTTAAAGAGGAAATAATTGCCACCCTATCCATAGAAGTCAGAAAGGGGGAGAAGCGAGTGAAAGAATACTTAGAAAAATCTGATACTAACATGAAAACCCTTTGGGAAGAAAAGTTGACTGGAATTCATGCTGGTGTTCAGAACCAGATAGATGGTGTCAAGTTTCACACACATGATGCAGCTGTTTGGATTCACAATCCGATCTTTCCTGATTTCCAAGCTAATCCTAATATTATTCCCCATCATCTGAATACAACTGCTTAACATCCTCCAGCCCAGCAGCCAACTTTCTCTCCAAGAACTAAAGGCTCAAATGCACCAACTCCAGATACTTATGCTCAAGTTTGGGAATCTGAATAGACAGATATGCCTCCTCTAGTACCTCCTGAAGTACAAATTCTTAAGAGAAGAAAATATGGTGATGGAGCCTCTGCTAGTAAGATAACTCCTAATCCAGAACCAGAAATAAGAAGAACCCAAGAATTTGCTGAAATATGGAGCCCAACTTCCAAATCCCTAATTCTTAATACTCTCAAACTTATTGTAGACTTCAATGAAAGAAGAAGTGATCATTATAGCTCCTTTGAATGGGAACTGTATGAGAAATCTTTAACCAAGAGAAGACTATATGACAGAGAGTATGGAAAGAACAATCCCAAGGATCCTCCTAAACCTCCCAAATATTATCCCAAACCTTTCAGCTATCAGAAGAGGCAACAAGAAAAGAAGGAGAGACAACAACAACAATAAAGCAAGGAAAAATAGATGATTAGAAAGTTTTTCTTTATGAGATTTTGTTGAATTGGATTTCTTGGACAAATCTATAAATATAAATCCTTAATTTTGATGATTTGATTTTTCATTGCTCAGCACTTTTCCTTATTACTGTGTTTACTAGTTACTTTATTTATCTATCTTGATGTAATTCACCTTAGTATAGAGGGTTCTGACTTCTACAAATAGGGGGAGATTATCGGGTATTGTATCCACAATAACCTATGTTTGTATAAAGTCACCCTTAAACTAAGATGAATTAAGTTGTATTTGATGCCCTGTTTGAGTTATGTGTTTGCAGGATATAATTGCCAAGTGTAGACCAATGTCAGTCTATAATGAGTCACCAAACACAGGACCATACAATGTAATCCCTCATTGTGTGATCCATTGTGTTGACTCATGTGTAGCCACTCTATTGGGACACACTTCTTTTTCAAAGCACTAAAGTCATGGAAGAAAGAATTGTTGCTGAATTTATTTGAAGAAAATAATTTTCATAAAGTAAAATTTTTTCTAAGTCCTTTACTCGAGTAGTATACCTTGTACTCGAGTAGTGCTGGAATGAATTATCGAGTATGCTAAGTACAGTTCTCGAGTAATAGAAATCTTTCTCGAGAAGGCTTAGTCCAATACTCGAGTAAGCCATGGAGTACTCGAGTACTATATATCTATGTCTCGAGTTTACTCAAAAATTAATTTCAGAATATTTTCTAAGTGTTGTACTCGAGTAACAGAAGTCAGTACTCGAGAAGGCCAAGCTTTGTCTCGAGAAACATAAGTATAGTACTCGAGAAACATAACTTGTTCTCGAGAAGTCTTGTTAGTTCTCGAGAAGTCAGTTTCTATTTCTCGAGTAATAGAAGTTACTTCTCGAGTAGCCAGAAATTATTTCAAATGTTTTCTCTAAGTCTTGTTCTCGAGAACCTTATACTCTTTTCTCGAGAAATAAAAGTTATTACTCGAGTAGTCTATATTCCACCCAAGAAATGAAGATCATTTTCGAAAAATTTCTCTAAGTCCCGACAGAAGTAATTTCAAATATGATTAGCACTTGATTGGTCCACGTGGCATGCATTTAATGTGATTATGACCATTAGGAAAGTACTAGAAAAGGTCTTATCAAAATTGATTAACCCTAACAAGAAGAATATCAAAGTTTTTGAATCGTCCTTATATTTCCAAATTGAGAAGCGCCGGTGCCGCCGCTCTGTCTTCTTCGCTGATGTTCTCTCTCAATCCAGAGATTCAGAACAAGAAGTTTTAGCAAATCAAGATTTTTGACATCTCCAAATCTATTCCTTGATCGTACTGATTCTAAAGTTCTCTGATCCAATATTTCTCAAATTTCTTCCTCATCTTTTATGATAAGGGCTGTTTAATTTTTCAAGAAGGAAGAAGCCGAGTTCAACCAAATCTGTGAAGATAAGATAGTTTTTCTGATTGTAAATTCATTACATTATTGTAGGAGTTATTCTACGAGTTTTGTAGGAGTTTTACTCTGAGTTATAAGAGATATTCTCCGAGTTGTTGTAGGAGTGTTTTTTGCTCTGAGTTATAGGAACTTTGTTCCGAGTTATAGGATTGGTTTTCAATACGAGATAATAGTGAATTAGCTATGTCTAGCGTGTTGCTAGATCGGTGAGGTGGAGAGTGGATGTACTCAAGATTGGGGAACTACTATAGATCTTGTGTTCTCTGTGATTTGATTGCTTGTGTTCTGCTCTTCGTTCGTTCAATTTTTATTCCGCAAAAAGATGCAGACCTCACCTATTCACCCCCTCTAGGTGATTTAGGTAGATAACTAAAAACATCACATCTCTTTAAGAATATTTTTGGGCTGAGGAAGTAAAAACTGCATGTTATGTCCTTAATAGAGCCTCTATCACGAAGAGCCACAAGAAGACTCCCTATGAGATCTTGAAGGGCAGAAATCCAAACCTAGGCTATCTCAAGATCTTTTGTAGCAAGTCTTATATGCTTCATAATGGTAAGTCCTATGTGACTAAGTTTGCTGTCAAGTCCTTTGATGAGATTTTTTGGGTACAATAATCATAGTAAAGCCTATAGGATCTGCAACTTGAGAAGACAAGTTGTAGAAGAGTCTATACATGTAGTCTTTGATTAGTCTACCATGCTTAAAAGTGAGCTGTCAAGCTCCTCTTCTAGTACTGCAGGTACAAAGCTGATGATGGACAAGCTAACCATCAAGGAAGCTGCTCCAGAAATCCAAGATGGAGTGGATATTCCAGAAGGAGTGCAAGGCACACTTGAAGTGGATGAAGATCAACAAGAACCCGCTACTAAAGTTGATGCTGAAAGAAGACTCCCTCCCGCTATCAGGAATCTAAGAGATCATCCAAGACACTAGATTATTGGTGATGCAAACCATGGAGTGGTGACAAGAAGTAAGAGCCTTAATACATCTTTGTATTCTGGTTTCCTGTCATAGGTTGCGCTCAAGAGATTTGAAGAGGTCAACATAGATTTGTTCTGGATTATAGCAATACAAGAGGAACTAAAATAGTTTAAGAGGTGTAAGGTCTAGAAGCTAGTTCCCAGACCACAAGGATATAATATCACTAGAGTCAAGTGGATCTACAGGATTAAACTCTATGAAAATAGCATTATAATCAAGAACAAGGCTAGGCTAGTTGCTAAGGGGTACAAACAAGAAGAAGGTATTGATTTTGATCAAACCTTTGCCCCTATATCAAGATTGGAAGCCAACAGACCCTTCCTTGCATATGGTGCATTCAAAGGATATAATGTCTACCAGATGGATGTGAAGTTAGCCTTCCTGAATGGTGACTTAAAGGAAGAAGTCTATGTTGAACAGCCTTCGGGTTTTGTTGTTCCTAACTCACCTAATTCTTTTTATAGACTTAAGAAAGCTCTATATGGGCTGAAGCAAGCCCCTAGGGCATGGTATGAGACATTGTCTAGCTTCCATATTGAGAACAAATTCTAAAGGGGGAAGATAGACCATACCCGATTCCTAAGGGAATCTAATGGCAAGATCATCCTGGTCCAGATATTTGTAGATGACATCATCTTTAGATCTACTGATGACAGCTTTTGCAGGAAGTTTGCCAAACTTATGTAAGGGAAGTTTGAGATGACCAGTATGGGTGAGCTTAAGTTCTTCTTGGGCCTCCAAGTAAGACAAACTGATGATGGATTATCAATTTCCCAGTCTAAGTTCACCAGGGAGTTGATCAAAAAGTTTGGTATGGAGAATGCCTCCACCAGGAAAAATCCCATGGGGTCAAGTATGCCTATAGCCAAAAATGAGGAAGGGAAACCTGTTGATGAAATTTTGTATAGAGGGATAATTGGCTCCCTTCTATATCTTACTACAAGTAGGACAGACATCATGTATGATGCATGTGTTTGTGCTAGGTATCCAGCTAGCACTAAAGAATCTCACTACACTACTGCTAAGAGGATTTTGTGGACTCTTAAGGGCACACCAGATATTGGCCTATGGTACCCTAAAAATAGGGATTTTGAACTTACAGGATATTTAGATGCAGATTTTGCAGGCTGCAAAGATTATAGGAAGAGCACTTGAAAGTATCTAGCATCTACCTAAATCACCTAGAGGGGGTGAATAGGTGATGTTTGCATATTTTTCGAAATAAAAATAATCTAAAAAATAAAGCAAACAAACACATAGATTTTATAGTGGTTCCCCGAGGGTGGTATGTCCACTGTCCCGCCTCGCCTATCTCCCACGAAGGGCAGATTCGGCTACTTCACAAAACTCAGATTTCGTTAAATCTTACACGTCGGAGCCGCAACTCTTATAACTAGGAGACGACGCTCGTACAACTCGGAGAACAAACTCTCCTACAACTCATTCCACAAACCGGATCTACAACCTCGATCCACAATCAGATCTATAACCTTGATCCACAACCAGATCTACTCTCTCGATCCACAAATGAATCTACAAATCTCGGAGAAAAAATCTCCTACAATAATTAAAATGATATAACAAAATAACACACGATTACAAATCTTGATCCGACGTTCTTGAAAGTTTGAACTTGAATCTTGGAGAACTCGAAAACTTGAAATCACTGGATCTTGAATCTTTAACCTTGAATCTTCAACCAACTTGGACTGGAGTAGAATAGATCTTGAGAGAAGACACGATCCAGTTGAAGATGTCATTGAAGAAGACGATCGAACGAGGTCGGCGTCCGAACGGAAGGTTTTCGCGAATGAGCGTACGTGCAGCTGACAGTTACGTTTTATGGAAGCTTTGAAATTCCAAAATGTAATTAGGTTTAAATCTTTTTTTCATTTCAAAATCGTCCTATATATAGAGAGAGAGATTCAAAAACAAACGGCTATAAAATGTTTCCTAAAACAAACCCTTGAAAAACCTTGTGCATGGTCGGCTGCTTCAAACCAGAGAAAAAAAAATCGGAAAATTGACAAGTCATTTTCGACGTGTTTCGTCGAGTATCCAGTATGATACTCGCTGAATATGACAGTGATATACGCCAAACATGCCTTGGAAAGAATTCCAGAAAGTTCGAAAAATAGCTTGAAATAATTCGGCGAGTATCGCCTAGGATACTCGTCGAATTCAGAGAGTATCGCTAGTGATACTCGGTGAATTCGGCGAGTATCACCAGTGATACTCGACGAATTTTACTTGGAGTATTTTTGGATTTCCAGAGAATTTTACCTAAGTATATATGATGATTTCGACAGGTATCGACAAGCATACACGACGAATTCGGCGAGTATCAAGGGGATACTCGATGAATTCGACGTGTATGACTCACCATACTCGTCGAATTTTACTTAGGTAAAATTCTTCATTTCTGACTTCTGGTCTTTGGTATTCCTTGATCCTTATCTTGTACTTGGTATAGAAGTACACCCCAATATAGAGATTACACATGAGTCAACACATTGGCCTATATAATGAAGAATTACATTTTATAGTCTTGTGTTTGCTGACCCACTGTAAACTGACATTGGTGTGTACTTGGAATTATAAACCTGTAAGTACATAACTACAACGCAATATCAAATACAAACTCAATTCATCTTAGCTTGTCTGGACCCTTCTTCAAATAAGGGTTATTGTGGATACAATATCCAAAAATCTCCACCTATTTGAAGAAGCCAAAATCCTACAAGCTAAGGTGAATTGCACATACCAATTAAAATAACATAAGGACTTGAAAAGATAATAAAGATGAAATGACACGAATCCTTGGACAATAGATAAATCATATATATATAAAAAGTGTTTTAGATTAGGGAGGGCATCCCACAACACACAACAATGAAATATATATAAGAATCTAGATCTTCCCGTTCTTTCACTTCAACAACTGTCTCTCAAAATATTCCCTGGGCTTCAGATAGTAGTTTGGAAGAGGAGGAGGCATATGATCAACATCCTTATTCTTCTTGAAATGAATTCTCCTCCTGGTGAAGGCTTCCTTGTATCTATTCCATTCTTCTGAACTATAGTGATCATGATGCTTCTCCACTCCTAGCTCGTACAAGGTAAAGGTGTCTAAGATAATTCCTTTTGAAGTTGGGCTCCAAACTTCATCCATTTCACGGTTAGGCACTTTTCTGACTTGAGCTGGCCTGGCCAGTTCTGGTCTGACTTCAGAATTATATTCTACAAATTTCCTTTTATTGATAACCTGAGCCTCTGAGAACACAGTAATAGCAACATTAACAACAGCTTGAACATCTTGAGACACAATAGCAGTAGCAGCAACATGAGCCTGGGAGAAGTCCTGTGAGTCTCTACAGTATTAAGTGTAATCCAGAGCCGCATGAACATCAACATGAACATGCTCAGCAGGAACTTGAGACGGGAATAGATGTCCATGTAACCATACGGTCTATAATCATTTGTTTGTTTGAATTGATCGAATATAGACTTTTCAACATCGATAATTTTAGCTGTAAGGGCTTCCTCCCCCTTTTTGGCTTCGGCAGCAATGACATTATCATACGTTTGCAAAGAAGAATCATAGTGTTTTATAGATCTGTAGTACTCTTCAACCATGGTGCTAGTGTTTTTATCAAGAGTTTCCAGACCATCTTTGTTGGTCTTAAGTCCACTTATCATAAGAGTGGCTACAGTAGCAGCTTTGCCATACTTTTCATCAAACCTAGCCTCTAGCTTATCAAATTTAACTATAACTTCAGCAAGCCATCTAGCATAAACTTCTCTGATTGTTTAACTCTTTTAACCACTTTCTCCAACGAGGCATCGAACTGTGCTTGTTGCTTTGCTACCATAGCTTCAATAGCTTTCAGGATCTGATCACCTAAACTTGAGCTTGGAGCATCTGACAGCACTGGAATAGAAACATTCACGCAATCAAACTTGATTCTGTAGAACCTAGAATAAGTGCAAGCACATCTGCAGCACCTTCCTCATCAGAAAGATCAACTATGCCTTCGGGCACCAATGACATCTTGCCTAGTCTCTTGTCAAGGTTGTGCATGAGTCTGGCAACCTCAGTGAAAATAAATATTCAGGATTTAGTTGTCTCCCCCTTACACACTACAGAGGAGATCATCTAAGGGAGAGGAACTATCTGATTGTCCACTAACATCGGGTTTGTGACAACTAAGGCATCACTGTCAACATCAGTAGTAGCAGACTTATCAAGAACCAGCATATTCTCATCAGTAGCATTTTCTAACTCAAAATCAGCAGCTGTTAGATCATCATCATCAACACCATCATCAAATACCTCAACATCCTCACCATGCTCCGAAGGAGCTGGATCTTCGGTATCAATAACGTCCTCTTGAACTATATCTGCCTCAGACTCCTCAGGCACACACTCTTCAACAGTAGTCTGAGCAATCTGAGTAACCTCTGCCAACAGATTCTCTGGCTCTAGAACTACAGTAATTAAAGTTGGAACAGAAATCACTGTAGCTGTAACTGAATTTGGAATCAATGATTCCCCCTCAATACCTGCACTCATGCTATCAGGAATCTCACTGGGGTGTGGAGAAGGGATCCTATCATCAGGAACATGACCTTACCCGTCCACTGGGGGGTACTAGGGCTCCCCCTTTCTAGATGATCCTCCTATCCCATCGAGTGAAGATTGTGGAGTCAATTTTCTTCAAATGATGGATTAGTACGCCTTTGGTCATATCAAACCTATCACCATCCAGTTGATTCTGGTATAAACTGATAATCCTGCAAAAGTTGAGAGTGCGTAGGTTGTCTTTGATTTTGGTAAACAACAAAGCACCCCAATGTAACCTCTTCCTGCAGATAATAGAAAAGAGCACTTTGAACATGTCTGTAGAAAGGTAGTCATGCGAGCTTATCTTGCAGATTAGCACCTTAAAGATCTTATTTTCAAGGTAGCTAGCAACCTAGAGGGGTGGGGGGTGAATAGGTCTGCTTAGGTCTTTTGAGAGTCTTTTTTAAATCACTTGATTGTTTCTTTGAGCTTTTAGCTTATAGTGATCTAGAGCTTGTCCTTAGCGCCTACAATTAAGAAAATAAATGCAAACACAGAAAAGCACACAAGTATTTTATAGTAGTTCCCCAAAATTATGGGTACATCCACTCTCCTCCCATCTTGCTAACTTCCTGTTAGTAAAGGCACTTATCTAAACCAATGCTCCAAGGAGCTTACACCTAAGATCCCTCAGGATCTCTAAGTCTCCTCCAAGACTTACACCTCAGCAACAAAGGCCTACAATCAATGATACAAGTATCACCTACCTCAGACACTTAAGCCCTACCACTCAGGCTTTGGAGGATAGCCCTACCTCAGAGCAACTGAAAGACTTAATTTAAGAGCCTAAACACCTAGAGGGGGGGGGGGGTGAATAGGTTCTAATTTTTACTTTTATATTTTAGGCAATTAAACAGATCTTGCTTGGCACAAACAAAATAAAACATAACACAGAACATTCACAGCACAGAGAACACCAGATTTATAGTGGTTCCCAAAGATATGGGTATGTCCACTTACCCCCTTCGCCTATCCAGTAGAGTACTGGATTCAGCCTAACTTCTTTCCTCCTTCTCAGATTTAAAGATCCTATAACTCAGAACCAAAATGGTTCCTACACCTCAGACTTTTGCAAGTCCTACCTCAGATCCTCCCAGAATCCTACCTCAGGCCTCAGCCCTATCTCAGCCCTTATCTCTAGGCTTACAACTAAGACTTTTGCAAGTCCTACCACTCAGGCTCACAGCCCTACCTCAGCCTTTATAATTATAGGCTTACAACTCAGATCTACAATAGATCCTACAAGAAATTATGTAATAAAAGAGATACAAAAGATATCACCAGATAGATCCCTCTATTGATGTTCTTCTTTATCAGTTCTTGATCTTCAGTCCCAACTAGACTTAGCTGTTTCAAAGCTTCTTGATAGAACAAAATAAGGTTGGACTGTTCTTGATGTAGAAGTTGATCCACGGTCAGCTCCTTCCTTGAATTCAGAATGAGATATGAATCTTCTCTGCAGACTGTTCTGGATCTTCCTTCTTAAAGGGTTTCCCCTTTTCTTGTTGAGAATTTTCTCTCTCTTAGTTGATGGCTTTTCTGGCCTTCACTATGTTGTTGTTGGTTGTTAAGGATTAGCCCTTTATATAGAGATTCCTCATGGTTACCGGCTGATCCGGTTTGTAACAACCTTCTGTTAGTTCTGACAAAGGTGTCAGACCTGTTGGTAATGACAGTTGTCGACCCACCAGTCATGACATTTGATTCCTTAGAGACTTATCAACTTAGCATGAGCCACTCAACAATCTGCTTCACATGTGTCGACACAAGTAGACAAAGTATCAACACAAGTCTTGATGATGTTGACACAATACTCCAAGTGTCGACACAGTCATTCTTCTGCTTCTCGACACATCTTCTATTGGTATGTGTCAACACAAGTCCAGTGTGTTGACACAACTTCTCTTGGTCTCGACATAACTGTTGGGTGTCGACACAGCCTCTACTTTAGGTATCGACACAATCCTTGCCTCAGGTGTCAACATAAGTCCTGCTTTAAGTGTCGACACAATTCCTGCCTTTGGTGTCGACATAGCTTCTGGGTGTTGACATAGTTCCTGTGTGTCGACACAATTTCTTGGTGTCGACATAAATCTGGCTTCTGGTGTCGACACAACTTCTGGTTCTGGTGTCGACACAATTCTTAGGTGTCGACACAATGCTTTGCTGCTGGTGTCGACACAAGTCCCGTGTGTTGACACAATTCTTCACAAGTGTCGACATTTGTACTTTGAATATTTTTCTTCTATTCCTTAACCCTGCACAAGGAAACTTAAACATACATCAAATACATATTGATGTATATCATTGACTAGGATGAATCTTCTCCAAATCTGGTACATACTTCTAGTGTACCCAACAATCTCCCCCTATTTGGAGAAGTCCTAACCCTTAGTCAAAGATATACACCAGTCAAGATAAAACAAATAAGACATAGATGTACATTCATTCCAGTGCAAGTAAACATTCAAACAATGTAAACAATCTAAAATAAACAGTAAAACTAATTTTAATAAACATAAAATATTTGTTTTACATGTTTTCTCTTAGAGCAAAAATAAAAAAGTTACATTGTTTCTTATCATAAGCCTATCTATCCTAAGATTTGCTAGACTCCCTTATTACAATGCCTTGACTAGACTTTATCTTTGCCTTCACAGCTGGTTCTGTATCTTCAACAGGCTTCTTTCCTTTAAGATCCTTTTTCTTTAGTTCTTCAGCTTTTATTCTTTGCCTTTCAAAGTAGTGAAAGGGCTTAGGAAAATACTTGCTGGGCTCTATAGTATTTGCAGGTAGCTTCCCAGCTTTTGCACTCCTCCTGTGCTGAAGAATGGCTTCATTTTTATCTTGATATTTATTCCACTCCTGCTCTGAGTACCACTTACCCCTATCATAGGTCTTGTCCTTAACAGCCTTCTATGCAGTCAGAATGATGTTCCTTGATGTAGGGCTCTATTGCTCAAAGTCCGGCTTTAACTCAGCCTGTTCTCTGAATCTCTTCTTAGATATCAATTCTTCCCTTTGAGCTTCTTTGGCAGCCAGCCCCTGACATTTCAAATTTCTCAAAGTCCACATTCTGTGCCTCTTGTGGAGGGCTGTACATTTTCTGCACTTGGTCATGAACCATCTCAAAATTAGTAGGAGGATATATAACCTGAGCAACTTCTGGCTGATCTCCTTCAATATATGCAGGTTGTATTCAAGATTCAGCCATATTATTATCATCACATAAAGGAGGGAAGCCAAGAGTAGCTCTGATGGTATTGGAAACCCATTTGGCAAGCTCAGAACTAGCTTGGACTAACACTCTCTCCCCCTTTAGGACTTCTCTTTCAATATGATCTCTAAGATCATCCTTATGAAATTTGACTTGACCTTCCAGATGATCAATCCCTTCTCTATAGTTGACCCCAAATTTATGAATTTGAGTGGTAATAGCTGTTTGGGCACCCTCTATCGCCGTTTTGATAGCAGCGAGATTAGTATCAATTAGTTTTGTCACTTCTGTTTTGATAGCAACAGATAGTGCTGCAATCTTTGTGAGAATTTCCTTATGATAATTCGTGAGATTCTCATATGTTCTACATTGATTTTCTAAGATATAGGCCTGTTTCTCTGCCATATCAGCTGCTTTAGTTTTCAGTTCCTGCTGTTGAGTGGCTAGATACACAACTGCATGACCTCCTTTCTCAAAGCAGTCTGTCATTTCTTTCTTGTGCAGACTCACTTCAAATCTGATTGACTTGATGTCTTGAGCTAGCTGGTTTTGCAGCTCTTTATGAGTTTCATCCACATACTTTTCAAGAGCTATCCTTTGTGCATCTAGTTTTAGTTGCAATTGGACCATTAAGGAATTAAAGTCCATACTTTGAGCTGGAGGTTGTGTGGCTGTTTGTAAGTCCCCCTTATAGCCAGAGCTTCTCTTCTTTATTATAGCAAGTTTCCTTTTCTTAGCCAAGTTGGCTTCTTCATCATCAGAAGATGAACTTTCTATGTCAACAGTCTCTTTGTTTACATTATTCTTTAGCAATTCCTCCCCCTTAGTCTCTGGTAGTTCTTTGTCTTGTGGTTGTTGCTCCCCCTCAGTCCTTACTGCTGGTGAGTCAGGGAACAACTCCTCCAAGGTTACCTCCTGCAACATTTGAAGAGGAGGAATAAGATTAGTTGGTAAAATACATGGTTTTCCCTAGACTTCCATGTCCTTGTCCAGTGAACTTTCTAGGAAGGA
This sequence comes from Platanthera zijinensis, assembly GCA_039513925.1. Classification (NCBI taxonomy): domain Eukaryota; kingdom Viridiplantae; phylum Streptophyta; class Magnoliopsida; order Asparagales; family Orchidaceae; genus Platanthera; species Platanthera zijinensis. The sequence continues at coordinate 154,189,649 of CM077093.1, forward strand.
GATACTTACTTGCCCAATCTGAGCAGTATCCTTCATATGCACCTCAGGTGCCTCTTCCTCTACATGCAGTAGTGCTTCCTTATTTATATCAAAGACTATATCCATCACAGTATCCGCTGCTAATTCACTGTCTAATGTAGCCGCATCATTTACTCCCCCTTGACCAGGCAGATCAGTAAGTATAGTGTCTTGTACAGCTGGTGCAGGGTATTCTCCCCCTAGAGTAGAGATTCTTTGTTGCTCTGGGAGCATACTACTATCCACTTGTCCTTGTACATCTTGCTGTTGTTGCCTGTCTTCATCAGAACTGAAGACCACTTCTTCTTCTGAATCACTAGATGATTCTTCCTGTAGAACAACATTATTCTTCTTTTGTATTGTTTTGGTCTATTTTTGAGGAGTAGAAACCTCCTTAGTCAACACCCTATCCCATCTTGACAGAATCCTGATGTCCATTCTTCTCATATGATTTATTTTTGTACCAGGAAGTTGGCTCATTACTTCTGGTATTACAAATGATAGGCATAGACTCAGAATTCTCCCCAGGTTCGGTTTCTTGATACCTTCACGTAACTTGTCAAATAATATGGTTGTCCAATCAGTCTTATGTTTGAAAATGATCCTAGTCATCAGGTGGAACATGGTGGCTGAGATTCTGTCATGTCCACCTGTTTTACACAGTATGACCTTCCTTACAATCTCAGAAAGGAACTTCCCTTGTGAATTCATCCCTTTTCGGTTGATAGATGATCCTATCTTAGTATTTGGGTTTAAACCACACCATTTTAAGGCTTCCTTGATCATAGATGGTTGTACGCCATCTTCTTCCTTAACCTTTGGGAGTTGGAGTGCATTTCGGATTGTTTTCAAGGTAATTTTCACTCGGGTATCTTGAACAGTAGCTTTCATCTTCTTCCCGTCTGCGTTTGTAGTTGCAGAAGAATAAAATTCCAGAACTTCTTTCTTCCATATCTTTGTTGGTTCAGAGACCAAGAATTCTAAACCGATGTCTGAAATTAGGGCAATTACTCCCTGAATCTCCGGTGATGCTGTCGTGAACCCACCATGGACCAGCTCATATCCTTCGTTCACCTTATCAGAAGAGAGAGATGGAGGTAAAAAGGAAAGATGATTCTCGTCGACAGAGGGTGCAGAGCCAGGAAATCAGAAAGCGTAGTCGTCTAGATTTTGGCTTCACATATTTATAGTCTAAGTGTAAAGGTGAGTTCAAAAGACGTGCCTTAGCACTAGGACTAGTCGACAAAATCTTATATGTGTCGACAGAATAGGTCTAGGTCTCAACAATACTGAGGTTTAGTCGACACATGTATATGTCGACATACTTATGTCAGTGTCTACATAGATGTCGACATTTCTCGACACTGAGTGTTGACTTTGATTTTTGTGTGTCGACACAAAAATCAGCTAACTGAAAGTCTCGACATAGTTGTGTCGACACAAGCTCTTGTGTGTCAACACAAAAGTCCTCTAGTTATATGGTCTCGACATAGTTGTGTCGACACCTATTCTTCAGTCGACATAGATATTATTTCTGTGTCGACACATCCGTTTTCATTGTCGACACAACATACTAAGAGTGTCGACACAAGGTCTGCTTGTGTTGACACAAACTTGGTACTTAGCCAAATTACCTATGAAAACTTGAGCTTACATGTTCTACTAAAGGTAGCTTGTGCTAACCTAATTTAGATTCAACAAACCTAATTCAATTTTAAAATAATTGAATTTAGTTTCATCCAGAAGTTTTGTAAAAATATCAGCAATTTGATTATTTGTATTCACAAACTCTAGACTAATATTTTCTTTTTCTACATGTTCTCTGATGAAATGGAATTTAATTTCTATATACTTTGTTCTACTGTGTGATACAAGATTCTTAGCAATAGAAATAGCACTAGTAGAATCACAGAACAGTGGAATTCTACTTACCTTGATGTCATAATCTTCTAGTTGGTGCTTTATCCACAATAGTTGTGCACAGTAGCTGCCTGCAACTACATATTCTGACTCAGCTGTTGATATAGCTACACTGGTCTGCTTCTGGCTGCACCAAGACACCAGTCTTCCTCCTAGGATTTGATAGGTTCTTGTAGTACTTTTCCTGTCTTCTTTGCATCCTGCAAAATTTGCATCTGAGAAACCAGTTAGTATGAAATCTCTATTCTTAGGGTACCAAAGACCTAGATTAGGTGTGCCCTTGAGATATCTCAAAATCCTTTTAACTACAGTATAATGAGATTCCTTAGGGCATGCTTGGTACCTGGCACAGACACATGCTGCATACATGATGTTAGGTCTACTAGTAGTCAAGTAGAGTAGGGAGCCAATTATCCCTCTATACAAAGATTCATCAATAGGTTTCCCTGCCTCATCTTTGCCTATAGGCATACTTGTTCCTATTGGAGTTTTCATGGTGGAAGCTGAGTCCATTCCATACTTTTTAATCAACTCCTTAGTAAACTTAGACTGAGATATGGATAGTCCATTATCAGTCTGTCTGACTTGAAGTCCCAAAAAGAACTTCAGTTCACCCATACTGCTCATTTCAAACTTCTCTTACATAAGTTTGGCAAACTTCGTGCAAAGGTTGTTCTCAGTAGATCCAAAGATAATGTCATTAACATATATCTGGACTAAGATTATCTTGCCTTTGGATTCCCTATAGAATAGAGTTTGATCTATCTTTCTCCTTGAGAATTTATTCTCAATAAGGAAAGCATACAAGGTTTCATACCAAGCCCTGGGGGCTTATTTCAAACCATATAGGGCTTTCCTAAGCCTATATACATAATTAGGACAGTGAGGATCTGCAAAACCTGAGGGTTGTTCAATATAGACTTCCTCTTTCAAGTCACCATTTAGAAATGCTGACCTCACATCCATCTGAAATACATTGAACCCTTGATAGGCTGCATAGGATAGGAACATCCTTATAGCCTCCAGTCTTTCTACTAGGGCAAAGGTTTGATCAAAGTCAATTCCTTCCTCTTTTCTGTAGCCTTTTGCTACCAGCCTGGCCTTATTCTTGATAATTGTTCCATTTTCATCAAGTTTATTTCTGTAGATCCACTTGGTTTCTATGATATTGTGATCCTTAGGTTTAGGAACCAGTTTCCAGACTTTGCATCTCCTGAATTGATTCAGCTCTTCTTGCATTGCATCAACCCAGTTAGCATCTAACATTGCTTCTTCAAACTTTTTGGGTTTTATTTGAGACAAAAAGCTAGAACACAAAACTGTGTTCATGCTCTTTCTCCTTATTAGAACACCTTGACTTGCATCTCTAATTATCTGGTGAGCTGGATGATCCTTTAGGTGTCTTCTTGCTGGAGGAAACCTGTCTACCTCATGACCTTCTTCATTTTCCTCCACCTGATGCTGCTCATTCTCTTCTTCTTCCAGTGTGTTTTGTTCTCCCCCCGGACAGCATGCATCATCCATCCTAGCAGGAGCTTTATCATTGATTGTCATCTTGTCCAGCCTATCTGTTAGACCTGTAAAACTAACTGAAACACTAGATAATTCATTGTTAATCAATCTAGACTCATCAAAAACAACATGATCTGACTCTTCTTCAACTTGGGTAGTCAAGTTGTAGATCCTGTATGCCCTACTGTTGTTGCTGTACCCAATAAATATACCTTCTAGGGATTTGGTAGCAAACTTTGTTTGGTAGTGCTTATCAATCACTAGGACATAATACTTGCAACCAAAGATTCTGAAATAAGAGATGTTTGGTTTTCTGCCTTTCAAAATCTGATCGGGAGTCAACTTAAGTTTCTTGTTAATGGATGATCTATTGAGAACATGACAAGCAGTATTTACTGCCTCAGCCCAGAAATATTCAGGGAGAGTAGTGTCACTGAGTAGAGTTCTACCAGCCTCAATGAGAGTTCTATTCTTTCTTTCAACACTTCCATTTTGCTGAGGTGTTCTAAGTGAGGAGAACTCCTGATGAATCCCAAGTTCTTCACAGAATTTTGTCATACATTCAGACTGAAATTCAGTTCCATGGTCACTTCTGATTTTGACCACAGAATTGTTAAATTAATTCTGAACTTGTCTAACAAAAGTCTGGAAAATACTAGGGGTTTCAGATTTCTGCCTTAAGAAGAACACCCATGCGTATCTAGAATAGTCATCCACAATAACTAATGTGTATGCTTTCCTACCAAGACTTTGAACTGGCATATGACTAAACAAATCCAAATGCAAGAGACATAAACATCTCAATGAATCTTTGGTATCTAGTGCTGGAAAAGAGGACTTGGTCTGTTTGCCCTTTTGGCAAGCTGAACACACTCCCTCTTTCATGCACTTGACATGAGGACCATTCCTCACCAACCCCATGCTGAACAACAGTCCGATGGATTTATAGTTCAGATGAGCTAGCCTCTTGTGCCATTTGACACATAGTGATGCTGTCTCATCTGCAACTAAGAAAATAGGTGAGTTGTTTAACTCACAATCTAGGTTAAGACAATAAAAAATTCCTTTCCTAGTGCCAGTCAAAATGATCTCTTGATCACTTGACCTTTTAATTTGGCACTCCCTTTTGTGAAAGGAGATGTCATAAACTAGATAACTAAGCTTACTTATGATTATTAGGTTGTGTTTTAGACCCTTCACATAAGCCACTTTAGTGATAGTAATTGAGTCACTAGAGATGTTACCAAATCCTTTGATGACTCCTTTTTCTGATCCACCAAAGATGACTTTGGGACCATTCTCTATGGGTACAAAGTCCCTCAGCATTCTTCTTATTCCATTCATATGTCTAGAACAACCACTATCCAAGTACCATATAAGGGTATAGTCACTTGGATTCACTTGCAATAAATAAAGGATTACTTATCCTTAGAACCCAAGTTATTTTTGGGTCTTAGGTTCTTGTTAGTCTTGGAAACAACAGGTTTACCTACAGATTTTCTGATAGGTAAACTAATCTTAGTTTTACACTTATGTTAAACCAACAGTCCAAGGCAAAGTGGCCTACCTTTCCACAACACCAACACTCAAATCTGTTATACCTTTTCTTAGGTACAGACTTTACAGTCATGTTGCCAACAGTCTTTTTGAGTGTGGGTGCTGGAGCAACAAACCCCATGAATTCCTTTTGAATCTGATGGGCTTGCCTATAGAGTGGCCTCTTGGCATTTGCACACTTGACAAGGTGAACACCTAACTCACAGTGACCATGAGTAGTTTAATGATCATACCTGTTTGTAGGATTCATCACCTTCCTAAAGAGGATAGGGGGTTTTGTAGCTAGAGGCTGAACTGGGGCCTTACCTTTTCTTTGTGAATTGGTGGCCCTAGTTCTTCCCTTAAAACCTAGATCAGTCTTCCCTTTATGTGAGATGAAATTGTCTATTTAGGGTAAGACGGATTTTGGTTTGGAGAATTTAGCCACTAGCTCTCTTTCATGCCGAAGTTTTGCCTTTAGTTTATTGATATGATTCTCCTTGAAAGAGATTGTCCCCATCTGAATAACATTAATGTTTTTCAGTTTGGCAACCTCATTCAATTTTAGATCCAACAGCTTTGCTGAATCTACTGCAGCCAGCTTAAGAGACTCAATCTCCTTGGTCTGCTCTTTGACAAGAAGTTTGCTTCTCTTTAGAGCTTGCAACAATCCACCATACTCATCAATGAGTTGGTGTACATCCCCTTTAGACTCAGAACCATCCACATCTCTTGATGCTGATGCTTTTGATTCTGATCCAGTAAAATAATCAGATGCTATAGGAGAGTTATATACCTTACTAGGACCATCTTGATCCAGGAACTGATCATTTTCTGTTAGGTCCATCAGCCCTCTACAGCAGTATTCTTCCACTCCATTTATGGAGTCCAACATTTGTAGAAATTCTATCTCCTTAGAATCCTCTTCAGTTGAGAATAACCCAATATATGCTTGAGCCTCTTCTTCTTCTCCTGATTCAGAGAATGAAGAATCTGTCCAGCTTTTTTGCTTTTGGGAAACAAAAGATTTTTCTTTCTTGCCCTTCATTTGTTACTTCTTCTTGTCTTTTGATTCAGCCCTCTTGTCTGGACAGTCTGCTATGACATGTCCTTGCCTGTTACAACAATTGCACACAATCTAAGAATTAGATTGTTTACTAGGTTTAGAAGCATACATGTCTTTCTTAGGAGTTTTCTTTTTCTTGTAGTACTCATCCTTTGAAAAGGATGAAGAAGGTCTTGTTCTCCACTTCTTCTTCTTCATGAATCTTTGGAACTGCCTTGTGAAGGATGCAAAGTCCTCATCTGAGGTGTGGCTGTCTGATGAAGTGTTGTCAGGAATCCCTTCTTCTGCCTCAGCACTCCTTCTGGGAGGAGAAGGAGATTTTCTCCTGCCCTTTCTTGTGCCTTCAGCTTTAAAGGCAACTGACTTTTCCTTGTATTCAGATCTGCTATTCTTCTCTTCCTCCTTCCTTGCTGTAAGCTGTATTTCATATGAAAGCAGCTTCCCAAATAGTGTGGGAGGAGGTGTGTCTGCCAGCTTGACCACTTCTCTGATGGCACAAATCTTGCTGTCCCAATCCTTTGTCAGAGATCAATGAAATTTGTCATTCAGTTCATAAGTGCTGAAGACTCTTCCATAAGTCATCAGCTTATTTACAATCCTGAAGAATTTCTTGTAGCATTCAGCTATACTGTCATTCTTGGCTTGCCTAAAGCTTTCATACTCCTGATTCAGCATAGATTTTCTGTCTTCTCTGAATTCTTCTGTTCCCTCCATGCAGACAATAAGAGTGTCCCACATTTCTTTGGAGGTTTTGCAATGCACCAGATTCTGAAAGGTGGCATCATCTATGGCACTTACAATGATATTTTGTGCCCTTTTGTCTAGAGTTGCCAGGATGATTTCATCCTTTGTTATTTCTGATTAACTTTTAGGAGTCTTCATATTTGCATCCAATGCAGATACCTTCATTGGAATGAAGGGTCCTTCCTGTACTGTGATGTAAATTCTTGGATCAGAAGCTTCCATAAACAATCTGACCCTCTCCTTCCATATGCCAAAACATTCCTTCTTGCAGATAGGTAGTTTTATTGATCCAAACTCTTCTTTTGGTTCTTACATGAACCCATTCTTGAATTCTGAAAATTGCCTAGGAGATTTACTCAGACTGTTAAGTCAATCCTTGAGCAACCTCCCTCTGATACCACTTGAAAGACTTAATTCAAGAGCCTAAACACCTAGAGGGGGGAGGGGGTGAATAGGTTCTAATTTTTCGTTTAATATTTTAGGAAATTAAACAGATCTTGCTTGGCACAAACAAAATAAAATACAGCACAAAACAATCACAGCACAGAGAGCACCAGATTTATAGTGGTTCCCCAAGATATGGGTACGTCCACTTACCCCCTTTGCTTATCCAGTAGAGTACTGGATTCAGCCTAACTTCTTTCCTTTTTCTCAGATCCAAAGATCCTACAACTCAGAACCAAAATGGTTCCTACACCTCAGACTTTTGCAAGTCCTACCTCAGATCCTTCCCAGAATCCTACCTCATGCCTCAACCCTACCTCAACCCTTATCTCTAGGCTTACAACTCAGACTTTTGCAAGTCCTATCACTCAGGCTCACAACCCTACCTCAGCCTTTATAATTATAGGCTTACAACTCAGATCTACAACAGATCCTACAAGAAATTGTGTAATAAAAGAGATATAAAAGATATCACCGAATAGATCCCTCTATTGATGTTCTTCTTGATCAGTTCTTGATCTTCAGTCCCAACCAGACTTAGTTGTTTCAAAGCTTCTTGATAGAACAAAATAAGGTTGGACTGTTCTTGATGTAGAAGTTGATCCACTGTCAGCTCCTTCCTTGAATTCAGAATGAGATCTGAATCTTCTCTGCAGACTGTTCTGGATCTGCCTTCTTAAAGGGTTTCCCCTTTTCTTGTTGAGAATTTTCTCTCTCTTAGTTGATGGCTTTTCTGGCCTTTACTGTGTTGTTGTTGGTTGTTAAGGATCATCCCTTTATATAGAGATTCCTCATGGTTACCGGCTGATCCGATTTGTAAAACCTTCTGTTAGTTCTGACAAAGGTGTCAGACCTATTGGTAATGATAGCTGTCGACCCAACAGTCATGACAGTTGATTCCTTAGAGACTTATCAACTCAGCATGATCCACTCAGCAATCTGCTTCACATGTGTTGACACAAGTAGACAAAGTGTCGACACAAGTCTTGATGATGTCGACACAGTACTCCAAGTGTCGACACAGTCATTCTTCTGCTTCTCGACACATCTTCTATTGGTATGTGATGACACAAGTCTAATCTGTCGACACAATTTCTCTTGGTCTCGACATAACTGTTGGGTGTCGACAAAGTCTCTGCTTTAGGTATCGACACAATCCTTGCCTCAGGTGTCAACATAAGTCCTGCTTTAAGTGTCGACACAATTCCTGTCTTTGGTGTCGACATAGCTTCTGGGTGTCGACATAGTTCCTGGGTGTTGACACAATTTCTTGGTGTCTACACAAATCTGGCTTCTGGTGTCGACACAACTTCTGGTTCTGGTGTCGACACAATTATTAGGTGTCGACACAATGCTTTACTGCTGGTGTCGACACAAGTCCCGTGTGTCGACACAATTCTTCACAAGTGTCGACACTTGTACTTCGAATATTTTTCTTCCATTCCTTAACCCTGCACAAGGAAACTTAAACATACATCAAATACATATTGATCTATATCATTGACTAGGATGAATATTCTCCAAATCTGGTACATACTTCTAGTGTACCCAACAACAAGCTTGCTCCTGCAACTCGGAGAGATACACTCTTCTATAGTTCAGGCAAAACCGCCCTACTTCTCAGTGAGTAAAACTCACCTACCTCAGAGAGCAACACTCTCCTACAGCTCAGGCAAATTTTCCCTACCTCTGACCCAAAGGTCCTACAACTCAGATCCAAAATGATCCTACAAAAAGAAGTAGTTTAATTAACTTTGACACGGAGAAATTTCTCTATGTCAACCACTTGAGCAGACAACTTTCTTCTCCAACTCTCCTCACAGCAGGGAAAAGATTTGCTGGAGGAACTCATAAGATAACTTATGAACTTGCTATTGAAGGCTAAAGATCTTTTGATCTTGAGTCTTCAAACAGCTCACTGAACATGACAAAGCATGAAGGTTCTTCTTTCTTCAGAACAGATTCTGAATCTACTGTGGCAGATGGAGAATTGCACAGCTAACTAAACTTTTCTTGCTAGAGAGCTTCAAGCTTTTTACATGCCGTAATGAAGAAGAAGATGATGACGATTGATCTCTATTTTTGAATAATATATGCCCTAAAAATTATCTTTGTCTTGGCCCTATCTCTTTCTTTTATAGTTTGCCGATCAACGACTCTTAGAGATCGATGGGCCCCACTTGTAGCTTCCAGTTGCGCCTTGCTTTAACGGAAGAAGACGTACAGTAGCTTCACAATAAGTTTTGTCATGTAGTGTAGCTTCCCCGTGTCTGATTTGACCTTAGTTGACTTTATCGGTTTTGCTGACATCAGCCCCTGTGGACTTAGACAAAATCGAGCATCAGAGAATAGGTGTTGAGTGAGTAAGCATCACTCAATGCAAAAACACTTACACAGTTTTACTGTCTCTTGGCGTTGAGTGAGTAAACTTCACTCAACGTCAAACTTCTTAGAATATAAATCTTATTCTAGGCATTGAGGGATTCAGCTCCACTCAAGCCAACCTGCTTTATCAGCTATTTGCTGCTTGGCGTTGAGTATGTGAGCTTTACTCAACGCTAAGCACCTTAGACAAAATTGTCTTCACAAGGCGTTGACAGCGTTGAGTCAGTAACCTCAACTCAACGCTTTTTTCCTTAACCAAGTTTCTACTTCTTCAGTAACTTTAGTATTGAGAGCGTTGAGTGAACACGCCTCACTCAATGCTTTCTGCCTTAGCCAATTTTTTGTATTTATTAAGCACTAGGCATAGACTGCCTTTTTGAGTTCGACAAATGGTGAATTGACCTCGATGAACTTTGAACTCAGTACGATGAAATCTCAACTGAGCTTGACGAACTCAGAAACTCAAGCTCTGAACTTAGCTTGACGAAAGGTGAGCTGAGCTCGATGAACTCTGAACTCAGTTCGGTGAATTCTGAACATAGTTCAACCAATTCAACATACATCCTTTTTGCTGAATGGCGTTGAGTGTGTCTTCATCACTCAACGCCAAAACACTTAACCAACTATCTCTTTAGTAGTATGGCGTTGAGTGAGTTGACTTCACTCAACGCCTGTTGACTTAGCTACATTTTAGCTCATTATAACTTAGGCTATGACAATATAAGCTACACTCAACGCTTTAAGTTATCTGGCGTTGAGTGATGTTCCTTCACTTAATGCCTGTGGACTTAGATATATATCTATCATCCCACACCTTAGGTAAGTGTTTATTTGACTTAGCCACTTAGGCTACCTGACCTATCATAGTCATCTATAGACATGTGTATATCATTGATAAGATTGACTTCACTCAAATCCAGGACATTGTGGGCAATGGACTCAATAATCTCCCCCTATTTGAGGAAGTCAAAATTTTTAAGCAAAGACAATGACATACACAGAACCATACAACACAAGGCATAATAAAAGAAAACTAAATAATTGAGATGTGATCTATAGTTACCACACTTGCCTGCTTGTAGAATACATTACTGCAACTGCCATCTACTTCCCCTGAAGTGATGCTGCCTGGCTGCTGTCTTGCTTATCTGATCATCTGATCATCTTATCCTCTCCACCTTTTTGACTGCAGCAAATAGCTGGTACGATGCACCTGATCAACTGATCATCTTATCACCTGCTCCCCCTTAATTTGATAGCTGTGAAATGTTGGAATTATGCTTGACTTGCTCCCCCTCAATTGGAGAATCTTCATTTATTTAAAGCACCATCCTATCTGCATAAAGCCAAATAGTTTGCAACCAGATGAGGAGCAACTGAAGCTATACTAAGTTTAATATACCCAACTAAAATTTGAAGGTGTTAAACTTGGCTTCATCTAGTGGCTTAGTGAAGATGTCAGCCACTTGCTTGTCTGTTGGGACAAACTCAAGGGTGATGTCTTCACATTCCACATGCTCCCTAATGAAATGATATCTAATCTCTATATACTTAGTCCTGCTATGGGAGACAAGATTCCTAGCAATAGAGGTTGCACTAGTAGAATCACAGAATAATGGAGTTCTACTTATCTTGAGGTTGTAGTATTGAAGCTGGTGTTGGATCCACAGAAACTGAGCACAATAGCTTCCTTCTGAGATACACTCTCAATCTGCAGTTGATATTGCCACACTGGTTTATTTCTTGCTGCTCCAAGATACCAGTCTCCCTCCTAAGAACTGATAAGTGCCAGATGTGCTCTTCCTATCCTCTTTACAGCCTGCAAAATCTGCATATGAATAGCCAGTTTGTTCGAACTCCCCATTCCTAGGGTACCAAAGGCCAAGATCTAGAGTGCCCTTAAGATATCTCAAGATTCTCTTAGCTACAGAGTAGTGAGATTCTTTAGAGCAAGCCTGAAAATTAACACAAATATATGTAACATACATGATGTCTGGCCTACTTGCAGTCAGATATAGAAGGGAGCCAATTATCCCTCTATACAAAGTTTCATCAAAAGGTTTCCCTGCTTCATCTTTTCCTACATGCATACTTGACCCCATGGGAGTTCTCATGGTGGAGGAATTCTCCATACCAAACCTCTTGATTAACTCCCTAATTGACTTAGACTGGGATATAGACAAGCCATCATTATTCTGTCTGCTCAAGAAGAACTTAAGTTCACCCATACTGCTCATCTCAAACTTCCCCTATATGAGTTCAACAAACTTTTTTGCAGAGGTTGTCATCAGTAGATCCAAATATGATGTCATCTACATAGATCTAGACTGGGATGATCTTACCCCTAGATTCCATTAGGAATAGGGTCTTATCTATTTTCCCCCTTGAGAATTTGTTCTCAATGAGGAAATTAGACAATGTCTCCTAACATGCCATAGGGGCTTGCTTTAGCCCATATAGAGCTTTTCTAAGTCTATAAACAAAATCAGGTGAGTTAGGAACTACAAAACCTGGAGGGTACTCAACATAGAGTCTTCTTTTAAGTCACCATTTAGGAAGGTTGACTTCACATCCATTTGGCAGACCTTGAAATCCTTGTGTGATGCATATGCAAGGAATAATCTGATGACCTTTAATCTTGCTACAGCGGCAAAGGTTTGATCAAAATAAATCGCTTCTTCTTGCTTATACCCCTTAGCTACTAGTCTGGTCTTGAACTTAATTATAATGCCATTTTCGTCAAGCTTGTTTTTGTAGATCCACTTGACTCTAATGACATTATGACCATGAGGTCTGGGAACTAGCTTCCAGACCCTGTACCTCTTGAACTGGTTCAGTTCTTTATGCATAGATCCAATCCAATGTTGGTCTATGTTGGCCTCTTCAAACTTCTTGGGCTCTACTTGGGACAGAAAGATTGAATACATGGCTGTGTTCTGACTTATGCACCTTGTCATTACTCCATGACTTGCCTCACCAATGATTTGGTGTGCTGGATGATCTCTCATATACTGACTACAGGTGGCAGTTTTCTTTCAGCAATAAGGGCATATTCTTGTTGATCTTCATCCACTCCCAGTGTGTTAGGTAGATCTTCTAGAGTATCCATATCATCTTGGATGACTGGTGATGCTTCCTTGATGGTCATATTATCCATCATCTGTTATGTACCTGCAGTACTATAAGAGGAACTAGGCAGTCCATTGTTAATCATGGTAGACTCATCAAAGACTACATGAACTGATTCTTCTACAACTTTGCTTTTCAAATTGTAGATCCTATAGGATTTGCTATAATTGCTGTACCTAATAAATATTCCATCATAGGATTTGGCAGCAAACTTTGTCACATAGGACTTTCCATTGTGAAGCACAAAAAATTTACTACCAAAGATTTTGAGATAGCCCAGATTTGATTTTTCTGCTATTCAAGATCTCATAGGGAGTCTTCTTGTGGCCTTTGGTGATAGAGGCTCTATTGAGTACATGACATACAGTATTTACTGCCTCAGCCCAGGAATATTCTGGGAGAGATGTGTTACTCAACAGAGTTCTACCGGCCTCTATGAGAGTCCTATTTTTCCTCTCAACTATCCCATTTTGCTGGGGAGTTCTAGGAGAAGAGAATTCTTGAAAAATCCCATGCTCTTCACAGAACATTATCATGCTATCAGACTGGAATTCTGTCTCATGGTCACTTCTGATTTTGACCACAGAACAACAAAGCTCATTCTGAATTTGCTTGACAAATCTCATGAAGACATCAAGGGTTTCATCCTTCTTCTTAAGAAAGAACACCCAAGTAAACTTGGAATAGTCATCAACTACCACAAGGGTGTAGACTTTTTTACGAAGACTGTGAACTGGCATTGGACCAGATAGGTCCAAGTGCAAGAGGTATAAGCACTTCACAGAGTCTTTGGTCCCAATACCCATTAAGGAGACTTTTGTCTGCTTACCCTTTTGGCAGGCTGAGCAAATGCCCTCCTTAGAGCACTTCACATTGGGGCCATTCCTAACTAGCTCTTGACTGAAGACCTTGCCAATGGTCTTGTAATTCAAATGGGCTAGTCTCTTGTTCCATTGGACATAGTAGGATACTTTCTCATTTGCCACCAAACAAATAGGAGAATCCGTGTCTAGACATATAAAGTTCAAGCAATAAACATTTCCACTCTTAGTGCCTGTCAAGATGACCTCTTGGTCACTTGACCTCCTAATTAGGCACTCATCCTTGTGGAAGACAATTACATAGACAAGATCAGAAAGCTGGCTTATGCTTATAAGGTTGTGCTGTAACCCTTCAACATAAGCCACCTTGGTGATGGTGACTATGCCATTGGTGATCTTACCATATCCTCTGGTTATACCTCTATTTGAACCTCCAAAGATGACTTTGGGTCCATCTTTTACTGGAGTATACTCCTCAAGTTGTTCCTTATTCCAGTCATGTGCCTGGAACATCCACTGTCCAAGTACCATATAGGGGTATGACACCTTGAACTATCCTGCAATATACAAATTACTTAACCTTAGGACCCCAATATCTATTGGTTCCTAGGTGCATGTTAGTATGAAATTGAACATGTCCAACAAAAGAATTTCTGACTGGTGGAGTGACCCTAGCTCTGGCCACATTAGGATTGTGCTAGCAGTCAATGGAAAAATGCCCTATCTTACCACATCACCAACAATCATGTATGTTATATCTTCTTTTTTGTGAAGGCACTGCAGCTTGATGAGCAGCAACCTTGATAGGAGGAAGATGTGCTGCTGCCTTTTTCTGATTTGTTTTAGCCAGAATTTGATTGAAGGTAAGTCTAATAGCTAGCTATTTGGTCTGCCCTGAGTGCTAGCAGCATCTAGCTTCTTTTCATAAAGCATGCTTCTGATGGCTTCAAATATGCCTAAATCAGCCTGATTCTTGGACTTGCCCTTAGTTAGAACCTTTGCTGTCGGATTCTGAGCCTTGGCTGTAGCAATATTCTTGAGAGTTTGTGTAGAAGCACCAAAAACAAATGGTACAGATTGGGCCATTTGAAATTTCTCATTGGCAGCCTTGACTTCACACACCCTGCCAAAACTTTCATCATGACAGTGAACATCTTTGTTCACTCTAGATGAACAACCCCTCTCCCAGTGACCATAAGAACTTTCTTGGTCATACCTATTAGAGGGTATCAAAACTTTTCTGAAAAGAATGGGAGGCTTAGAAGTAATAGGCATAGGTGGAATTGGATCTTTGCCCATCCTTTCGGAAGGAGCAACTCTTGTGCTTCCCTTAAATCCCAACCCCTCTTGCCCTTTTTAGAGGAGAAGGATTCTATTATGGGGAGGACAGTACTTGGCTTAGAATAGCTATCCAGTAACCTTTTCTCCTTCTCAAGCTTATCTTCAAGCTCCTTGATGAGACAATTCTTGTGCTTGATAGAGGATACCTGAATGTCCGAGAGGGACTTCAGTTGGCTAATTTCCCTAGCTTTCTGGTCCAGCAGATTTGCTGTTACAGTCTGCTGGGCAACTGCAAGCTTAAGAGATGAGATCTCTTTAGCTTGCTTCTTAGATAACTTCTTGACCTTCTTGAAGGAATTCATAAGTTCTTAATACCTGTCAATCAGTTGATTGACATCTCCTTCAGATCAAAAATCTTCTTCACCACAGGGTGAAGAGGCTTCTGAGCAAGGACTAGTCTCAAACCCAGACAGATAAGCAGAGTTAGGTGATAGATGTACCTTGCTCTGACCATGCTAATCCTAGTTGCCTTCCTCATTGTTAAAGTAGGCGGTCTGGCGGTCTGAATATGGCGGTCTGGAGACCGCGCGGTCTAGCGGTCTGGGGCTGACAGGCTGAATATCCAGTTGGTGGCGGCTATGGTTCGGCGGTCTTGCGGGTTGTCGCCAGCGACTTGTACATCTGGCGGTCTGGCGGTCTGGCGGTCTGGCAGTCTTGCGGTCTCCTACGACATCTTCTTCTGGTCTGTCCGGGCGGTTAGCCTGTTATCTAACCGCGCGGACTGTGCGGTCTGTACATGTCAAACCGCCCAGTCTTTGTACATTTACTTAGTCCCACATTGTTAGTTTGTACTCTCCTCTATCTCCTCCATTCTATAAAAGGGAGGCCATACCTTTGTAAATGACATTCTTTTGGATAATAAAAATTTCAGTTATTCAAGCTTCCGGCCTGTTTTTCTAGTCGTTCTTCTCTATTTTAACATGGTATCAGAGGGCTCGATCTCTGCCTTCTGATTCGGTGCTCCTTTCTAGCCGTGCGACCTGCTTCTTCTTCCCGCGGCCTGTCTTGTTTGCCTGCGCCCTGTCTGCGCGGCCTGCTTCTCCTTGTCTGCTTGCGATCTGTTCTTGTCGCAGCCTTCCTTCTTCTCTTTCTTATCGCCCCGGCCTGTTTGCCGGATTCCTCTTTCTCTCCCGTTCATGCGGTCTGTCTTCCAACCGCCCGACCTCTTACCCTCTGTTTTGGCTCTGCGGCTTGGTCGTGGCTTCTCTAGCCGCTGGTGTCTGACATCGTGACCGCTGCAGTTTTTCCCTTCTCTCTTAACCGCCCGGTTTGATTTCGGCTTGATTCCTAACCGCGCGGTTTCGGTCTTCTTCTATGGATATCTCTGACAATTCCACTGCCACCACTCCTGCAGCCACTCCGGCTCCGCCTTCTATCCCTGGTCCTTCCGGAAATCTGGGCACTGTTTCCAAGCTCGTTGGCTCCAACTATCCGGATTGGAGCGTCTCTTTCACTTTCCTCCTTCGTTCTCAGCGCAAACGTCATCATCTTACCGATGATCCGCCTCCTCCTAATTCTCCTCTCTTTGACGAATGGGATGCGAGTGATGCGCTTGTCCGCACATGGCTGGCTAATAGCCTCTCTGATGAGTGTCTTCCCGTCATCCGTCATGATGAGACGGTAAAGGCCGCGTGGCTACATCTGGCTGCTCTTTACTCCAAGGGGACGCAGACCTCCCGGATTTATACTCTTTATGCGGATCTCTTCGCCCATTCGTCCATGACTCCCGCTGCAGCCTATCAGCAAGTTCAGGCTCTTGGCGCTGAGATCCTCCAGAATTGCCCCTTCTCTGCAGACTTGGCTCAGCAACACAAACACTTCCAGGAACTCCTGGTTGTTTGTTATCTTCTGCGACTTCCCGAGTCTTTTGATCTCATCCGCCAGCAGATCTTGGGTGAAGCTGAGTCTCCCACCTTGGATGCCACCGCCGCTCGCGTAGCCGCCGTTACTTCTCTGCTCCAGCGCCCTCTGTTATCCTCCCCTCCTCCGCAGGACTCTTATGCTCAGTACACTCAGCGCGGCAGCAACAGTGGCCGCAGCCACTCTGGGGCGCGCGGTCCGTCCAGGTTCCTCTGTTCTCACTGTGGTCGTACCGGTCATACCATTGACCGCTGTTGGCAGAAACATCCTCATCTGCGCCCATCTGGTGATACTTCGACCTCCCCGAACCCCTCCTCTCGGTCGTCTGCTTCGGTGGCAACGACCTCAGGTAGTGCTCATGTCGCTATCCAAGGTAAATGGTTGATTGATTCTGGTGCTACAAATCATATGACAGGCAATCCTCAATGTTTTTCGCTTCTCGAAACGCATGATCGGTTGCCTCCTGTCCTTGTTGCGGATGGTTCTCCTTCCCCAGTTCGTGGGACAGGCATGGTTCAAGTCACCCCATCGCTGCGCTTGGTGGACACTCTCTATGTACCGAAGTTTCCTTGCAACCTTCTATCTGTTACTACTTTATGCAAGCAACTTCAGTGCTCTGTTGTATTCACTCCTACTTCTTGTTGCTTTCAGGACCCGAGAACCCAACGGACGATTGCTACTAGGACTGAGAGCGGCGGCCTCTACTTCCTCGACAACGTTTCCGCTCTGTCCGCTTTCACTTCCTCCTCTACTGATCTGCTTCAATGGCATCTTCGCCTTGGACATCCTCCTGCTCGCATTCTTCGACAGCTTCTGCCCCACTTACCGCCAACCAGTCCTCCGCTCAACTGTGATGCCTGCCAACTTGGCAAACATCACCGCTCCTCCTTCCCGCCCAAGCATGCTTGCAGTTCCTCTAGCCCGTTTGATCTCATCCATTCTGATGTATGGGGTCCGGCTCCTACTCCAACCATTGGTCGGGGTAGTTTGTATTTTGTAACTTTTATTGATGACTTTTCTCGTTGTACCTGGGTGTATCTATTACGAGATCGCTCTGAACTCTTCTCTGTTTGGGAATGCTTTTATAATATGAATAAAACTCAGTTTCATGTCTCTATTAAATGTCTTCGCTCTGATAATGCTAAAGAATATCTTAGTCGTGATTTTTCATCCTTCTGTATGCAACATGGTCTTCTTCATCAGACCACCTGCGTTTACACCTCCCAGCAGAATGGAGTGGCGGAACGTAAAAACCGTCATCTCCTCGATGTCGCTCGCACTCTCCTAACGCAGATGCATGTGCCTCTCTCTTATTGGGGCTATGCTGTTCTCCTCGCCTGTTATCTCATCAATCGTATTCCTTCTACTGTTCTTCAGGGTAAGACTCCCTTCTCCATTCTCTACCCCGGTAAGGAACCTTTTCCCCTCCCTCTTCGAATCTTTGGCTGTACAGCCTTTGTGCATGCCCCGTCTGCTACCCGTGACAAACTTTCTCCCCGTGCCACCAAATGTGTCTTTTTGGGCTACTCGGTCACTCATAAAGGCTACTGTTGCTTTGACCCCGTTCTGCAAAAACAGTTTGTTTCTGCAGATGTCACCTTCTTCGAAAATGCAGCCTACTTCTCCTCTCCACCCCTTCTTCCTCCTATTCCTGACTCCTCACCCTCCCTGTCTGTTCCCTCTCCGCCTATCCACGTTTCTCCTCCCTCCTCCTCATCCCCTCCTCCGTCTATTCCTCTCCCCTCTCTTCCCCCCCGTCTCCGGAGCCGTCTCTCTCTAGTCCCGGGCCAGCTTTCTCCGCTACGGACGCTCCGGTCCCTGAACCCCCCGACGACCTGGATCTCCCCATTGCTCTTCGCAAAGGGGTGCGGGCATGCACTCAACACCCGCTTGCAGCAGTTGTGTCCTATGATCGGCTTACTTCTTCTCGCCGGCATTTTGCTTTAGCTATTTCAGCTACTACTACTCCCCGTACCTACCAGGAGGCACTTGTGATCCCTCATTGGAAGTCTGCCATGGATGAGGAAATCGCTACTCTTACTGAACGGGGCACCTGGACCCTTGTTTCTCCTCCAGTGGGTACTGATGTGGTTGGCTGTCGATGGGTGTTTGTTGTGAAGTTTCGCCCAGACGGGACTGTGGACCGCTACAAAGCCCGACTGGTGGCCAATGGCTTCACTCAGACGTATGGGGTTGACTACTTTGATACTTTCTCCCCGGTTGCTCGTCTCAGCACCATCTGGGTTATTCTCTCTATGGCTGTCAACCGCAATTGGACTATCTCCCAGCTTGATGTCAAGAATGCCTTTCTTTATGGGGATCTTCATGAGGACGTTTACATGGAGCAACCTCCGGGGTATGTTGCTCAGGGGGAGACCCGTGTATGCAAGCTAAAGAAGGCTATCTATGGCCTCAAGCAGAGCCCTCGGGCATGGTTCGACAAGTTCAGCAGCATCGTGGCTGCTGTTGGCTTTACAAGAAGTACGGCTGATCATTCCCTGTTTATTCGCAAAACCGCATCGGGCCTTGTAGTTTTGGCAGTTTATGTTGACGACATTCTTCTTACCGGTGATGATCAAGCTGGGGTGGACTTGACAAAGAAGCACCTTCGTCAACATCTTGTCACAAAGGATATGGGCTCCCCGAAATACTTTTTGGGGATAGAGATCTGTCGGAAGCCCGACTCTCTGGTTCTCTCCCAACGGAAGTATGCACTTGATCTTCTACGGGATGCAGGATTGACCGGTGCCAAACCGGCACGATATCCCATGGCTACTGGAGAAGACAAAACGTGGACAGATGATTCTCCTCTTATATCTGATGCCACAAAGTATAGACGTCTGGTGGGTAAACTCATTTATCTCACGGTGACCAGACCTGACATTGCCTATGCTGTTGGCAAGGTAAGTCAGTTCATGCAAGCTCCCAGGGAGTGCCATCTTCAGTCTGCCTTGAAGATATTAGAGTATGTTAAAGCAGCACCGGGCAAAGGACTACTCTTTCAGAAGAATGGTCATTTGAGAGTTGAAGCCTACTCAGATTCTAGCTATGCTGATGATAAAGATGACCGCAAATCTACATCTGGTTTCTGCACATTTATTGGAGGTAATCTTGTGAGCTGGAAGAGCAAGAAGCAGTCTGTAGTTTCAAGGTCTAGTGCTGAAGCTGAATATCGGAGCATGGCATCCACCACTTGCGAACTAAAATGGTTGCAGGCTCTCATGCTTGATCTAGGAGAGGTCTACGACTATCCTCTTCCTATGTTCTGTGACAACAAGGCCGCTATATATATATCCAAAAATCCGGTCTTCCATGAGAGAACCAAACATATTGAAGTCGACTGCCATTTCATCCGGGAAGAAATCTTGAAGAAACAGATTTGCACTCCGTTCGTCACCTCCGACAAAGAGTTGGCAGATATCTTTACCAAGCCTGTGTCTACTTCATTCTTCCACATTTGTGACAAGCTGGGCATGATCGATATCTATGCTCCAGCTTGAGGGGGAGTGTTAAAGTAGGCGGTCTGGCGGTCTGAATATGGCGGTCTGGAGACCGCGCGGTCTAGCGGTCTGGGGCTGACAGGCTGAATATCCAGTTGGTGGCGGCTATGGTTCGACGGTCTTGCGGGTTGTCGCCAGCGACTTGTACATCTGGCGGTCTGGCGGTCTGGCGGTCTGGCAGTCTTGCGGTCTCCTACGGCATCTTCTTCTGGTCTGTCCGGGCGGTTAGCCTGTTATCTAACCGCGCGGACTGTGCGGTCTGTACATGTCAAACCGCCCAGTCTTTGTACATTTACTTAGTCCCACATTGTTAGTTTGTACTCTCCTCTATCTCCTCCATTCTATAAAAGGGAGGCCATACCTTTGTAAATGACATTCTTTTGGATAATAAAAATTTCAGTTATTCAAGCTTCCGGCCTGTTTTTCTAGTCGTTCTTCTTTATTTTAACACTCATCTGTCATTGCAATCATCCCTATATAGTTGTAGACATCTTCATCCACCTCTGACTCACTGTCTGACAGTGTCAGATGGGCTCTGATTCCTATCCTCCCTAGAGGATTGACTTCTCCTACTGCAATAGCTTCATCTTTAACAGTAGCATCAACTAGCCCAATATAGGCTTCCTCTTCTTCAGACTCAGAAGATGATGAGTCTGTCCAACTCTTTTCCTTCTTGGCCATGAAGGACTTTTCCTTCTTTCCATTGTGCTGGTGCTGCTTCTTCTCCTCAATTTCCTTCCTATTCTCTAGGTAGTCAGTTATCACATGCCCAGGCTTGCTGCAATAGTAGCAAATTACTTTAGAGGAGTTATATTTATTATGTTTAGAACCATACCTGTCAGTCTTGGACTGGTTCTTTCTATGATGAGTGAAATTGGAAATCTTTTTCTTTCAATGCTTCCTCTTCATTAACCTCTAGAGTTGTCTAGAGAAGGCTACAAAATCTTCATCAGACATGCTACTGTCTGAAGCCTCTGTGTTAGAGTTGTCTGACTCAGCTGGTCTCGTTATTGGAGAAGGAATCATTTCCTTGCCTTTCCTTGTGCTTTCAGCTTTGAAGGCCAAGGACTTTTCTTTGACCAGTGATTTGTTGGAGGCATCCTCCTCCTTCCTTGTAGCCAGCTGTATCTCATAGCAGAGCAGCTTCCCAAACAATATTTGGGGAGGAGTGTCAGCAAGCTTGGCCATCTCTCTTATGGCATAAATCTTAGTATCCCAGTCTCTAGTAAGAGATCTGGGAAACTTGTAATTAATTTCATAATTATTGAAGACACTTCCATAGGTTTTCAACTCATTTATGTTCCTGAAGAATCTTTCATAATAGGTAGTTATGTTCTCCTTCAAGATTTGCCTGAAATCCACATACTCTTGGTTGAGCAGAGACTTCCTATCATCTCTTACCTCATTAGTACCCTCCATATAGACCACAAGGGTGTCCCACATCTCCTTGGAGGTCTGGCAGTGAAACAAGTTCAGGAAGGTTGAGTCAACTATAAAACTGGCTATGATGTTCTGTGCTCTCTTGTCTAGGCCAATAAGTATGACCTCATCTTTGGTCATTTCAGAGAGTATCTTTGGTGTCTGTATGTTGGAATCCATAATAGAGACCTTGATAGGAATGACAGGTCCCTCCCTAATAGTTGCAAAAATTCTTGGATCATAGGCTTCCATGAATAGCCTCACCCTCTCCTTCCATATTCCAAACTGCTACTTTCTGCAGATGGGGAGTTTCATTGAACTCAGCTCTCTCTGGCTCTCTCTTGAGCCCATGAACACTTAGCAACACCTACCTTGGAGGATCACTCAGATTGTTATATATTTTTTGAGCAATCTCCCTCTGATACCACTTGAAAGATCTTATTTTCAAGGTTGCTAGCAACGTAGAGGGGGGGGGGGTGAATAGGTCTGCTTAGGTCTTTTGAGAGTTTTTTAAATCACTTGATTGTTTCTTTTAGCTTTCAGCTTATAGTGATATAGAACTTGTCCTTAGCGCCTGCAATTAAGAAAATAAAAGCATACACAGAAAAGCACACAAGTATTTTATAGTGGTTCCCCAAAATTATGGGTACATCCACTCTCCTCCCGCCTTGCTAACTTCCTGTTAACCAATGCTCCAAGGAGCTTACATCTCAGATCCCTCAGGATCTCTCAGTCTCCTCCAAGACTTACACCTATGCCACAAAGGCCTACACTTAGTGATACAAGTATCACCTACCTAAGGCACTTAAGCCCTATAACTCAGTCTATGGAGGATAGCCCTACCTCAGAGCAAGCTTGCTCCTGCAACTCAAAGAGATACACTCTCATACAGTTCAGGCAAAACTGACCTACTTCACAGTGAGTAAAACTCACCTACCTCAGAGAGCAACACTCTCCTACAGCTCAGACAAATTTGCCCTACCTCATACCCAATGATCCTACAGCTCAGATCCAGAAATATCCTACAAAAAGAAATAGTTTAATTAACTTTGACATAGAGAAATTTCTCTGTGTCAACCACTTGAGCAGACAACTTTTTGCTCCAACTCTCCTCACAGCAGGGAAAGGATTTGCAGGAGGAACTCAGAAGATAACATCTGAACTTTCTACTGAAGGCTAAAGTTCTTTTGATCTTGATTCTTCAAACAGCTCACTGAACCTGCCAAAGGATGAAGGTTCTTCTTTCTTCAGAATAGATTCTTAATCTGCTGTAGCAGATGGAGACTTGCACAACAAACTGAACTTTTCTTGCTGGACAGCTTCAAGTTTTTTACATGCCACAATGGCGAATAAGATGACGATGGCTCATTTTTTTAATAATGTATGACCTAAAAATTGTCTTTGTCTTGGCCCTATCTCTTCCTTTTGTAGTTTGCCGATCAACTTCTCATAGAGATTAGTGGGCCCCACTTATAGCTTCCAGCTACGCATTGCTTTAATGGAAGAAGACGTATAGTAGCTTCACGTCAAGTTTTATTGTGTAGTGTAGCTTCCCCGTATTTGATTTGACCTTAGTTGACTTTGTCGATTTTGTTGACGTCAACAACTGTGGACTTAG
Source organism: Platanthera zijinensis (assembly GCA_039513925.1). NCBI lineage: Eukaryota > Viridiplantae > Streptophyta > Magnoliopsida > Asparagales > Orchidaceae > Platanthera > Platanthera zijinensis. The sequence goes on from CM077093.1 coordinate 154,212,962, forward strand.
CCAAAATTGAGAATCAGAGAATAGACATTGAGTGAGTAAGCATCACTCAATGCCAAAATACTTAGACAGTTTTTCTGTCTCTTGGCGTTGAGTGAGTAACCTTCACTCAACGCCAAACTACTTAGAATATAAATCTGATTCTAGGCATTGAGTGATTCAGCTCCACTCAACGCCAACTTGCTTTATCAACTATCTGTTGCTTGGTGTTGAGTGTGTGAGCTTCACTCAACGCCAAACACCTTAGACAAAATTATCTTCATAAGGCGTTGACAGCATTGAGTCAATAACCTCAACTTAACGCTTTTTTCCTTAACAAAGTTTCTGCTTCTTCAGCAACTTAAGCATTGAGAGTGTTGAGAGCGTTGAGTGAACACGTCTCACTCAACGCTTTCTGCCTTAGCCAATTTTCTGTATTTAATAAGCACTGCGCATAGACTGTCTTTCTGAGATCAACGAATGGTGAATTGAGCTCGACGAACTTTGTACTCAGTTCGATGAAATCTCAACTGAGCTTGACGAACTCAAGAACTCAAGCTCTGAACTTAGCTCGATGAAAGGTGTGCTGAGCTCGACGAACTCTGAACTCAGTTCGACGAATTCTGAACATAGTTCAACCAGTTCAACATACAGTCTTTTTGCTGAATGGCGTTGAGTGTGTCTTCATCACTCAACGTCAAAACACTTAGCCAACTTTCTCGAGTAGCATGGCATTGAGTGAGTTGACTTCACTCAACGCCTGTGGACTTAACCACATTTTAGATCATTCCAACTTAGGCTATGATAGTATAGGCTACACTCAGCTCTATAAGTCATCTGGCGTTGAGTGATGTTCCTTCACTCAATGCCTTTATACTTAGACATATTTCTTTCATCCCAAACCTTAGGTAAGTGTTTACCTGACTTAGCCACTTAGGCTACTTGACTTATCATAGTCATCTACAGACATGTGTATATCATTGATAAGATTGACTTCACTCAAATCCAGGACATTGTGGGCAATGGACCCAATAATCTCCCCCTATTTGAGGAAGTAAAAAATCTTAAGAAAAGATAATGACATACACAGAACTATACAACACAAGGCATAATAAAAGAAAACTAAATAATTGAGATGTGATCTATAGTTACCACACTTCCCTGCTTGCAGAATACATTACTACATCTTCCATCTGCTTCCCCTAAATTGATGCTGCCTGGCTGCTGCCTTGCTTATCTGATCATCTAATCGTCTTATCCTCTCCCCCTTTTTTACTGTAGCAAATAGCTGGTAGGATGCACCTGATCAACTTATCATCCTATCACCTGCTCCCCCTCAATTTGGCAGTAGTGAAATGTTTGAATTATGCTTGACTTGCTCCCCCTCAATTGGAGAATCTTCATTTCTTTAAAGCACCATCCTATCAGCATAAAGATAAATAGTTTGCAACCAGATGAGGAGCAACTGAAGCTATACTATGTTTAACATACCCAATTCAAATTTGAAGGTGTTAAACTTGGCTTCATATAGTCGCTTAGTGAAGATGTCAGCCACTTGCTTGTCTGTTGGGACAAACTCAAGGGTGATGTCTTCACATTCCACATGCTCCCTAATCAAATAATATCTAATCTCTGTGTGCTTAGTACTGCTATGGGAGACAGGATTCCTAGCAATAGAGATTGCACTTGTAGAATCACAGAATAATGGAGTTCTACTTATCTGGAGGTTGTAGTCTTGAAGCTGGTGCTGGATCCACAATAATTGAGAACAACAACTTCCTGTTGAGATGTACTCTGACTCTTTAGTTGATATTGCCACACTGGTTTGTTTCTTGCTGCTCCAAGATACCAGTCTCCCTCCAAAGAACTAACAAATGCTAGATGTGCTCTTCCTATCATCTTTGCAGCCTGTAAAATCTGCATTTGAATAGCCAGTTAGTTCAAACTCCCCATTCCTAGGGTACTAAAGGCCATGGTCTGGAGTGCCCTTAAGATACCTCAAGATTATCTTAGCTGCAGAGTAGTGAGATTCTTTAGGGCAAGCCTGATACCTAGTACAAACACATGTAGCATACATGATATCTGGCCTACTTGTCGTCAGATATAGAAGGGAGCCAATTATCCCTCTATACAAAGTTTCATCAACAGGTTTCCCTGCTTCATCTTTGCCTACAGGCATACTTGACCCCATGGGAGTTCTCATGGTGGAGAAATTCTCCATGCCAATCTTTTTGATTAACTCCCAAGTGAACTTAGACTGGAATATGAACAAGCCATCATTAGTCTGTCTTACTTGGAGGCCTAAGAAGAACTTTAGTTTACCCATACCGCTCATCTCAAACTTCCACTGCATGAGTTTAAAATTTTTTTTTGCAGAGGTTGTCATCAGTAGATCCAAAGATGATGTCATCTACATAAATCTGGACTAGGATGGTCTTACCCCTAGGTTCCCTTAGGAATAGGGTCTTGTCTATTTCCCGCCTTGAGAATTTGTTCTCAATGGGCAAACTAGACAATGTCTCATACGATGCCCTAGGGGCTTGCTTCAACCCATATATAGCTTTCCTAAGTCTATAAACAAAATCAGGTGAGTTAGGAACTACAAAACCTAGAGGCTGCTTAACATTGACTTCTTTTTTTAAGTCACCATTTAGGAAGGCTGACTTCACATCCATTTGGTAGACCTTGAAACCCTTGTGTGCTGCATGTGCAAATAATAATCTGATGGCCACCAATCTTGCTACAAGGGCAAAGGTTTGATCAAAATCAATCCCTTCTTCTTGCCTGTACCCCTTAGCTACTAGTCTGGCCTTGTTCTTAATTATAATGCCATTTTCATCAAGCTTGTTTCTATAGATCAACTTGACTCCAATGACATTATGACCGTGAGGTCTGGGAACCAACTTCCAGACCCTACACATCTTGAACTAGTTCAGTTCCTCCTGCATAGCTCCAATCTAATGCTGGTCTATGTTGGCCTCTTCAAACTTCTTGGGCTCCACTTGGGATAAAAATCTTCAATACATGGCTATGTTCTGACTTCTGCTCCTTGTCATTACTCCATGACTTGCCTCACCAAAGATTTGGTGTGCTGGATGGTCTCTCATATGTTTGACTGCAGGTGGCAGTCTTCTTTCAGCAATAGGGGCATCTTCTTGTTGATCTTCATCCACTCCTAGTGTGTAACGCCCCGAAACTCAAAAGAGTGATGGGTGGTGTTTTGAGCTAAATCTGGGATTTGGTAGAGGTGACACGGCCTGGGACATGGGCATGTCCCAGGGCGTGTCGTGCTCGGGTTCGACGATGGTCGCGTGGTCGATGAAATTGCAGTCAACGGTCGTCGGAGTGTGAACACGGCCTGGGACACGGGCATGTACCAGGGAGTGTCAGTCACTCAAAGCCTTTCACTCAACGATCGTTGAGTGAGGACGCACGGCCTGAGCCCAGGTGTGTTCGGGTCCGATACGTGCATGTGAAATTCGACACGGGTGTGTCGAATACCCGTGTCCTGCTCGGGTCGTTTGGCGAGTTGTGCTAAGGCAGCTACATGGCCTTGGACACGGGCGTGTCCCAGGGCGTGTCTAGCACACGGCATGTGACACAAGCGTGTCACATGGCCGTGTTGTGCTCTGGTTGTTTTGGACCTATATCGATGGAGGAACACGCCTAGCTACACGGGCGTGTACTGTATGACACGGGTGTGTCAAGCCTGACACGAGCGTGTCGAGTGCCCGTGTTCTTTTTGAGATGCAACAGTTTCGACGGCGAATGAGTGACACGGCCTTGGACACGGGTGTATCGCAAGCCGTGTTCGGCCTAGGAAGTTTAATTTCGGGTTGAATCGCAGCCGTTTGTTTCCTTATTTTGGGATCTAACGGCCCAGGGCTCTTTATGCTAGGGTTAAGGCTGAGATTGGGGGTTTAAACCTTCACTTTCACTTAGCCATTCTCTTTCTAAAACCTAGAGAGAAGGGAGAGCAAGGAGTTTGGAGGAAGAGGAAGATCCGCCCGCCGTAGGAGATTCGGAGCGCCAAATCGCAAACCGAGCCCAGATCTGCGGAGGCAAGATCATCGTGGTGCTTTTCATCCGTGTAGTTTTCCATGGAGCCGAGAAGAAACTCTAGGGTAACGATTCTCATCTTGAGCATGTGAATCTCTTCTTCCTTTGCATGGGAAAACCCTCTCCCGCGAGTATGTGACGAGTTTGCGGTGTTCCTTGAGGTAGATATGTAAAGTCCCCCTTGTTAGAGTCCGGAAACGAAGTACGGGCATATGCATGGTGCGTGAAGCCTTCTCGGACAAGTTGGTATGGATCGGTGATGTTGCATTGCATGAGTAGTCGGAGAAGACTCCGTGCCATTGATTTTTTTGGGGTTTCTACGAGGTAGATTGTAGCAGGGATCCTTGAGGATTAACCCCAAGGCGCACCCGGAAAACTGGGCAGAAACGCATTTCTACAATCTTGGTGGTCTGGGAGCCAACCTTTAACATAACTGGGTTATGTGCTTGTGTGACCAAATTTGGGATCCGGGAGAAGCTTGGCCCGCGCGTACGTCTTAAAGTGACTAGGTGGTGTGAGCAACGGGCAAGTGGAAACAGACCCGGGCTATGTGGTTTGGTGTCAGATACCTGAAAAAGGGATTGGCCATTGACATGGTCGTGCGAGTGTTAGGCTTAGACCGGAAAGACTAAAAATGCTCACGAGATTTGCCATCCAAGGGATGGTGGTGAGACCACGGTTTTGACCGGGCTCACCGAGCTAGTGCCCTGAGAGCACGGGATGTGTGGCCGTGTGATACTGCACCTGTGATGATGTGCTTGTTCACTTTATTACTTGCTATGCTAACAACTGCAGGGAAGAAGCTTTGCCGCCCCGAGTTTGGAGCGGAATCGTTATAATTTGGTCAGCTTTAGCTGACCATAATTCTTGTTTGCCACAGTTGCGGTGATTTGTGCTTGCAGGTGCCGCGGAGCCGAGCGACAAATAGCGGGCCAAAGCTTAAGTTGCTGAGCCGGCCCTCGAAGGCCTTGTTTGTTTACTTACTTTAAATCATGTGTGGCCGGCCTGCGAGCCGAAGTTTGTAAAACACTATTTATTTAAGTGAACTGTTGTAAGGCTATAAGGCCAGCACTCTTTGGTACTTTGTATTTCACTCCTGTTTTGTTTGCTAGTGGACATTCATGCTTGTTGGCTGGGTTCTTATTATTGCAACTTAACAAATTGCTTCCGCTAGATGCTCTTTGTAGGACATGTGTATTGTTTGAATGGTTTCATTGAGTAACCCACCAGTCTGTCCGTGGTATATGGCATCGGGCCATGGCCGGACCTATTTCTATATGCCATGTGACGGATAGGGGTGTTACAATTTGGTATCAGACTACCAGTTTCGGTCAGGCTTACATGAATTCGTTGACGAATTCAATTTAAGGGGTGGTGAGCACATGTGTGTGCGTCATCGTTATAACATGAAAAGAACCCATGAATGTCCACTTAGGAATGAAAATACACATGTTTGAGGAACCTGCGTGTTCCTATAATTGCGTTTTGCAATGTTGTTTGGTCGCTTATCGGTGTTTTGTAAGATTATAGGTGACCAAGAGTGGTGCTGGACCGTCAGAACGTCCAGTTTATGAGGCAAGTAGCGCACCAAGCGATGCGCCGACAACACCTCCTTCGACTGAGGCCATTCGATTTGTAGCATAGGATGTGTTTGCGATGATCAATGCACAGCCTGCGAGGCAGGTGCAATAGCCTGCTCCTGCTATGGAGCAAGTACCGCTCCATGCGGCAGAGCAAAGGAAGGTGAAACAGGTGGTAGTGGAGCCAGTGTTTCCTAGGAGAGCAACAGATAAGCAACTTAAGCACGTGTTGGGTTCAATCCTCCTGTGTTCTCGGGGACGGGAACCCCAACTCAAGTAGAGGATTGGCTCTCTAGAATTAAGAGAGTGTTGATAGCTACTGAGACTGAAGAGTGGCAGAAGACCACAATTGCCATGTTCTTACTGGATGGTGATGCAAGACTAGGGTGGGAAGGATTGGAGCTACACCATCTGATGGGTAGGCAGTTGACTGACGTCTCGATGGAGGAGTTTTCAGGATTATTCTTGGCTCGATACCTCCCCTTAGCTTAGAGGATCGCAATGGAAAATGAGTTCCAGAAGCTAGTGCAAGGTGAGACCAGCGTGGATTACTATCTCCACGAGTTTACTCGATTAGATCGGTATGCAAGCGCTACCTTCGCTGATGAGGAGCGCAAGACAAGCCGATTCTATGAAGGTCTAAGGGATGACTTGAGACTGCTGCTATCGGGGCCGATGACGCAGGGTTTCCTGACCTTGGTCAACATGGCCCGGTCTTTAGAAAAAGACATGAAGAATGTTCAGGCAAAGAAGGACTTCAATGGTAGGAAGTCAGAGTTCAAGGTGCCGACTTCAAAGTCTTGTTATCGAAGGTGGAATAAGAAGGCTAGGATGTTGGGTCCAGCCCCTTCTTCGGGTGCCTCGGGGGCAACTACCAACCAAACCCCGGTCGCTTATTTTACTTGAGGGAAGACGAGACACTTTGACCGTGACTGTTGGAGCGGACGTCCAAAGTCCGAGAGGAAGCAGGGAGCAACCTATGAAGAAAAGGGCAAGGCGGTGGAGTCAATCACGTCCCACTATGCTTCGACTCAACCAAGAGTCTACAATCTGGGCCAGCAGGAGGCCATCAAATAAGCGGATGTGGTGACAGGTACGGTTTAATTTATAGCAAGTTAGCTTTAAATACTGTTACCTAGTGCTTGTTAGCTTATTACTGTTTGTATAGGATTTGTTTTGATTTGTGATAGTTCGGTAAGGGCACTATTCGATACGGGAGCTTCACACTCCTTTTTGTCCAAAGGTTTCATATCGCGCATCGGAGTCCCTTCTTCGATGGCGAAGGACAAATTGGACGTGTTGCTGCCGAATGGGTGTTTTATGCGTGCGAACCGAGTTTGTGCGATAAGGGTTCTTATTGGAAGTCAGGAGTTCGACTTACTAGCGTCGTTGCTGCTGCTAGTAGAGTTCGACGTCATCTTCGGTATGGAATGGCTTTCAGAGCAGAAGGCTTTTATTGATTGCAACCGTAAATAGGTCAAGCTGGGTGCTGGGTGGGAGATAACGTTTGCGGGACTGAAGGGATCGAGCAAGATGTTGATGTCTGCTCTTCAGGTGGTGAATGCAGTTCATGCTGGAGTAGAGCTGTTCTTCACGTTAGTGGAGGCTGTAAAGCCTAAGTCCACTTTGGATGGTATCCCAGTGGTATGCGAGTACCCCGACGTGTTCCCAAACTATCTTCCCGGAGCCCCACCGCAGCGAGAGATCGATTTCACTATCGAGCTAGTGCCAGGTGCCAAACCTGTGTCACGCTCTCCTTATAGGTTGGAGCCTAAGGAGATGGCAGAGCTAAAGGTTTAACTGGAGGAGTTGATGGAGCAAGGTTACGTGCGTCCAAGTTCATCACCTTGAAGCGCACCGGTCCTCTTTGTTAAGAAGAAGGACGAAAGTTCGCGGCTGTGTATCGACTACAAGGAACTGAACAAGTTAACAGAAAAGAACAAATACCCGATCCCACAGATTGATGATCTTTTCGATCAGTTAGTCTGGTCATCGGTATATTCAAAATTGGATCTGAAGTCCGATTACTATCAACCGAGGATAAGGGAGAGTGATATCCCAAAGACAGCGTTCAACACAAGGTATGGGCATTTCGAGTTTACGGTCATGCCGTTCGGGCTGACTAATGCGCCATCCGTATTCATGGATCTGATGAACAGAACGTTCAGGGAGTACCTAGACCATTTTGTGATCGTCTTTATTGACGACATATTGGTGTACTCGCAGTGCGAAGAAGATCACTTCAAGCATCTGCATCTGGTTTTGGAGATGCTGAGGAGGAACGAACTATACGCAAAGTTCTCTAAGTGTGAGTTTTGGTTATCCTCAGTGGCATTCCTTGGTCACATAGTCAGTGGATAAGGGATTGTGGTAGATCCGGCGAAGATTGTTGCGATACGAGAGTGGCCTGTGTTGTCTTCGGTAGCGGAAGTCCGGAGTTTTCTGGGGCTTACCGGCTATTACAGGCGCTTCGTGGAGAACTTCTTGCAGATAGTGTTACCTCTCACGACGTTGACAAGAAAGATTAGAAGTTTGTATGGACGCAGGAGTGCGCGCAAGCATTCGAAGAGTTGAAGAGTCGGTTGACCACATCGCTAGTGCTAAGTTCGCCGAGTGGGACCGAAGGCTTTGAGATCTACAGCGATGCCTCAGGCAGTGGTTTGGGCTGCGTACTGCTGCAGCATGGTAGTGTTATTGCGTATGGCTCGCATCAACTAAAGGTGCACGAAAGGAATTATCCGGTCCACGACTTGGAGTTAGCGGTCGTGATTTTTGTGCTAAAGCAGTGGAGGAATTATTTGTACGACGTAAAGGTCGATCTTTATACCGACCACAAGAGCCTGAAATACCTGTTGGATCAAAAAATATTTGAACATGAGGCAGCGGAGATGGATGGAGTTCCTGGGGGACTACACGTTCAAAATCCATTATGTGCCCGGGAAAGGCAATGCAGTTGCGGATGCGTTGAGTCACAGGGCTCCCGCCCAAGCCAACTGGTTGTCGGTTCATGATGAGAGGTTAATTCGGGAGTTGGAGGCATTAGAGATCTGTTTTGTGGACAAGCAGACTAGCGCCAAAGCGTTATTGAACTGGACGGAAGTTCAGTATGACCTGGCTGATCGCATTCGGCAGGCTATGGAATTGGATAGCAGCATGAAGGAGCTCATGGATGCAGCATTGGATGGGCCAAATTCCCAGTTTTCAGTTGAAGATAGGCTACTAAGGAAGGTCAATCGTTTGTGCGTCCCAAACGTGGGAAATCTACGAGCAGAGTTGATGTACGAGGCTCATCATACCAAGTACTCAATCCACCCAGGGAGAACGAAGATGTACCGGGATCTAAAGAAGTTATTATTGTTGCCAAGGCTCAAGAAGGATGTGGCACTGTTTGTGGCTAAATGTCAGACGTGCGCCTTAGTAAAGGCAGAGTGCCAAAAGTCAGGGGGTTTCTTGAAATCCTTGTCTATTCCGGAGTGGAAGTTCGACGACATTTCGATGGACTTTGTGCATAGCTTGCCAAGGTCGCGGAAGGGAAACAACGCCATCTGGGTGATCGTAGACCGGTTAACAAAGGTGTCGCACTTCATTCCGCATAGGAAGGATGATTCAGTGGAGAAACTTGAGAAGCTGTATGTGGATAATAAAGTCAGACTGCACGGTGTGCCCCGCAGCATCGTGAGCGATAGAGATGGGCGTTTTACGTCCAATGACTGGAGGTTGGTGCAACAAATGCGGGGGACTAAGTTGAAGTTCAGCACAGCCTTCCATCCGCAGATGGATGGGCAGACCGAGAGGGTCAACAGAACCATGGAGGACATGCAACGCATATGCATTCTGGACTTCGGAAAGCAGTGGGAAGACCATCTGTATTTGGTGGAATTTGCGTACAATAATAGCTACCAAGCGAGCATACAAATGACGCCCTTCGAGGCTTTATATGGTAGAAAGTGTCGCGTGCCGTTGTCGTGGCTAGAAACGGGTGAGGCAAGGTTGTACAAAAAGCAAAAGGTGGAAAACGCTACTTCATTGGTGCGAACCATTCAGGAGCGTTTGCTGATCGCTCAGGATAGACAAGCTAAATACTACAATGCCAAGCATCAGAACGTGGAGTTCGCGGTTGGCGATTGGGTGTATTTGAAGATAAAGCAGTTCTAGGGTGTGTCACGGGTACGACGCTTGAAGAAGCTGAGCCCGAGATACTTTGGACCGTTTGAGATTCTAGAGCGGATCGGTGAAGCGGCTTATTGTTTGAAGCTATCGGTGGAGTTGAGTGGTCTATACGACATATTCAACATTTCAGTATTGCGGAAGGCGGTGCAAGAGCCTTCGCAGGTGATCGCAATTGATCAAGTACCGGTGGATGAAGGGTTGACAACTAGGGTCAAGCCCATTTGTATTGAGGACTCGGAAGTTAAGCGACTTCGTAACAAGGATATCAGAATGGTAAAGGTCCGTTGGGACAATTGCGGTCGTGTGGAGCTCTCTTGGGAATGGGAGAAGACCATGCTTGAGGAGTACCTAGAGTTATTTCACTCAGGTACCGCTTTTTGTTTTCTGTGTTCTTTTCCTTTGGTAATTTCGTGGACGAAATTCTTTTAAGAAGGAGAGAGTTGTAACGCCCCGAAACTCAAAAGAGTGACGGGTGGTGTTTTGAGCCAAATCTTGGATTTGGTAGAGGTGACACGGCCTGGGACACGGTCGTGTCCCAGGGCATGTCGTGCTCAGGTTCGGCGATGATCGCGTGGTCGATGAAATTGCAGTCAATGGTCGTCGGAGTGTGAACACGGCCTGGGACACGGGCGTGTCCCAGGGCGTGTTAGTCACTCAAAGCCTTTCACTCAACGATCGTTGAGTGAGGACGCACGGCCTGAGCCCAGGCGTGTTCGTGTCTGACACGGGCGTGTGAAATTCGACACGGGCGTGTCGAATACCCGTGTCCTGCTCGAGTCATTTGGCGAGTTGTGCTAAGGCAGCTACACGGCCTAGGACACGGGCGTGTCCCAGGGCATGTCTAGCACACGGCATGTGACACGGGCGTGTCACATGGCCATGTCATGCTCTGGTTGTTTTGGACCTGTGTCGATGGAGGAACAAGCCTAGCTACACGGGCGTGTACTGTATGACATGGGCGTGTCAAGCCTGACACGGGCATGTCGAGTGCCCGTGTTCTTTTTGAGATGCGACGGTTTCGATTGCAAATGAGTGACACGGCCTTGGACACGGGCGTGTCGCAAGCCGTGTTCGGCCCAGGAAGTTTAATTTCAGGTTGAATCACAACCGTTCGTTTCCTTATTTTGGGATCTAACGGCCCAGGGTTCTCCATGTAAGGGTTAAGGCCGGGATTGGGGGTTTAAACCTTCACTTTCACTTAGCCATTCTCTTTCTAAAACCTAGAGAGAAGGGAGAGAAAGGAGTTTGGAGGAAGAGGAAGATCCGCCCGCTGAAGGAGATTCAGAGCGCCAAATCACAAACCGAGCCTAGATCTGCGGAGGCAAGATCATCGCGGTGCTTTTCATCCACGTAGTTTTCCATGGCGCTGAGAAGAAACGCTAGGGTAACGATTCTCATCTTGAGAATGTGAAGCTCTTCTTCCTTTGCATGTGAAAACCCTCTCTCGCGAGTATGCGACGAGTTTGCGGTGTTCCTTGGGGTAGATATGTAAAGTCCCCCTTGTTTAGAGTCCGGAATCAAAGTACGGGTATCGGCATGGTGCGTGAAGCCTACCCGGACAAGTTGGTCTGGATCGGTTATGTTGAATTGCATGAGTAGCTGGAGAAGACTCCATGCCATTGATTGTTTTTGGGTTTCTTCGGGGTAGATTGCAACAGGGATCCTTGGGGATTAACCCCAAGGCGCACCCGGAAAACTGGGCGGAAACACATTTCTTCCATCTTGGTGGCCTAGGAGCCAACCTTGAACATAACTAGGTTATGTGCTTGTGTGATCGAATTTGGGATCCGGGAGAAGCTTGGCCCACACGTACGTCTTAAAGTGACTAGGCGGTGTGAGCAACGGGCAAGTGGAAACGGACCCTGGCTAAGTGGTTTGGTGTCAGATACCTGAAAAATGGACTGGCAATTGGCATGGTCGTGCGAGTCTTAGGCTTAGACCGGAAAGACTAAAAATGCTCACGAGATTTGCCATCCAATGGATGGTGGTGAGACCACGGTTATGACCGGGCTCACCGAGCTAGTACCCTAAGAGCATGGGGTGTGTGGCCGTGTGAGCCTGCACCTGTGATGATGTGCTTGTTCACTTTATTACTTGCTATGCTAACAAGTGCAGGGAAGAAGCTTTGTCTCCCCGAGTTTGGGGGCGGAATCGTTATAATTTGGTCAGCTTTAGCTGACCGTTATTCTTGTTTGCCACCGTTGCGGTGATTTGTGCTTGTAGGTGCTACGGAGCCGAGCGGCAAATAGCGGGCCAAAGCCCAAGTTGCTGAGCCGGCCCTCGAAGGCCTTGTTTGTTTACTTACTTTAAATCATGTGTGGCCGGCTTGCGAGCTGAAGTTTGTAAAACACTATTTATTTAAGTGAACTGTTGTAAGGCTATAAGGTCAGCACTCTTTGGTACTTTGTATTTCCTTCCTGTTTGGTTTTCTAGTGGATATTCATGCTTGTTGGCTGGGTTCTTATTGTTGCAACTTAATAAATTGCTTCCGCAAGATGCTCTATGTAGGACATGTGTATTGTTTGAATGGTTTCATTGAGTAACCCACCAGTCTGTCTGTGGTATATGGCATCGGGCCCCGGCCGGACCTACTGCTATATGCTATGTGATGGATAGGGGTGTTACACAGTGTGCCAGGTAGATTTTCTAGAGTATCCATATCATCTTGGATGACTGGTGATGCTTCCTTTGTGGTCAGCTTGTCCATCATCTATTTTATACCTTTAGTACTATAAGAGGAACTAGGTAGTCCATTATTAATCATGGTAGACTAATCAAAGGCTACATGAACTGATTTTTCTACAACTTGGCTTTTCAAGTTGTAGCTCCTATAATACTATAAGTGGAACTAGGCAGTCCATTGTTAAACCCTTTTTGAGCAACCTCCCTCTGATACAACTTGAAGGATCTTATTTTCAAGGTAGCTAGCAACCTAGAGGGGGAGTGAATAGGTCTGCTTAGGTCTTTTGAGAGTCTTTTTAAATCACTTGATTGTTTCTTTTAGCTTTCAGTTTAGAGTGATCTAGAGCTTGTCCTTAGACTCTGCAATTAAGAAAATAAAAGAAAACACAGAAAAGCACACAAGTATTTTATAGTGGTTCCCCAAAATTATGGGTACATCCACTCTCCTCCCACCTTGCTAACTTCTTGTTAGTAAAGTCACTTATCCAAACCAATGCTTCAAGGAGCTTACACCTCAGATCCCTCAGGATCTCTCAGTCTCCTCCAAGACTTATACCTCAAACACAAAGGCCCACACTCAGAGATACAAGTATCACCTACCTCAGGAACTTAAGCCCTAACACTCAGGCTATGGAGGATAGCCCTACCTCAGAGCAAGCTTGCTCCTGCAACTCAGAGAGATACACTCTCCTACAGTTCAGGCAAAACTGGCCTACTTCTTAGTGAGTAAAACTCATCTACCTCAGAGAGCAACACTCTCATACAGCTCAGGCAAATTTGCCCTACCTCAGACCCAAAGGTCCTACAGCTCAGATCCCGAAGGATCCTACAAAAAGAAATAGTTTAATTAACTTTGACAAAGAGAAATTTCTCTGTGTCAACCACTTGAGCAGACAACTTTCTGCTCCAACTCTCCTCATAGCAGGGAAAGGATTTGCTGGAGGAACTCAGAAGATAACTTCTGAACTTGTTGTTGAAGGCTAAATATCTTTTGATCTTGAGTCTTCAAACAGCTCACTGAACCTGCCAAAGGATGAAGGTTCTTCTTTCTTCAAAACAGATTCTGAATCTACTATGGCAGATGGAGACTTGTACAGCTAACTGAACTTTTCTTGTCGGAGAGCTTCAAGCTTTTCATATGCTGCAATGATGAAGAAGATGATGATGGCTGCTCTTCTTTTTTGAATAATATATGCCCTAAAAATTGTCTTTGTCTTGGCCCTATCTCTTCCTTTTGTAGTTTGCTGATCAACAGCTCTTAGAGATGGGCCCACTTTCAACTTCCAGCTGTGCCTTGCTTTAACAGAAGAATACGTACAGTAGCTTCACGACAAGTTTTTTCGTGTAGTGTAGCTTCCCCGTGTCTGATTTGACCTTAGTTAACTTTGTCGATTTTGCTGATGTCAGCACCTGTGGACGTAGCCAAAATTGAGCATCAGTGAATAGGCATTGATTTAGTAAGCATCACTCAATGACAAAATACTTAGATAGTTTTACTGTCTCTTGGCGTTGAGTGAGTAACCTTCACTCAATGCCAAACTACTTCGAATATAAATCTGATTGTAGGCATTGAGTGATTCAGCTCCACTCAATGCCAACTTGCTTTATCAGCTATCTGCTGCTTGGCGTTGAGTGTGTGAGCTTCACTCAATGCCAAACACCTTAGAAAAAATTGTCTTCACAAGGCGTTGACAGCATTGAGTCAGTAACCTAAACTCAATGCTTTTTGCCTTAACCAAGTTTCTGCTTCTTCAGCAACTTAAGCGTTGAGAGCGTTGAGTTAACATGCCTCACTCAACGCTTTCTGACTTAGCCAATTTATTGTATTTAATAAGTACTGGGCATAGACTATCTTTCTGAGTTCGATGAATGGTGAATTGAGCTTGATGAACTTTGAACTCAGTTCTATGAAATATTATCTGTGCTTGACGAACTCAGAAACTCAAGCTCTGAACTTAGCTCGACGAAAGGTGAGCTGAGCTCGACGAACTCTGAACTCAGTTCGACGAATTTTGAATATAGTTCAACATGTTCAACATACAGCCTTTTTGTTGAATGACTTTGAGTGTGTCTTCATCACTCAACGTCAAAACACTTAGTCAACTTTCTCTTTAGTAGCTTCACATTGAGTGAGTTGACTTCACTCAATGTCTGTGGACTTAGCCACATTTTAGCTCAGTCCAACTTAGGCTATGATAATATAAGCTATACTCATCGCTATAAGTCATCTGGCATTGAGTGATGTTCCTTCACTCAATTCCTGTGGACTTAGACAGATTTCTGTCATCCCACACCTTAGGTAAGTGTTTACCTGACTTAGCCACTTAGGTTAGCTGACCTTTCATATCCATCTACATAGATGTGTATATCATTGATAAGATTGACTTTACTCAAATCCAGTACATTGTGGGCAATGGACCCAACAACACCTTGCCAATGATATCAGAGAGGACCTTGCCTTCCTCATTCATCGCTTTGCGCTTGATGGCCTTGGTGCCTTGGGGCAATCCACAAAATATCAGGGCCCTAGAGAAAATGTCTTCGTCAAGATAATCAGCATCTTCACAGACTAGAAGCCGCAGATACCTGGACAGAAGAGAAGCTTTCACTTTGACCTTGTACTTCTGAAATTTGCTCTTTAACATTGAATCTTCACGTCTGAGCTTTGCATTCTGGAAAAATTCAAGAACTTCCTTGTCCAGCACCTTGCAGGGTTGTTTGAGGACGAAGGAGAGTCCAGCTGTCACCAGCATGAGAATGAAATTCCGAAATTCATTAGAGGCATGCGCAAACCCGGTGTGGACCAACTAACCTCTCCCTAGCAAGCCACTGGTGCTTCTAGGAGCCATTGACTAACGGGAAAACCAAAATCACTGAGGAACAAAGTTTCTGAAAACTGAAGCTTCTGGAAGTGTCAACAACTACACTGCACTGCAGTGAAGAATTTCTTGATGGCTGCAAGAGTTGAAGAAACGGCTACAGTCGGTGAACTTCTGTCGGCAATAGTGAATTGGAGTCGGCAGCAGTTAATGAAGTCACAAGCACAAAGCTAGGGCACGTCGGCGAGAACTTCCACTGCCGATTGAAGCTAGGGCACGGGAGGAGGGGGGCGGATGGTGGGTTTCGGTGACCTGGAGTCGGGAGCCGAAGAGTCGGTTAACGACAAACTGGCGAATCGATAGGTTTCAGCAAAAAAGGCGAGTATCGGCAATTCGGTGAGTGCCCAGCACTCTCGTTCATATATATATATGATTTTGAATTGTACTAAGAAAGAGCGTACCTCAAATTTGGTCGTCGATTCTTCGGATCCAATAAAGACATTTGAAATTTTTCCCTAAGCAGAATTCGACAAAAATCACTGGAGAGAGTGTCCGATTCAGTGTATATGACATGAATAATTGACGAACTTGCCAATATTCAAAGAATTTTACTTTGCAAAATTTCTACTTTATTGAAATATATCCCGAGTCAATTTCTACCTGCTTGATCTTCTTCATGAGTCCTTATTCAGCAAACCTAGTTCCGTTTTGAAAAATGAGAACTTGGTCTTGTCCAGCGGCTTTGTAAAAATATCTGTAACCTGCAGCTTGTCCATCGGGATGTTGATGAGGTCTATGTCCTTGTTCTCCACATGCTCCCAGATAAATTGGTAGCGCACCTCGATGTGCTTGGTCCGACTGTGGGGAACTGGATTGTTGGCGATTGTAATTGCGCTGGAGGAGTCGCAATACATTGGAATCTCTCTGAACTTCAACTTATAATCTTTGAGTTGATTCCTTATCCAAAGAAGTTGTGCGCAACAACAACCCGAAGAGATATACTCTGACTCGGTAGTAGAAGTTGTCACACAATTCTGCTTCTTACTGCTCCAAGAGATAAGTCGTCTTCCGAGGAATTGACACATCCCGAAAGCGTTTTTTCTGTCATCCCTGCTTCCTACAAAATTAGAATCTGAAAAGCCAATTAGCTCGACATCAATACTTCTTGGGTACCATAAGCCAAGATTAGGTGTGCCCTTAAGGTATATTAAGATCCTCTTTGCAGCGACGTAATGAGATTCCTTAGAGTTCACCTGAAATCTAGCGCAAACACATATTGAGAACATTATATCTGGTCTACTCGTAGTGAGGTAGAGCAAGGATCAAATTATGCTTCTGTACTTGGTTTCATCCAAAGGTTTCCCTTTCTCATCCTTGTCGAGAGACATAGTTGAACCCATTGTAGTCCTCATAGAGGTTGCATTCTCCATTCTGAATTTCTTAAGAAGCTTATTGGTGAACTTTGTCTCAAAGATGAAAATTCCATCTTCAGATTGCTTCACCTGAAGTCCTAAGAAATACTTCAGCTCTCCCATACTGTTCATTTCAAACTTCCCTTGCATAAGTATGGAAAACTTTTTGCAAAGGTTGTCTTCTATAGAGCCAAATATGATGTCGTCAACATAGATTTGCACTAGCAGAATCTTCCCCTTAACTTCCCTAAGAAATAATGTCTTGTGTACCTTTCCTCTTGTGAACTTGTTCTCAAGAAGAAAGCTAGACAACGTCTCATACCAAGCTCGGGGAGCTTGCTTTAAGCTGTATAAGGCTTTATTTAAAAAACTAAACATGCTCAGGGAGTTAAGAATTAACAAAACCTGGGGGTTGCCCTACGTCTTCTTCCTCTTTCAGATTCTCATTGAGGAATACTCACTTCACGTCCATTTGGTAGAAAGTGAAGCCTTTGAGGGTAGCATACGCAAGAAACAACCATATCACTTTGAGCCTTGCCACTAGAGAAAGGTCTGGTCGAAGTCGATCCCCGTTTCTTTTCTGTATCCTTGAGCAACAAGCCTGACTTTATTCTTGATAATTACTCCATTTTTTGTCCAGCTTGTTTCTTAATAACCATTTGGTGCCTATCACATTCTGTTCCTTTGGCCTGGGCACTAGCTCCCAGACTTTGCAACATTCGAATTGATTGAGCTCCTCTTGCATTGCAAGAATCCAAGAAGCATCCTTGTTTGCCTCTTCGAATTTCTTTGGCCCAACCTGCGACAGAAAACTTAGATGCATAACCTCATTAGCTATACCTCTTCTGGTTCTCACATTATCGCCTAGCTCTCCAATGATTTGATCAGCTGGGTGAACTCTTAGGTGTTAGAACCCTAGATTCCTTGCCCTGCCTCCAGCAGGCTCTACAGCATCCTGTACCGCCTCTATGGGTTGAGGCAATTCTTCCTCTAAAGGTTCTTTATCCACCAGGCCTGGATCGATGATCTTGACTGATTTTGGAGCTTCTTCCTTGAATGCATCATCCAAGCTTAAATCCTTGAACCTAGTACCTGCATCTGCACCAATAACACTAGACGAGCTGCTATGGAGCATGCTAGTCTCATCAAATATAGCATTTATCGACTCTTCTACCACCAAAGTTTTCTTATTGAAAATCCTATATGCCTTATTGTGGATACTATATCCTACGAAAATACCTTCAAAACACTTTTCACTAAACTTTTTGCGGTAATACTTCCCATTATTAAGCACGAAGCATTTACTTCAAAAGATCCTAAAGTAGGACACAATCGGTTTTCTGCCCTTCAATAACTCATGGGGGGGGGGGGGGGGGGGGGGTCTTACGATAGCTTTTGTTAATCAGTGCTCTGTTTTATACATGACAAGCAGTGTTGACTGCGTCAGCCCAGAAGTACTCCGGAAGTGAGGCGTCATTCAACATCATTGTATATGCTTCAATGAGGGTTCTGTTCCTTCTCTCTGCAACTCCATATTGTATTGGTTCCCTGAGTTGGGTACCTCCACTGTCCCGCCTCGCCTATCTCCCACGAAGGGCTGATTCAGCTACTTCACCAAACTAAGATTTCGTCAAATCTTACACCTTGAATCCACAACTCCTACAACTCGGAGACGACGCTCCTATAACTTGGAGAATAATCTCTCTTACAACTCGAACCACAAACCAGATCTATAACCACGATCCACAATCGGATCTACAACCTCGATCCATAACTGGATCTACTCTCTTGATCCACAAACGGATTTACAAATCTCGGAGAAAAAATCTCCTACAATATTTAAAATAATATAACAAAATAACACACGATTATAAGTCTTGATCTGACGTTCTTGAAAGGTTGAACTTGAATCTTGGAGAACTCAGAAACTTGAAATCTTTGGATCTTGAATCTTTAACCTTGGATCTTCAACCAACTTGGTCTGGAGTAGAATAGATCTTGAGAGAAGACATGATCCAGTCGAAGAAGTTATTGAAGAAGATGATCGAAAGAGGTCGGCGGCTGAACGGAAGGTTTTCGCGAACAAGCATGCATGCGGCCGACAGTTATGTTTTATGGAAGGTTTGAAATTCGAAAATTTAATTAGGTTTAGATATTATTTTCATTTCGAAATCACCCTATGTAGATATAGAGAGATTCAAAAACAAACGTCTATAAAAGGTTTCCAAAAACGAACCCTAGAAAAACACTGTGCATGGCCGATGGTTTCAAACAAGAGAAAAAAAAATCAGAAAATCAACAAGTCATTTTCGTCGAGTTTCGTCGAGTATCTAGTATGATACTCGCCGAATATGACAGCGATATACTGTAATGCCCTGAAACTCAAAAGGGTGACGGGTGGCATTTTGAGCCAAATCTGGGTTTTGGTAGAGGTGACACGGTCTTGGACACGGGCATGTCCCAGGGTGTGTCGTGCTCGGGTTCGGCGTTGGTCGAGTGGTCGACGATTTTGGAGTCAATGATCATTGGGGGGGGGGGTGAACATGTCCTGGGACACGGGCGTGTTAGCCACTCAGAGCCTTGCACTCAATGATCATTGAGTGAGGGACGCACGACTTGAGCCCAGGCATGTTCGGGTTCGACACGGGCATGTGCAATTTGATACGGGGGTGTCGAATACCCATGTCCTCCTCGGGTCGTGTGGCGGTTTGTGCTTAAGGAAGTTACACGGTCTGGGACACGGGCGTGTCCCAAGGCATTTCTAGCACACGATATGTGATACGGGTGTGTCACATGGCCATGTTGTGCTCGGATTGTTTTGAACCTATGTCATTGAGGGAACACGCCCAGCTACACAGGCGTGTACTGGCTGATACGGGCGTATCAAGCCTGATACAGGCGTGTTGGGTGCCCGTGTTCTTTTCGGGATGCGACGGTTTCGATGGAGAATGGGTGACACGACCCCTAACATGGGCGTGTTGGAACCCGTGTGTTGGAACCCTTGTTTGGATTTGTGCTAGGTTCACTCATAGGATGTTTTGACCCCCAATGTATAGCCGGGGTTTTGGTCTAGTCTAAGTTAGGTCCTTTAAGGTCAAGCTTGTGCAGACCAGCATTGCAGTTGACTCAGACTTAGACTCAAAAAGTTTATGTGGATTTTCTATATCAGTTCGACGATAGTCGAACTCAGCTCAACGATCGTCGACCTCCCATCGACGATCTCAGAGTCTTGTACTCTAAACTGAGCTCGACGATCTACGAGCTCAGGTCGACGATTTGATTCTCTCAGCAGTAATGTCCGTTCTACGATAGCTGTTCTCAGGTCGACGATCTCTTATCTCAATTTGACGATCTCTGGACTAAGCTCTTTGATTTCATGCTGCTTTCAGTTGTGAGTTTTTCAGATCGGTCAGAAGTGTTTATGATCAATTTTTTATAAGGCATATATATTCTGATAATTGATGCTGCTATTTCCAAGGCTGATAGCTGTATTTATTGAAGCATTAATTGTGGTTTTCACAGAATATTTCTTTAGCATATTTTATGAAGGCAGATATGGAAGTGCATTTATGTTTCCAACGTTTCTAGCCGTTGGGCTCCTAAAGTATTGCAAAATATTATGCATTGTTCAGGGAATTCAAATTTATGCCTTTTCTTATTCTGACTGCATTTATAACTCAGAATATAATAGTGAAGAAAAAAAAGGATTTACACGAGAACAATCAGACAGATAGTAAAAAGGATATATATATATATACAGAAAACTTTCTTTAATAGCACTGACTGACTGATCATTATTCTAACTCTCAAGGATTGTTGCTCTACTATAATAAGGAAGAAGGAGAACCTTTCAAAACTCTCTCTTGAGTCTTCTTCATTCCTCAGGCTTCAAGGATTCACAAAGAGCTCAAATCTTCTTCAATCTTTAGATCTAAGAAAGCTCTACTACAGTTCTTTTTGAAGACCTACACCCAGGGCCAAGTTCCTTCTTCCTGAATAAATTCTACATCTCAGGGGGAGCTTGGACATTCTCTTCAATCCATATTATCTTCTCACTCTATTGAGACAGAGAAGATTTCTTTTAATTTCTCTTTTTAACTCCATCTATACAGGGATATCTCTCCCTTCAAAAGTGAACTCTTGGTGATAGGGCACCTGATCAAAAACCCATAGGTCTACATATTATATGTTGACCACTTTCCATAATTCGGCCTCTAAATATTTTTAAAATAATTTACAAATTAATTGAAAAGGTGTGACAGAATTATTGAGATGAAATTATTTAACCTAAGGTTAAATATCTAAGGCGACACGAATCTTGGCGCAAAATAGGCAGCTTCCGGTCATCTTCAAGATAGAGCCAATGGCCAGGATTCACCCGACCTGGAGCTTGTTCCACCCCCATTTCCCGGCCATCTGGTCACCTCCCTGGCCGACCACCGCCACCACCACATCCGTCGAGGTGGTGGCTATCGCCAGGCGGCGGCGCCGCCGCCGGAGGGGCGGATTCTGGCGATCTTAACAAGTTGTTTTTTCTTGGAAAAACCAGGAAAAAGGAAGGTTTGATCGGGCTCAATTGAGCCCGATATTCATTCTAAATGAATCCTAAGATCTATCCACAGAGAAAGGAGAGGAGGAGGACCTGAATTGCGGCCTGAGAGCGAGTGTTGTGCCTCCTTGCCATTTCCGACCGCCGGTTTGGGCTTCTCTGCAACCTCCACAGTAACAGTAAGGAAATTGGAATTGGAACGGGGGAAATGCTTGCTCTCGACCTGGTGAAGGTTTTTTGAAGAAGGAATTGAGGAGAGGAGGTTTGTAACTCCCCAATTTCTCAAAACACCATTAATGGCCATTAAACCTAGTTTTCGGTTTCACCCAAATTGATGGGCTGAGCCACCCCACTGGCCGGCCATCTTCTGAAAACTTCTCCCCTGCCTCCAAGGAGTTAAAGCCACATCAAAAGGAGGGGTTATGGAGCCTCCATGACCATGATGGCCATTAAGCTCACTTTCTCTCTCCTCCAAAGAGGGTAACTCCTTTCTCTCTCTCTCCTAGTCATTTTTCTGAATTTGGTGGGCCCAAAATGTGTCTCTCCACTTCCTTAGACTAATGGGCCACACCACTTGAGCTTAGCCCACTTGAATTTGGCTATGTTAACCTAAGTTGACCACTTTGACCCATGAGTTGACTTTTGTCAACATGACCATTTGGGTTGACCCCAATGGGTCCTTGGTGACCCATTGGCCTCCCCTAGGGTATAGAAGTACTTGGATAGGGTTGGTTTGGCATCTTTGGGGTCACTTGACCCTTAGTTAGGGCACTTTTACCTTTTAAGGGCTAAGGTTAACTTGGGTCAACTTTGCCTCTTTGGTTGACTCCAATGGGTCTTATATGACCCATTGACCTCACTCTAGGGTTAAGAGAACATGAGTGAGATCCACTTGGCTAAGGGAAGGTCAGTTGACCCTATGTAGGTTAGTTTGACCCATTTAGGTTTAGAGTTCACTTATGTCAACTTAACCACTTTGACTGCCCTCCATGGGTCCTTAGTGACCCTATGGACTAGCCAAGGTGTTAAGGGTGTTGTGGTAGGGTTATGGGGTCAAGTTGAAGCCCTAAAGTCTGACCTTAGGTCTGATGTTGAGGATGTACTATAAGCAGACCATGGTGATTTCCACCTTGGTGCTTGCCCACTTGATCTTGAGCTTCTGATGGTTTTGTCATGACCTAGTCATGACAAAATAAAGACCTAGGGGTCTAGTTGTTTGAGGGATGTTACATCAGACTCCCGGTCTTTGGCCTTCCTTGATCCTTCTCCTGTATATGGGATAGAAGAACACTACAATAGAGATATTATACGGTAGTCAACACATTGGCCTACACAATGAAGAATTATATTCTATAGTCCTGTGTTTACTGACCCACTGTAACCAGACATTGGTGTGTACTTGACATTGTAAACCTGAAAGTACATAACTACAATGCAATATCAAATACAAACTCAATTCATCTTAGCTTGACTGGACCCTTATTAAAATACGGGTTATTGTGGATACAATACCCAACAACACTTCAGGCACCTGTCAGTTCTTGGGAGGAAGGCTAATGTCTTGGAGTAACAAGAAACAGACCAGAGTTGCAATCTCAATAACTAAGTAAGAATACATCTCAGCAGGTAGCTGTTGTGCAGAGTTATTGTGGATCCAGCATCAACTCCAGGACTATAACCTCCAGATTAGTAGAACTCCTTTGCACTATGATTCTACTAGTACAATCTCAATTGCTAGGAATCCCGTCTCTCATAGCAGGACTAAACACATTGAGATTATGTATCAATTCATTAAGGAGAATGTGGAATGTGAAGAAATCAGTCTTGAGTTTGTCCCTACAGACAAGCAAGCAGCTGACATCTTCACTAAGCCACTAGATGAAGCAAAGTTCAACACCTTCAAGTTTGAGTTGGGTATATTGAACTTGGTATAGCTTTAATTGCTCCTTGTATTATTTTTTTGTTGCAGGTTGTACTACTTCTTGTAGGTGGAAAAGACCTTCAGTGGTATGAAGATTTTCAAGTGGTTCAAGTGTTATCCTGACTGGAATAGACTAAAGTGTCTACCAAGAAGGATGATAGCAGATGCTCCTGTTGATAGGGAGAAAATTAAGTAGTTGTAGGAACTAGTTCAGCTTCTTGTTAAGTAGCAGCTAGCAGTTATAGTGGATCAATGATCATCAGAGCTTATCAGCAGGTTCTCAGGACTAGGCATAGTCTGAGGGGAAGATCAACCCTAGTGGATGGCTGCTGCTATGCAGTCACTGCTTTTGATATAGAGATATGTTGTTGTAGGACAAAAGGAATAGCTAACACAACCCTTACTACAGCTGCATAAAGCCTTAAGTGGTATTCGTGTGGCATTTGCTCAAGTGGAACTATATTAGAAGCTAGCTCAAGTGTTATAGTGATGTGTTGTATCAGTGTATCAACAAAAAAGGTATGACTTCTAATCAAGTGGTTTGATCACTAGGATAATTTCCATAGTGGTATTAACATGGGACTTTGGTTAGGATAGAGAGATAAATTCTCTGGTACATGATCCCCTTACCTCCCTCATTAAGAATTTTTTTTCTTTTTGAAGAAGCCAGAAAGGGGGAGAGGTAGACAATACCTTAAACCCTAAAGGGTGAGGTAGTAAATTCCCTTAACCCTAAATGGGAAAGGGGGAGGTGTAAAGCATACTGAGTAGAGCTATACCTGCCAGATAAGGGGAGATGGTGGACAATACATGCCTAGGGGGAGATGTGGAAGCATAGGTCATGTTAAGTAAGTACATGTTACTTGAAAACATTCAAGTAATATGAATTTTCATACATCCCTGAATTTTCAAGAGGTATGAGAAAGCTTACAGTTGCTTCCTAATTTATTTGCTTTATGAGAAAATACTTCTTAGTTTTGCTGGGTGTTCTCCCTTCTTCAAATAGGGGGAGATTGTTAGGAATATTGCCCTCAATGTTCCCTAGATTTGATTTGAAGAGGCATCACCATAAAAACTTAGTGCATTATTGTATTTGATGTTGGTTAAGCTCATCATGTGCAGTATGTTCCTTGGAACAAGGTTAGACAGGTTGACTAAGTGATTGTGACAGG
Source organism: Platanthera zijinensis (assembly GCA_039513925.1). Lineage (NCBI taxonomy): Eukaryota > Viridiplantae > Streptophyta > Magnoliopsida > Asparagales > Orchidaceae > Platanthera > Platanthera zijinensis. The sequence continues at coordinate 154,237,302 of CM077093.1, forward strand.
TGGTCACAAGGTTGAGAAGTGGACAAACAAAAATCTATCTAAGTCCACAAGTGTTGAGTGAAGCCAGTTCACTCAATGCTAGATGTCAAAGAAGAATGCTGAAAAGGCTGAAAAATCGCCGAAGTCCACAGGCGTTGAGTAAAACCAGTTTACTCAATGCCAGATGCCAAAAAGCACTGAGTAAGGTGTGGACAGTCAAAGCCCAGCAGTCTGCAAAGCAATTCTGTGGCTAAGTCTACAAGCATTGAGTGAAGGGAGTTCACTCAATGCCATATATCAAGAGGCGTAGAGTATAGCTGAGTCTGTCAAAGCCTCAGTGTTGGCAAGTTGAAAACATCGATGCAGTCCAGAATCGTTGAGTAAGGATGGCTCACTTAACGCCTGATGAAAGAAGCATTGAGTAAAGCTCAAGTAATTGAAGATTCTATCCAGAATTCTTGCTAAGTTCATAATCGTTGAGTGAGGACAACTCACTCAATGCCTGATGAAAGACGCGTTGAGTCAAGCTCAAGCAGTTGAAGATTCTGTCTAAGTCCAAAATCATCGAGTGAATATAGCTCACTCAATGCCATAGAGGAAAGCGTCGTGTGATGTTAAAGCTCTAGAAGAGATAGACAAAAAAATCTGTCTAATCCAGAAGTGTTGTGTGAGTACAGCTCACTCAACACACTCAAAGCCTCAGCAAGCTGGCAGGTTTCAGAGTAGCGGCTAAGTAGAGAAGCGTTGAGTGAATCTAGTTCACTTAAATCCTCAACATGAAGACACGGAGAAGAATTTGGCCAAGTCCAAAAGTATGGAGTGATGTAGATTCACTCAATGCAATCAACGCCTATGCAAGACAAAAGAATTGACCAAGTCCAGAGGCATTGAGTGAAGCCAATTCACTCAAGACACTCAACGCCTGATGGTGTAGATAAAGTGGCTAAGTCTAGATTCGTTGAGTGAAGTCCATTAACACAACGCACTCAATGCCTGGATTGAATCTAAAGATTTGGCTAAGTCCACAGCTGCCGACGTCAACAAAAGTAAACAAAAATCAACAAAGTTCAAAATCTTTGTGGGAGAGCTACAGAACACGAAAAATGGCCCCTGAAGCATATTGTACATCTACTTCTGTCAAAGCAAGTTGTAGCCAACAACTACAGGTGGTCCCCACTGGTCAAATAGTCGTTAATCAGCGGAAGATAAAAGGAACACGATTAGGAGACATAACTTAAATTTTAGTGTTTTCTCATTTCGAACAGTTGCGGCTGAACTTCTTATTCCTTACCATTATTGCTGAGCTCGAAGCTTGAAGTTAAATCAGTTGATTTAAAAGTTCTTTCAAGTTAGTTGTGGCAATTTGTTCTACTATAGCAAGTTCAGATAAGGTTTTGATAAAGAAGAAGAAGTAGAGCTTTCAAATTTCTACATGTCCAGGTTAGCTGATTGAAGAACACATGAACTATCAAATCTTCAGTCTTCTTCAGCAAGTTCGGAAACAAGTTTCTGAATTACTTCAGCACAAGCTCCAACTTATTGAAGATCATTCTCTTGCTGCTGAGAAGAAGATAGGGCTAAGGTAAACTCAGCTCAAGAGGCAGGCACAGAGAAATTTCTCTGGTTTCAAATCAACCACACTAACCAACTACTCTTCTAGTTGGATCCTTTTAGATTTGAGGTGTAAGCCTGATTTATAAAGGATGAGGTAGGATCCCTATGTGGATCTGAGTGTAAGGCCGTTTGCCAGAGTGTAGGGCAGTTTTTCCTCAGGTAGGAGAGTCATTCTCTCCAAAATAAGGCTGTTAAGCCAGAGCTTGTAGGATCCAGTTTTGGATCTGAGGTAGGGACTTGTGCCTGAGCTGTAGGAGAGTCATCCTCTCTGTGTTGTAGGGCTAACCTCCATAGCCTAAGCTATAGGACTTGTTTTCAAGTCTGAGGAAGGTGATCTTTTGATCACTGAGTTATAGGAGAAAGTTTGCTCTAAGGTAGGGCTTTGTTCCTAAGCTGTAGGTCTTGGAGGAGATTGAGAGATCCTGTGGGATCTATGTTGTAAGCTCTTAGGAGCTTAGTTTTGGAGAAGTTCCCTGTCTAACACACTGTTAGAAAGGTGGGTGGGAAAGTAGACGTACCAATAATCTGGGGAACCACTATAAAACTTTTGTGTGCTTTGTGTGAATATCTTAGAAGCAATATATAACTAACCCACAACACACTAAGTAGAGGGAAAATTATAAAAGACCAAAAACCTATTCACCCCCCATCTAGGTGACTAGCTACCTTGAATTAAAGACTTTCACCTACCTTTGAGAATAAATCTCTTACCTCAGGCACACAGACCCTACCTCAGATCCACAGAAGGATCCTACAGCTTGGCCTTTATATTTCAGGCTTACAACTCAGATCTAGAAAGATCTTATAGAGAGATTGACTTTGTTGTTGATGACTTGCTCTAGAGAAAGTGTTCTCTAAGCCTGCTTGCTGAACAGAGTAAACTTAGCTCTTTCTTCTACACAACACCAAGAATGGATCTTCAAGATTATTCTACTAGTACTGAGAAGTAATTTCAGAGTATTGTTTCTTTTTACTCAGATAGAAAGCTTTCTAACCTTGCTGTTAAAAGTTGATTTAATCTTCAGTGAAAAATTTCATCAAAAGCAACCTCTATCTATGATTCACAGACTAACTTTAGAGCAAGTTATTGATAAGCCTCAACTTTATCTAGAGGAAGAAGATGACCAAAAAAACTTTTTCTCCAAAATATATTTTCGCCTTTCTCGGAACTCTGCTTTTGTATCCTGCCATCCAACGGCTCTAAGCGTAGTGTGGACCACATGAATGGGCAACTGTAGCACATCTTTTGCATTAACTACAGTATTAAAGGCAATCGACGCCTTTTGTCTTGTTGCAAGCAAAACCCCCGATATTTGAATTTCTGTTGACGTCAGCATGACTTAGCTCTTGTGGACTTATAAAATTCCAAACAAGCTGCACATGCGTCGAATGAAGCCTTGTCACTCAATGCAAAAGTACATAGCTGAATTCTACATCTTCAGGCATTGAGTGAACCTTCATCACTCAACACATATAGACTTTTATAGTCTAACAACTTAGACGTTGAGTTAGCCTTCATCACTCGACGCTTCTTTACTTAGTTGAATTTATCTGTATGAAGGCGTTGAGTGCAGCTTCTTAACTCAATGCTTCTATCCTTGGCCTGGCTTCTTGATGAGGCATTGAGTAAATTGCCTTCACTCAACACTTTTGTCCTTAGACAAATTTCTATTGATTAGGCATTGAGTGTAGCTGTGTTCACTCAACGATTCTATCTTTGGACAGATTTCTTGATGTGGCATTGAGGGGCCTGTCTTCACTCAGTGCTTCTGTACTTAAGCTAATTTCTAGACGAGTAGGCGTTGAGTGAACTGCCTTCACTCAACGCTTATGTCCTTAGACTGATTTCCAGATAGTAATCCTGATGCTTTGACTGCTTGAGCTTCAATCAATGCTTTTAGTCTCTTTGAATTGAGTGAACTGCCTTCACTTAACGCTTCTGGACTTAGCCATATTTATGCTTTTCCAGCATCCTGTCTTGAGTACATATGCCATTGTGACTCAGACTACCTGTCTAATCAATATAATAATGAATAACCTGCACACCGTGAACATAGAGCATGCATTAGACAAAATCATGTGTATACCATTATCCTGTTGTCCTTCTTCAAATTTGAGACATTGTGATCAGTGGACCCAACACAAAAAGTCCCCCACAGATTGGTGGAGAGTGAATGGATTTCTAACAGGTTGATATTTGGTATCCTCAATGAGATACTTGGATTTAGAATCCAGATTTGATGCACGGAATAGACATGTTATGTGAAGCCCATCCAGACAGTTTGTTCTGTATTGGTGATGGTTATCTTATTGATTTGCATGCTGGAGAAGACTCCGTGGGTAGTCATATAACACCCCTATCCGTCACATAGTATATAACAGTAGGTCCGGCTGGGGCCCGACGCCATATACTACGGACAGACCGGTTGGTTACACATTGAAACCATTCAACCAATCACAACGTCCTACACAGCACCTAGCGGAAGAAATTATTAGGTTGCACAATTAAGAACCCTGCTAACATGAATGTCCACTGAACCAAAAACAAAGGAATGTTTAATACACGAATATTGGCCTTAGCCTTACAAGAGTTTGCTTAATAAAAAGTGTCTTCCAAACCTCGACACGCAGGCCGGTCACACATGAGTATAAAAAGGAAAACACTCAAAACTTGGCCTTCGAGGGCCGGCACAGCAACTCGGGCTTTAGCCCGCTATTTACCTCTCGTCTCCGCAGTACCTGCAAGCAACAATCCACCGCACGGTGGTAAATAAAGGCAACGGTCAGCTATGCTGACCAAATTATAACGATTCCGCCCCCAAACCGGGGCGGCAAAGCTTCTTCCCTGCACTTGTTAGCAAAACAAGCAACATAGTGAAATAAGCATCACATCACAGTTGCACGCTCACACAGCCGTACACCCCGTGCTCTCAGGGCACTTACTCAGCGGGCCAGTCCGAACCCCGTCCGGTCCTTGACTCCGCCACCACCCCCAGGGTGGCAACCTCGTGAGCATTTAGTCCTTTCAGTCGTAGCCTAGACTCGATCTCCAAACCTCGGTAAGTCCCACGTAAAACTTTAGGTCGCTTTAACCGAGCAGATGGAGCGGGTAGGGGTTCACCAGCCCGTTGCTCACCCCGCCGTTGCCATTTGGCCTTTGACGCGGACTAAGCTTCCCCAGTCCCAAATACCGTTCAAACACGGTACATAGCCCCGCTATGTACCCGGTTGGCTCCCAGGCCACCGGTATGATAGAAATGCTTTTCCGTCCAGATTTTCGGGTGCACCTCGGGGTTAATCCCCTAGATTCCCTGATGCATTCTACCGCATAGCAACCCGAAAACAATCAAAATGCTCGGAGTCTTCTCCGGCTAAAAATGCACAATAAATCATCACCGATCCAGACCAACACGTCAGGGTAGGCTTCACACATCATACCTATGTCCGTACTACGATTCCGGACTCTAACAAGGGGGACTTTACATATCTACCCCAAGGAATACCACAATCTCGCCGCACACTCGCGGGAGAGGGGTTTTCCCATGCAAAGGAAGAAGAGCTTCACATGCTCAAGAAGAGAATCGTTACCCTTGCACTTTTACTCGGTGCCATGACGATCTAGCTGGATGGAAAGCACCGTATCGGCCTCGCCTTCGCAGATCCGGACTCGGATCGTGATTTGGAGCTCCGAAGCTCCTCCGGTGACCGGATCTTGGCCTTCTTCCTCCTTCTTGCTCTCCCTTCTCTCTAGAACTTAGAGAGATAAAGCCCAAGTGAAATGAGGGCTTCTAAACCCTATTTACGGGTTTGAACCGCCAGCACCAACTCCCCACCGTCCGATCCCATCAAGAGAAAATGAACGGCCACGATCGGGGCCAAGAAATACAAAATCTGGGCCGAACACGGCCTGCGACACGCCCGTGTCCAGGGACGTGTCGCCCATTTGCCATCTCTACTGACGCGAAAACTAGCACACGGCATTCGACACGGCCTCCGACATGCTTGTGTCACATGCGACACGGCCGTGTCACGACCCGTGTCACGCCCCGTGTGCAACTACCAACACTTGTTTACCAAGGAGGACACGACCTTCAACACGGCACACGACACGCCCGTGTCACATGTGACACGCCTGTGTCTGTGCCCGTGTCATGGCCCGTGTGCAATCCTCAGAAAACTCCCTAGCGTGGCACGCCCTGGGACACACCCGTGTCCTAGGCCGTGTGCCTCAACTCGACGATCGCCGATCGTCAAAACGTTGACCACATGACCTGTGGCCGAACACGACCGTGACACGCCCGGGACATGCCCGTGTCATGCCCGTGACATGCCCGTGTCACGCCCGTGACACCTGCTCCAAAACCCAGGCTTGGCTTAAAACGTCACCCGTCCCTCTTTTTAGTTTCGGGGTGTTACAACTCTCCCCCTCTTAAAAGAATTTCGTCCACGAAATTACTAAAGGAGAGAAAACAGAAACTCTCAGCGGTACCCAGGCGGAACAACTCCGGGTACACTTCCAGCATAGATTGCTCTCACTCCTAAGAGAGCTCCTTGCTATCGCACTTGTCCCACCAGACCAAGACTATCTTGTTCTCCTTGAGACAAAGTCGCTCGACTTCACGGTCTCCAAAACGAACGGGTTTGACCCTAGTCGTCAACCTTTCGTCCACCAAAACTTGATCACTCACGATCAAGTTCAAAGACTCTTGCGCCGCCTCACCAAACCGCTCCAAAAACCTCAAGTGGTCCAAGGTATACCAGGCTCAGCTTCCCCAAGCATCTCTCCCGTGAAACACTCTTGAATGACTAAAACTTCCAATACGCCATCCGATATCTCCACCTTCCGATACGTGGTGTTAAAGTACTTAGTCTGCCTCCCCTGAGCGATTAGCAACAGTGCTCATATGGTTCGCACCAAAGGGGTAGTGTTTACTACCTCTTGCTTTAAATACAACTTCGTGTCATCCATTTCTATCCTCGACAACGATATGCGACGACTTCTACCAAAAAGGGCCTCGAAGGGCACCATTTGTATGCTCGCTTAGTAGCTAAAGTTGTACACAAACTTTACCAAAATAGATGGCCTTCCCACTTCTTACCGAAGTCCAGAACGCACATGCGAAGCACGTCCTCCAACGTCCTGTTGACCCACTCGGTCTGCTCATCCGTCTGCGGATGTAAGACTGGACTAAACGACAACTTAGTCTCCAGCATTTTCTGTAACCACCTCCAATCATTGGACGTAGAATGCCCACCTCGATTGCTCACGATGTTGCAGGGCACACCATGCAGTCTAACTATGTTATCCAAAAACATTTGCCAGTTACTCCGCCGAATTATCCTTCCTATGATGAATGAAGTGCGACACTAAAGTCAACACAATTACGATCACCCACACGATGTCGCTTCCTCACTATAACTTTGGCAAACCATGCACATAGTCCAGTCGAACTTTTATTCCGAACAAGGCAAGGATTCAAGAATCCCCCGACACTTGGCACTCTGCCTTCACTAAGGCGCAAGGCTGGCATTTTGTCACACATAGTGCCACGACCTTCTAGAGTTCTGGCCACCAGGGCACTTCTTCAGATATCGGCACAACTTATGTCTCCTAAGCGAGTTGAGTACTTGGTATAACGTATCACAACTCCACCCATAGATTACCCATGCTTGGGCTGCACAAACGATTGTCTTTCCTTGGTGGCCCACCTTCAATCGTCGATTTGGGACTTTGACCCATCGAAGCTGTATTCATGATTTCCTTCACGCTGCTTCCCAAACCATAGTCTGCCAAATACGATAAGCCAGGTCATACTGGTCTTCCGACCAGTTTAATTATGCTTTGACGCTAGTCTGCTTGTCAACGCAAGAGATAGCTAACATCTCCAACTCCCGGGTCACACCCTCAACATGAACCTACAACTAGTTGGCTTGGGCGGAAGCCCTGCGTCTCAACGCATCCGCAACTACATTGCCTTACAACGAGCACAAAATAACTTTCGAACGTATAGTCCCCCAGGAACTCCATCCATTTTTGCTGCCTCAATTTCCAACCCTTTTGATCCAACTGATATATCAGACTCCTATGATCGGTACAAACATCGACTTATGCGCCGTATGAATAAAGCCTCAACAGCTTAAGTGCAAAACACACGACCGCTTACTCCAGATGTCGGACTGGGCAATTCCCCTCGTGTTCTTTCAGCTAATGCGAGCCATAAGCCATAACATTACCACGCAGCAGCAGCACACAGTCCAATCCACTGCCAAAGGCAGTACCGTCGATCTCACAGCTTTTGGTTCAACTCGGCGAACTTAGCCCCGGCGCCGTGGTTAACCAACTCTTTAACCCTTCAAAGTTTGGGCGCACTCGCGCATCAAAACAACCTTTTAAGCTTTTCCTTGACAACGTTGCGAGGGGTAAATCCATCCGCGAGAAATCCTGTACGAAGCGCCTGTGGTAGCTGACAAGACCAGAAACTCTGGACTTCCGCTACCGAGGCACACATGCCACCCTCGTATTGCAACTAACAACGCTGGACCTACACGCTCTCACTCTACCAACTATAGGACCGAGAAGCGCTACGAGGATAACCCAAGACTCGTGTTCGGAGAACTTGGTGTATACATGGTTCCTTCTTAGCGTCAACAAAACCAAGAGTAGATATTCAGAAGCGATACCCTTCGCACTATAATTACCCCCAATGTGTCGTCGATGAAGACGATCACAAAATGGACTAGGTACTCCATGAACGTTCCGTTCATCCGGTCTATGAACACTGATGCCACACTTGACTGCCAATACAGCACGATCGTAGACTCGGATTGCTCATCACTCGTGCTTAACACCGCCTTTGCGATAACACTTACCCTTATTCTCAGATTAGGGTAACCGGACTTACGATCCACTACTGAGTCCACCGAAGACTGGACTAACTGATCAGAAGATCATCGATCATTTGGATCGATTACTTGTCCTATTTCTGCAAACTTATACAGCTCTCTACAACAGATACAAAATTGCAAGCTCCCATCCTTCTTCTGAGTAAAGAGGACCGGTGCGCTCCAAGGCAACGAGCTTGGACGCACATACCCTTGCTCCATCAACTTTTCTAGTTGAACCTTTAACTCCGCTATCACCTTAGGCATCAACCTATAAGGAGAGCGTGACACAGGTTTGGCACCTGGCACAACTCAATCGTGAAATCAATCTCTCGCTACGGTGGGGCTCCAGGGAGATTGTTTGGGAACACATCAGGATGCTCACAAACCACTAGGATACTACCCAGAGTGGACTTAGGCGTTACAGCCAACACTAACGTGAAGAACAGCTTTGCGCCAGCACAAACTATCTTGACCACCGGGAGGGCAGACGTTAGTGTCCTGTTCGATCCCTTCGGTTCCGCAAACGTTGTCTCCTGCCCCACACCCAGCTAGGTCTCTTTACAGTTGCAAACGATAAAAGCCTTCTGCCCCGAAATCCAGTCCATACCAAAGATGACGTCGAACTCTACTAGCGGCAACAGCGGCGCTAGCAAGTCGAATCCTTGAATTTCAATAAGACTCTTACTGCCTAGACTGTATCTCCACGCGCATTGGACGACCACTGGGCAATAACCCATCCGAATTGTTCCTTTACCATCAAAGGGAAAACTTTGATGCGCGATACAGATTCTTCAGATAATAGGAATGCGAAGTTCCCGTATCGAAACGATGCTCTCTCCGGATTACCAATATTCCAAAACAAAGCCTAGAACTTCCAGTTCTAAGTTTCCACGCATAAGGTATCCATCATAAGGAACTAGTTTGCTAATAAGAAGAACCATACCTGACATCTCGACAGTCGGCCTCATGGCCTCCTGCTGGCCAAGGATGTTCACTCCCGGTTGGGCCGGAGTAAACAGTGATGCGGTGGATGCCACCGCCTTGCCTTTCTCTACAGGTATCTCCCCCGGCTTATTTTCGGACATTAGGCGTCCACTCCAACACTCCCGGGCATAGTGCCCCGGCTTTCCACAAATAAAGCATGCATCCGGGGTTTGAACTGTAGTCGCTCTGGATGTGCTAGAGGAAGGGACTAGACCCGACCTCCTAGCCTTCTTGTACCACCTACGGTACCCAGATTTTGAGGTTGTCAACTTGACCACCGAATCCTTTGCCATATCATCATCGACTGCTCCTGTCAAAACTTTCATTGTCTTCTGAACATCCACCCAACACTCTCTGGCAAAGTTCCCTTTCTTGCCACAAGAATAACATTTGTAAGTGGTTTTGTTAGTAGATGATTTAACCTCTTTACTAAACGTCTTTCGATAGACAGTCCTTATAGGATCCGTAGGGTTTGGTACCCTATTCACTGGTACTTGGTGAGTTTTCCCCAACTCCACCTCCAAAGCTCTGGCTGACTCTACCAAAGCTCAGAATCCCAATAACTTTGGTCCTAGCAGTAGGATACGCAACTCACTGCGCAGACCGTTATAAAATCTATCAACTATAGCTAGCTCGCTTTCCCATTCAAAGCCTGGGTAGCTCCTTATCATAAGGAACGTCTGCAAATATGCGTCAACTAAATGCGCTCCCTGCACCACAGTCATGTTCATCTGCTGCCCTAATTGCCCTCCAAATGCCCTTTGCTCAAACATACCGCCCGATGTTGGGGCCAACTCAGGGACAAAGGGTTGCACATTACTCCCATATTGTGCGTTGGTCACAGCGAACACCGCTTCAACCACCCTTCTTATGGTTTCCAAAGATGTAGGTGTCTAGGGAATGTTACTTAGTGCAGTACTTTGCTCAGCAAATGTGTGTTCAGACTGCCACGCTCCACTTTCGGACACCTATAGCCGTTCAAAACACCATAAGTGACTGAACAAAATTGCAAAAAGCAATTATAAGAACACGCAGGTTCCTCAAACATGTGTATTTTCATTCCTAAGTGGACATTCATGGGTTCTTTTCATGTTATAACGATGACGCACACACATGTGCTCACCACCCCTTAAAGTGAATTCGTCCACGAATTCATTTAAGCTTGACCAAAACCAGTAGTCTGATACCAATTTGTAACACCCCTATCCGTCACATAGTATATAACAGTAGGTCCGGCCGTGGCCCGACGCCATATACTACAGACAGATCGGTTGGTTATGCATTGAAACCATTCAACCAATCACAACGTCCTACACAACACCTAGCGGAAACAATTATTAGGTTGCACAATTAAGAACCCTGCTAACATGAATGTCCACTGAACCAAAAACAAAGGAATGTTTAATACGCGAATATTGGACTTAGCCTTACAAGAGTTTGCTTAATAAAAAGTGTCTTCCAAACCTCAGCACGCAGGCCGGTCACACATGAGTACAAAAAGGAAAACACTCAAAACTTGGCCTTCGAGGGCCGGCACAGCAACTCGGGCTTTAGCCCGCTATTTACCTCTCATCTCCGCAGCACCTGCAAGCAACAATCCACCGCACGGTGGTAAATAAAGGCAACGGTCAACTATGCTGACCAAATTATAACGATCCCGCCCCCAAACCGGGGCTGCAAAGCTTCTTCCCTGCACTTGTTAGCAAAACAAGCAACATAGTGAAATAAGCATCACATCACAGTTGCATGCTCACACGGCTGTACACCCCGTGCTCTCAGGGCACTTACTCGGCGGGCCAGTCCAAACCCCGTCCGGTCCTTGACTCCGCCACCCCCCCAGGGTGGCAACCTCGTGAGCATTTAGTCCTTTCAGCCGTATCCTAGACTCAATCTCCAAACCTCGGTAAGTCCCACATAAAACTTTAGGTCGCTTTAACCGATCAGATGGAGCGGGTAGGCGTCCACTAGACCATTGCTCACCCCGCCGTTGCCATTTGTCCTTTGACGCGGACTAAGCTTCCCCAGTCCCAAATACCGTTCAAACACGGTACATAGCCCCGCAATGTACCCAGTTGGCTCCCAGGCCACCGATATGATAGAAATGCGTTTCCGTCCAGATTTCCGGGTGCACCTCGGGGTTAATCCCCCAGATTCCCTGATGCCTTTGACGCGGACTAAGCTTCCCCAGTCCCAAATATTGTTCAAACACGGTACATAGCCCCGCTATGTACCCGGTTGGCTCCCAAGCCACCGGTATGACAGAAATGCGTTTCTGTCCAGATTTCCGGGTGCACCTCGGGGTTAATCCCCCAGATTCCCTGATGCATTCTACCGCATAGTAACCCAAAAATAATCAAAATGCTCGGAGTCTTCTCCGGCTAAAAATGCACAGCAAATCATCACCGATCAAGACCAACACGTCCGGGTAGGCTTCACACATCATGCCTATGTCCGTACTATGATTCCGGACTCTAACAAGGGGGACTTTACATATCTACCCCAAGGAATACCACAATCTCGCCGCACACTCGCGAGAGAGGGGTTTTCCCATGCAAAGGAAGAAGAGCTTCACATGCTCAAGAAGAGAATTGTTACCCTTGTGCTTTTCCTCGGTGTCATGATGATCTAGCCGGATGGAAAGCACCGTATCGGCCTCGCCTTCGCGGATCCGGACTTGGATCATGATTTGGAGCTCCGAAGCTCCGCCGGTGACTGGATCTTGGCCTTCTTCCTCCTTCTTGCTCTCCCTTCTCTCTAGATCTAAGAGAGATAAAGCCCAAGTGAAATGAGGGCTTCTAAACCCTATTTCCGGGTTTAAACTGCCAGCACCAACTCCCCACCGTCCGATCCCATCAAGTGAAAACGAACAGCCACGATCGGGGCAAAGAAATACAAAATCTGGCCCGAACATGGCCTGTGACACGCCCGTGTCCAGGGCCGTGTCACCCATTCGCCGTCTTGATCGACACGAAAACCAGCACACGGCATTCGACACGGCCTCCGACACGCCCATGTCGCATGCGATACGGCCGTGTCACGCCCCGTGTGCAACTACCAACACTTTTTTCCGGAGGAGGACACGACCTTCGATACGGCACCCGACACGCCCGTGTCATATATGACACGCCCATGTCTGTGCCCGTGTCATGGCCCGTGTGCAATCCTCAGAAAACTCCCTAGCGTGACACGCCCTTGTCCCAGGCCGTGTGCCTCAACTCGACGATCGCCGATCGTCAAAACGTCGACCACATGACCCGTGGCCGAACACGCCCGTGACACGCCCGTGACACGCCCGTGTCATGCCCATGACATGCCCGTGTCACGCCCGTGACACCTGCTCCAAAACCCAGGCTTGGCTTAAAACGTCACCCGTCCCTCTTTTGTGTTTCGGGGTGTTACAAGTCATGTAGTTTCAGAGTCACGGAGTCTCCAGGTTACTGCAAAGATGGTACTAGAGATGGGCTCTAGGAAAATACCTTATTTTTGGGGAAGAATACGCGTTCTATCTCCTACCATATGGTTGTAGCGCTACCGCTGACGATAACTCTTAGAGTTTTTGTGAGGCCTGTCTCTTGGAAACTAGAGGGGTTGTATGTTGATCTATGAGCTTAAATTGCTATGCTATAGTGGTTGTGAGAGCTAGTCTTGGAACATAACGCGATTATGTATTGTATGATTGGGCAGGGGGAGGCTGACCCGCTTCATGGCTGGCAGGCCTAACGGTTTGAGCAACGAGTTGTGGCTAACCTATACCCACCTGATATCGTTCAACTTGGAGTGAGTCAGTGGCTTGTATATGAAGGTAATAAAGAACTTTTGACATTGTCGTAGCATAGGAGGAAATGAGTCTTAGGCTATGAGCGAAAAAGACTAGAAATGCTCATATGTGCCATTTTTGAGAATGGTGGTGGGGCTTGAATCTCAGTACATCGAAAATGTGCCCTGAGTATACGAGGCGTGTGGTTGGCCATGCCATCATCTATAGTGAATAGTGCTTAAGTTGCACATTCTGTTTCCATTATATATACATGTTGTTTACTTATAGGGAAGGAGCACTGTCGCCCCCGGTGAGGGGCGGTGTCGTTATAATTTGGTCAGCAAAAATAGTCTGTTTCCTTGTTTACCACATCTTTGTGGATTGTTCCTATGCACGTGCTCGGGAGCCGAGCAAAAAGTAGTGGGCTGAAGCCCTTGGTGCTATGCCGACCCTCGAAGGCCAAGAAAAGTGTGTTTTACTGTTTTCATGTGTGGCCGGCTCATGCACCGTTGTTTGTAAAACACTTTTGTTTAGGAAACAATTTGTAAGGCCTTAAGTCCATAAACACTTTGGGTATTTTTTTTTATTTCGATGGTGTTAGTGGACATTCCTGGTGTTGGGTTCTCTTTTAACTAAATACTTCCGCTAGAATGCACTCTTAGTTAGGATGCATTAATGGTTTGGGATCAATGGGTAACTCCACTGACTATCTATGGAATATGGCATGGGGCCCCGACCGGACCTTCTGTTATATTCTATGAGATGGATGGGTGTGTTATATGACCACCCCCCTCTCTTGAATCTTTATATACATTCCTCCTCAACCCCATTCAAGCCTTTCACTACCTTCATCGCCTCACAAGGAGTCGAGCCAGCGCTTTGGAGTGGAGCTTTTGTTGGAGAATTGGGGAATTGAGCAAGCTCACCAGCGATAGCCACCACAATGGGCAACAGACACAACAACTGCTGCCAAGCTTGGATTCAGGTATGTTTCTCCTCCCCTCCCTCTGTGCTAGTATCATAGATCCATTAGGAGAGAAATCGGGCTCAACTAAGCCCGATCAAAAGTGAGAAAAATGAAAAAATTCCTAGTTTTTTATGGTGTCGGGTTCACCGAAAAGACCACCTACCATGGCAAAACCACCGCCAACTGATAGAAAACACCTTAATGGAGGCAATTGCCGGTCGGGGAGGTTGCTGCGTAACCGAGAATTTGATCTGGGAGGGGCTCCAGGTTGGGCACATCCCAGCCGTTAGCTGGAGGTAGGAGATGATCTAGAAATCATTGCATCTGCTTCAAAATTCGTGCTATATATATATATATCATATATACTATAATATATTTTATTTACTGTATATAGTCTGTTTCACTATAGTATAGTTTTTAAAATAGAATTTAGGTACTCTTAGAAGCCTTTTTATGAAAAGTTACCTAATACAACATTTGTAGAAATGAGTGTCTACTTTAATCAGGAACTTGAATCTGCACATTTGGAGCAATGTAGCAAACATGAGTATCTTGTAGAAATGAGTAGCGGGCTGAAGCCCTAGCTACACCATGTGACCAAGCATCAAAAATTTTGGGGTACATTTTTGTATAGTTTTGTCCAATATATGATTTATTGAATTATTGGAATAAAAGTGGTTAGACAACTCATAAAAACCCAAATTTTTTGTGGTAGGTCCATTAGGTCATTATAAGACCCTGGTAAAATTTTCGGGCCATTTGGAGCTCTAAAGGTGGGGGTATTCTAATGCATGAGACTATGGCTTAAGGTTGTGGTGTGCATTTAGCCAAAAAGGTGTATCTTGTAAATTTAGCAAGATTGGCTTGGTCAATTCCAGCGAAATTTTGTACATGCACTTATTTATTTACAATATTATCAGTAGCATTATTTTAGCATTGTATATTCTTGATAAAATATTTGGAATTATTAGAAGTCAGAATCTTAGAGTTGTAGTTATATTTACAATTTTATTCCCTATTTTATTATTGAAGTAATTATGGTCAAATAGAGTTAGAAAATTATGAAACTCTGGCATAGTTAATTATTTAACATACTAAACCTCTACTAAATTTTCTGGAATTTTTAAATGAGCATTTATAGTAGCTCATGTGTAAAATGAACTAGTGGATAAGATTTTGATAATTAGGAATTAAATATCAAATATTACTGGAATATTCTTAAATTTGGTCCAGGTATTTTATTTATCATTTTGTTCTTATGAAAATTTATTGGTACTGTTTTGACTCATGGGAGAGATACTTCATGTACAAATCAACTAGTGGCTTAATTTTAAGCATATTCAATTATGGTCAAATTAATTTGGAAAATTAGGAAACTTTTGAACTTTATCATAGTTGAGTATCTAGACCCCTGCAATTAATTGTAGGATATTTGGATCAAAATAATTGGTGGTTATAACACATTGGTTCAAATCGCTCATTTGCTCTGCATATAGTAATGCCAAGGGGTGATGGTTAGAAGCGATAATAAATTGGATCTAGAAAGTTTGGGCAATGGTTAGGAATATGATTTGCGACTAGTTGGAGTCCTAAGGTATTTACTAAGAGATGATGTGAGTTAGTGTACATGGACCCTAAGGGGAGTAGTTAAGCTCGGAGATCGATGAAAGATAGTCGCTTCCCTATAAGAGGTATAACCCACTCTTGGATAAATCAATAGTAACCATGAGAGAGGGTTGATAAAGGGTAATAACTAACATATATCCTTGTATCATTGTGAGCCCATCACCGAGTTGACCTCGGGAAGTCCATGATTTACCTTAGACTTCTATGTATAATTAACCAATAGACAAGAGTAATCAAAGTTGGAGAGCAAAGATACAATAAACCACATCCATTGATATGGGATAGAGTAGGCCAGGATTCGTTAGTCTTGCGAGCTCGAGGCTCATTATGGTAGTGATAAATTTAGGACGTATTAGTCCCGTGAGTTGAAGGTGAAGGCTCGGATATGCATTGTTATACTTGGATTGTGCTTGTTGTGGTGGATCATTTGGAACTGGTCCAGTCGACACACCGACGGAAGTACATTGACTTTGGTGAGGAGTGTAGGTTTTTTGGGCTAGTAGGATATTTATACTATGGTCTGGAGGACTATACCCTAAACACACACCCGACTATAAAGACTGGTGGATTTACAGCAAGAGTACGCAAGAGCTACGTTGTTGTGTTCTTAGCATTGAGCCATACGTAAGGTCTATGCCTTAGTGTGCATGTCTGCCTAGGAGTGGAGATACCCCCTCCACTACCACCGTGAGCCACGACGGTTGGTATCTGAGAGGCAAGCTACTTCTAAAAAATGGGTAATGTTTGAAAGGTTTGTGCAAAGAGTCGGGTGGGTGAGTTGCAACGCGAATCATTGCATTGGGTCATATAACATGGCATTCATTAATTAGTATAGCTTAAATTATAACTGTAGACCCTCATCATATAAATTTGTATGAGCTTTTTTATATGATGAGTTACTTTGGAAACATTAACTTATAATGTTTGTATGGGATTCATATAAGTTAAGGTATGTTCTATGATGGTAGTGTAGCTCGCTTTTTTTACTTTTCTATACATTAATGCACTGCTCTTACATTATTGTTACTACCTTATAGTACTTTTCATCTTACATATATACTCCTTCTAGTACAGTTCCATATCATATACTTACTTTTGATACTTACCTTATTGTCTTCCACTTTCATCCTCCTGCACGGTGCCTAGGAGTCGTGGGACTAGGCGAGGAGAAAATAGATTAGTCTTTATGTCTAACGGTCAGTTGTGACCGTAGGAGTTTGAGGAGATGCACCGGTCACATAAGGATACACACCCATCGCACGAGGAGGCAGGACGTGAAGAGAAGTTACCGCGAGCTACCGTTGCTGCTCAACAATAGGTTGATGATAGATTTTTGTAGCTTCCTCATGTAGTGAGTTGAGAGAGTGAGCTATTTAATTTTACATGTATCGGGCTTAAGCCCTTTACTCTCTTTTATTATATTTCTCTCACTGTTGACTATTGCTCTATTATATATATATATATATTTATATATATATATATATCGTAAATATGTATATCCGTGCAATGCGGATATACAATATTTCCGCGCTTCTTTCATCCCAGCCGTTGGATTAGATCCAACGGCTGGGATTAAATGCGGAAGGGTAAAATGAAATAGTATGGACCGTGATCGAACCTCCTGGGCCAGTGATCACACCCACCTGAATGCTCACGCGCGCTGTTTGTTATTGGTAATGGGGATTACTATATAAAGAGCAAAGTACATCTTTTACTGGTGGTGTGGGACTTTAGTCAAGTCCCACACCACCAGTAAAAGATGTGTTTTGCTCTTTATATAGTAATCTTTTCCTTCTTTAACAAAGCTCTAGCGGGCGAGCTAGATCTCCCTCGCGCGAGTTCGACCCCGCATTGGGCTAGGTTGCGATCCTGGGTTCACTGATCTGGCTCGCTGCTTCTTTTTACCGATCCGTGCTTTCATCCAACGGCTAGTATGAAAAGCGCGAATATGACTTAAATCCGCGCTGCGCGGATTTCCAGCACAATATATATATATTGATCTATGATTGTGGACTATGTTTTAGCAAATACTTTTATTTGGCATACTTGAGAAATAATCATACTAGCCAGTAGGATCGGCGTCATGCAGTGGAGACTAACTCGGTAGTTGGTTTTACCATAAGGCGGTGGTCCTGAGCATAAGACTCGGGTAATCCCCGGTAAGTGGAGGAGTTTTACAAGATTGGAGGTAAAAAAAAAGAGTATCCAGGAATTTTGATAAGAATGTAAGGGTCAAGCAATTCCAAGCAGGGGACTTAATATTAAAGAAGATAGATGTTGCGGTTAGAGCCAGTTTAGTAGGGAAGCTCAATCTGAACTGGGCGGGCACATATATCATAAAAGAAGGGCTGAAAAATGGGGCATATCGTCTTTAGACCTTTGATTAAGACGACATCTCTCACACCTGGAGTGGTGATGACTTGAAGCAGTTCAACTCCTGAATGATGTTTTCTAACTCTATTCCACATTTGCATTCATATAGTGATTATCATAATGGAGATCCTCATATTGACCATTTTCCTTGTCTGGTGATCTTTTTTTCAATTTCCTTATGCTTAAGGATCACTAGATCGGGAGACATCATCAAATCTCGCTTGAACCCAACTAGAATCGTTGTCATTAGCTTAGCACCACCATGACCATGAGAGTGAGGAGATTTCACACCTTGTACTGGGAGCTTGAAGATTCTCGTGCGGAGGACTTCTGAATCTCAGATCATAGCCGACATCTAACACACCTACGCTTAATGGCGGGTACGGGTGTTCGTTAGCTCTATTAGTCTTGGAGTGGGATATCATTAGAGTTTTGATCATCTTTTTGAGGAAAACGATGCTTTCCTACACACACCTACCAAACTAATCATCTTAGTGCGTGACCATTGAATACTTGTAGGCACTCTCAAGCAGTGCTTGCAGGGGACCCACAACCTTATTGATATTGTTAAGGAAAGTAATGCTGCCTTACGTGCACCTGAGCAATTGATTAGCATAGCTTATAGCCCTAGGCATAAGAGCAGTGAGTTTGTTGCTTGCCAAGATAAAACCGCTGTAATGATAACTTGAGGAAAGCAATGCATCCCTACATGAACCTTCCCACTTAATCAACTTTTGGTGTACATCTCTCTTTCATCCCTAATGACATATGACACGCATCTGCATGTCGTTTATGTCTATGCCACATATCAGCTCTATCGTGTGTTTAAGGGGATGGGTTACATCTTTTGTGACCTCTTGAGGAAAGCGATGATGTCCTGTATGTTCTTTCTGCCTTGGTCACCTTAGTCTATAGCTTTCAGTTCTTTTATTTTGCAGTTATTGCTCTTCAGGATGCAGTAGTCGCCTTTTAGTTGAGGACTATAGATTTTACAATCTCTCTGAGGAAATTAATGCTGCACTGCTCGCACCCACCCAAATGATCATTTTAAGCTGTAGACATTCTGGGCAGAAATGATTTTTTAACTCCCCAGGTCACATCATTTGATGAAGGTCGATAGTTCAAAATGATAATAATACATTCAGATCGCAAGGCTTCAACCTCTTAATTGACCTAGAAAATTTTATTCTTGAGATCTGGTTGCTCTTTTATTCTTGCGATCAAAATGCTTTTTTCATTCTTGCAATATAGATTCTCTTATATTCTTGTAATTTGGAAGCTATTTCATTCTTGCGATCTGGATGATCTTTATTCTGGTAAATTGGATGATCTCCTTGATTCATGCAATATATATGATCTCCTTTATTCTTACAAGCTATGTGATCTCCTTTACTGAGGCTTTGATTAGTTTGATCTATTCGATAATGCGTATTGCAGTTTGAATTATCTAACTAATCAATTATTATGGCCTCAAATAATCCTGTCGATTATTGTTGATTGATGTATTATAATTAAGAATTGCGGCCTCAGTTATCTAACCAATTCATTGCGGCTTGAGATGGCTGTCGATTATTATGGGATTATGTTATAATCACAAATTATGATCTAAAATAATTACACAATTGATCACCTGAATTAGTTTCAAGTTCTCTTCATTCATTAATATTGTGGATAATGCAGTTCTGGATTTCATTTGTAGCCTGGATTTCAAGTTCTCCTTAGGCCAATATAAACTATGGAAAAGAGACATTCATGCGGATTGTTTTGGCAATACTACAGCTCAATTATCTGAAGTTTGGCCTTTAACCCTATTAAGCTGATTGCAAAAAGTTCATTCGAGATAAATTATAACGCCCCTCAATTTTCGATAATTATTTCAATCTCCTTAGCGTCATATTAATAACGTAAGGGCGTGTTGGAACCCTAGGTTTTGATTTGAGTTCAGTCCTCTCTTTCTGTCTCTTGACCCAAGATTTATCTATGGTCAAAGGTTAGTTGATAGGTTAGATTCCCTAGTTGTGTAGAATTGCTTTTCCAGATGAATATTTGGTTAAGTAGTTTTTCGTTCGACTATAGTCGAACGTCGCTCGACTATCGTCTATCGGCTGATCGACGATCGTCTATCAGTTGGTCAATGTTCTGTCTGCGTTGATAGTTCGACTATCTGTTGATAGGTCGACTATCTGTTTGTCTTGGTAGTTCGACTATCTGCTTGATAGGTCGACTATCTGTGTTTGTTTGGTAGTTCGACTATCTGTCCGGATAGATCGACTATCTGATAGCTCGACTATCTGTTCTGATAGGTCGACTATCTGCCGAGGTAGTTCGACTATCTTCTTTGATAGTTCGACTATCTGGATCGTTCGACTATCTGTCTGATAGGTCGACGATCTCCGTGCGCCGTTCGACGATCTCCGAAGGTCATTCGACGTTTTGCTGTATGCTCTTATTTAGTTTGTCGTCTTCTATAATGTGACTAATTTCATATCTATTTTGGCATATTTTATAAAAGATTATCTGAATATTTTGTAACATTATTTCCATGCAATATCAGTTCTATTCTATATGCATGAGCTAATCTTTTCTGAGAAAGTTGTTTTTCTTATAGCTGAGATATGCAATCTGCTTTATCTGCCAGGCTGTCCTTTATAGTCGTTAGACTCAAAAAGTCTTCCTTGGTCGTAAAGAGTTCTTTCTGATGTAACTTTCTCTTATATTATCTCATCAGAAGTATTTGCAGCTTCTTAGAAAGCTTTATCCTTTTATAGGATATCTGCCTACTGTAGTTTGTTTTTTGCTTTATGCTTTTTGCAGCCTAGCTTGCAGAGTTCAGAAAAAGACAAGATTCAAACTCAATTAGAGCCGTTGCTGCTGCTGATATATAAAGACTTCTCTGAAGAAGAAATCAACCAGTATATATAGAAAAGAGATCAACTAGTTCACAGAGATAAGAAATTCATTCAGCAAGCTTACAGCAAGAACAAGTTTAAACTGCTCTCAACAATCTTCACTCATCTGAGAAGTGTTAGCTCTTCTTCTCTTCTTCAACCTGAGTTCTCCTGTTCCAGGAAGTTCTAACTCAGAGATCTTTTGAAGAAGAAGAAGAAGAAGATAGCTGCTAGAAGATTTTCATTTCTTATTTTATATCTTCTTGTAGTTCTTCCTTCAGTATTTACTGAAGTGTTTCTGCACTGAAGCAAGACTTCACCTGGACGTTCTTTGAGCCAGGGGGAGCCTTGATTCTTTTAGAGCTTTCTAGCTCTATGCAAGTTAGTGTGCTTCTCTAATCTATTGTAAAATAGAGAAGACACCTTAACCCCTTTCCCCCTCCTGTACAGGGTTATTACTCCCTTCAAAAGTATCCCTTGGTGGCAGGGCACCTGATCAAAAACCTGTGTTGGTTTTTAGACACCTGATCAAAAGTCTAAAGGGTCTCTTGATCTACCTGAAGCAGATCTTGTTGGTGGAAGGGCACCTGATCAAAAACCTGAGTGGATTCCTACCTTGTTGGTAGAAGAGTGGACGTACCCAAGTTGTTTGGGGAACCACTATAAATTCCTTGTGTCATCTGGTTTGCCTTGTTTAATTACTTGCATTGTGGCTGTGATTAGATATTAACTAGGTTTGCTAGTTGCTGGATAGGATCCAAAGCTAAACTGTAATTACAGTTAGCTTTAATTTGTGCACAACACTTGTGTTAGGCTCTAAGGTTTAATCTTAAATATCTATAACTTTCATTCCGCATTTAACTCCAAGGGAGTTGAGTAGAAAGTCAACTTTGCTAGTGCAATTTTTGATTACTCTATTCACCCCCCCTCTAGAGTAGTATCTATCCCTTCTCTTTCAATTGGTATCAGAGGGAGGTTGACTGACTGAATAGGCTAACACCTAAGTCACAAGATCCTGATAGATACCAAAGTTTATAGATATTCACTTTCACTATCATGGCCCAGTCCAAGGATTATTCTAGCACCAGACCTCCAGCATGCAACTTAGCTAAGTTTGGCATCTGGAAGGCAAGGATCAAATTATATATGAATTCTATTGATGAAAGTATTTTTGCTTCTATTTTGTCAGGGCCACCAAGAGCACCTGCTGCTGCTACTGCCTCATCATCTGATATGAGTGCAGTGCCTCCTCCAGACTACAATGATGAGTACAAAAAGGCAAAGATAGCAGATGCCAAGGCAATGAACATTCTGGCTCAGACAATGTCTGATGAAGTATTCCAGAAGGTTGCTGACTGCTCCTCAGCAAAAGCTATGTGGGATACACTGAACCAGATTGTAGCTGGTTCAGCTGATGAAAGGAAGGACAGGAGGTCCAACCTTATCTCACAATATGAGAATTTCAAGAAAACTGATGCTGAATCAGTTGAAGCCATGTACACAAGGCTCAGCTCAATCATTAATGAGCTGAGGACCCTTGACAAGGACATTTCATTGACAGAGGTCAATGATAAGATTATTATGTGCTTCCCTAGCACATGGGATCTGAGGATCTGGCCTATCAAGGAGGCCAGAAGCACAAATGAAATCTCAACAGAAGCCCTTCTCGGCAAGCTCAAGTCTTTTGAGCAAGTGCTGAAGTCCAGGGAAGCTGAAGCTGAAGCAAAGACCCCAACTCCTACAAGAAAAGAGCAAACTCTTGCTCTTAAAGCTGCTGACACTTCTGAAGGAAGCCAGTCAAATGAGGAACTGATGACATTATTTGCCAAAAGGTTTCTCAAGATGGGAAGGAAGGAATTCAGAAAGAAGTCTTCAAAATATGAAGATAAGCCAAGGTATGATCGCACCCCTTCTAAAGAAATTATCTGCTATGGTTGCAGGAAGCCTGGACATATCCTTCCAGATTGTCCAGAGGAAAAGAATAAAGAAAAGAGGAAAGATAAAGATCAGCACAGGAAGCACTCCAAGCCATCCTCCTACAAGAATAAAAAGAAGGAGAGAGGCTTTGTCGCTGAAACCTGGAGCGATTCTGATGAGGAATCCTCTTCCTCAAGCTCCAGTGAGGATGAAGAAGAAAAGAAGGCAAAGGAAGTTTGCCTAATGGCAATTGATGCCTGCAGCAATCACTCAGCTGCAGAGATTTTAGATTCAGATGAAGAAATGCCAACAGAAGATGAGGTACTATCTTCTTATGATTTTACTTCTACAGAATTTAAATTAGAATTTAAATCCTTATGTTTAGATTTAATTAGTTCTGAAAAGGAGATTAAAGAACTTAGACATAGGCTAGCTGAATCAGAAATCATAACTACTGAAAACATTAAGTTAAAGGAAGATCTCACTAATTCTAGTGAAGAAATTAAATTTCTTAAGAATGAGTTAGCTAAATCCAAAAGGCTAGAAGAGTCTCTAAATGGTAGAAGCCTTAAGTTACTTGAAATAACCAACATGTCTAACACTAGGACAGGCAATAACAAATTAGGCTTAGGAGCATCTTCTAGTGAGCCCCTAATCATTCTTAAAAACCAACTTTCAACTCCAGTGAACTTTATCTCAACTGATGGGATAAAGAACACTGAGCAAGTCAATCAAGTAAATAGAGCTTTAAATAAAGCTAAAAGAGAGAAAAGAAAACAGAAATTTAAAGAATTACAAAGAACGTCGAACGCTGCTCGACGATCTCAGGCTCAGTGGTCGAACGAAGCTCGACGATTTGAGCATCTATCGTCGAACGTCGATCGACGATCGCGGGCTCAGTGGTCGAACGGAGATCGACGATCTGAGCATCCATCGTCGAATGCTGGTCGACGTTTCCAATATGAATTTCAAAATTACACCCAGAACCTTAGAAACCCGAATATGAATAGAAACCCTAGGTTCATTGACCCATCATCTGCATGGAGAATCCCACCTAGGAGATCTTACCCATTAGGTTATCACCCTCAGCCTGCTTACTCTTTTATTTCCAGTTTTTCTTATGTGAAAAACAAGGGACCCAAGGTTACCTGGGTCCACAATGTTTAAATTGTTTTAATTGCAGGTGATGACCTATCCTATCACTCAAAATAAGTGGTATTTGGATAGTGGTTGCTCCAAGCACATGACAGGAAACAAAGAACATCTGTCAAAGTTCAAGGCAAAGCTTGGCCCAAAGGTAATCTTTGGAGATTCAAGCTGTGGTCAAACTGAAGGCTATGGCAGGATGACCATTGGAGCTGTTACTTTCAAGAGAGTTGCTTATGTGACTGGACTGAAGCACAATCTAATTTCAGTAAGTCAATTATGTGATGCTGGATACCAGGTATCATTCTCTAACTCTCTCTGTAATATTACTTTAAATAATAGTGTTGTATTGGTAGGCATTAGACAAGGTAACATTTATTTAGTAGATTTTAATTCAACTGATTCTGAAATCTGCCTGTTTAATGAAGTAACTAATAATAACACCTTGTGGCATAAAAGGCTTAGCCATGTTAACCTCAAGAATATATCTAGGTTATCTAAACACAACCTTGTTAGAGGTTTACCTTCTTGCCCCTACAAGAAGGAGAGCCTATGTAAGGCTTGTCAACTAGGCAAGCAAACCAAGAATTCTTTTAAACCAGTAAATAAAAGTGATTCTCCTAGAATCCTGTATTTATTACATTTGGACCTATTTGGCCCAATAAAT
Source organism: Platanthera zijinensis (assembly GCA_039513925.1). Taxonomy (NCBI): domain Eukaryota; kingdom Viridiplantae; phylum Streptophyta; class Magnoliopsida; order Asparagales; family Orchidaceae; genus Platanthera; species Platanthera zijinensis. Next base: position 154,262,105 of record CM077093.1, read on the forward strand.
GTACAGAGTTTAGGAGGGAAGTATTACACCCTAGTCATTGTTGATGACTTCTCTAGATTCACTTGGGTGTTCTTTTTGAGAACTAAGGCTGATAACTTCAAAGCCCTTACAGACTTTCTATTATGTATGCAGACTGAGTACTCTACTCATGTGGCCTTGATCAGAAGTGATCATGGTACTGAGTTTGACTCTCTTCTCATGTAAGAATTCTGTGAGAGAGAAGGTATCAAACATAGCTTCTCAGCTCCTAGAACTCCCCAACAAAATGGGGTAGTTGAAAGGAAGAACAGAACACTAATTGAAGCTGCTGGCACATTGTTGGCAGATGCTAATATGCCTCTTTCCTATTAGGCAGAAGCTGTTAGCACAACCAACTATGTCTTGAATAGAAGTCTGATACACAAGCTTAAGTGTAAAACTCCTTATGAGTTACTTAAAGGAAAGAAACCTAAAATAAATTATTTTAGAGTTTTTGGCTGTGTAGTTTATATTCATAATAATAATAAAGAATATCTTAGAAAGTTTGAAGCAAAGGCTTCAATGGGAATTTTTCTAGGATATTCCCAAGTAAGCAAAGCTTATAGGGTATTTAATAAATCATCTTCTAAAATTGAAGAGTCTGTTCATGTGTCTTTTGATGAATCCCAAATGTTTTACAAGGAGAAGGAAAATTCTCCTTCCTCAAGTTCATTACAGGTACAAGATTCTTCCAAAGATGTCACTCAAGATATCCTTCATCTTTTAACTCTTCATATCACTGAATCAGACAGTGATGAAGACATTGCTGAAGCTGTTGTTGTTCCACCAACAGTAGATCAAATTCCTCCTGAGGAATTAATCCCAACTGTTGCTGAAGATCACATCCCACCTGCTGATATTATCACACTTAGAGATCACCCCACATCTCAAGTGATAGGAGACATATCAGCTGGTGTTCAAACAAGACATCAGTTAAGACAGGAAGTGATGCATGCTTGTTTCCTCTCACAGATTGAGCCCCTCACCATTAAAGATGCAGAGCTAGATCCCCACTGGATCATTGCTATGCAAGAGGAACTCAATCAGTTTGAGAGATGTAAAGTTTGGACTTTGGTTCCAAGACCTAAAGGCCAACTGATCATAGGCACCAAGTGGGTGTATAGAAACAAGTTGGATGCAAATGACATCATTGTAAGGAATAAAGCTAGGCTTGTAGCTCAGGGCTACAGACAGGAGGAATGTATAGATTATGACCAAACCTTTGCTCCTGTTGCAAGGCTAGAAGCAATAAGGATCTTCTTGGCCTATGCAGCCTACATGAAGTTTAAGGTTTTTCAAATGGATGTCAAAAGTGCTTTTCTTAATGGTGAGCTAAAGGAAGAGGTTTTTGTTGAACAGCCACCCGGTTTTGTTTCTTCAACTCAGCCCTCTCATGTATTCAAGTTGCATAAAGCTCTTTATGGACTAAAGCAAGCTCCCAGAGCCTGGTATGAGACTTTAGCTAGTTTCCTGTTAGAGAACAAATTTACTAGGGGAGTAGTTGATAGAACCCTCTTCGTCAAGCACCACAAGGACACAATCCTGTTAGTTCAAGTGTATGTGGATGACATTATTTTTGGTTCCACTGATCCCAAACTTTGCAAAAAGTTTTCTAACTTGATGCATTCCAAGTTTGAGATGAGTAGTATGGGTGAGCTGTTTTACTTTCTTGGTCTCCAAGTAAAGCAAGATGCTGATGACATCTTCATATCCCAATCCAAATATGCCAAGGAATTGGTAAAGAAGTTTGGGATGGCAAATGCTTCAGCAATGCATACACCTATGGCTACTAATGTAGTTATTGATTCTGATGATCAGGGAAAGCCTGTAGATCAAAAGAATTATAGGGCCATCGTTGGTTCCCTATTGTATTTAACTGCAAGTAGGCCAGACATAATGTTTGCTATATGCCTTTGTGCTAGATTCCAGGTCAACCCCAAGGAATCTCATCTGATTCTTCTCAAGAGAATTTTGAGATACCTGAAGGGATGTCCAAATCTAGGACTTTGGTACCCAGCTGAGTCAGAATTTGAATTAATTGGATATTCTGATTCTGATTATGCTGGTTGTTGAGTTGACAGGAAAAGTACCTCAGGAACTTGTCAGTTCCTGGGAGAGATTGGTCTCTTTGTTCTTTAAGAAGCAGGCCTCTGTATCAACTTCAACTGCAGAAGCTGAATATATAGCAGCTGCCAGTTGTTGTTCACAGATTCTATGGATACAAAATCAGCTTTTGGATTATGGGTACTCACACAAGAACACTAAAATCATGTGTGACAGTACAAGTGCTATCTCCATTGCACAAAATCCAGTGCACCACTCTAGAACAAAGCACATTGAGATTAGACACCATTTCCTGAGAGATTGTGTGGAAAAGAACAAGATTAGCCTTGAGTTCATATCCACAGACCTTCAGAGAGGTGATATATTCACCAAGCCCTTAGATGAACAGAAGCATCTGTTCTTTTTAGTTAAACTAGGCATGATTAATGGACGAGACTAAGTGTGACTATCTGCCTTGTTGAAATTTGTTCGAAGATAGTCGAACGACGTTCGACGATAGTCGAGCAGAGATAGCCTATCGTTGACCTATGGTTGATGATGGCTTATCTGCTTGAAGATCGTCGACCGGCGTTCGAAGATCGTAGAACAGGTCGAGCTTATCGTCAATCTATAGTTGACGACAGCTTGTTTTTTGTGAAGACAGAAATAGTCGAACGATTGATCGACTACTCTGCTTCAGGACCGATCGTCGAATGACCGTTCGACTATCATCTCCAGTATCTTTTAAATAGATTGACGATCGCTGTTTTAATATAAAACCGATAGTCGACCTAGGTTAAAAGATAGTTGCTTTTATCGTCGACGGAGAGCGTCTTTTCGCATTCCGTCTTCCCGCTTGCTCTTTGTCTTGCTCTCTGTCTTGCGCTCCGTCCTCGCCGTCTCTCTCTCTCTCGACTTCTACAGCATTTTCAATGGCGATTGCTCCAGCACTTCTTGCAGTGGTAAAGTTTAACGCCGGGTTCAGCGTTGATTTCGATGCCTTCAACAGTTGCGAACCAGGGATAGTAGAAATCCTAAATCTATGCAGAGAACAAGGATTAGAAAGACTCATGTCTTACAGAGTAAAGATAAACACTCAGGAAATCAAGGAATGGGCTTTCACTTCATCGTCGACTGACGAATCGATGTCCGGGACAATCAGCGGAGAAGAGGTAATTTTGACTCCCGCTGTTCTAACTGAAGTTTCTGGATTAATTAATGGTGAAGAAGATTATGAGTAAGACGCTCCTGAATTCGGAAGAATGTTAACTGAGCTGGGACATGCCGAAGGCACCCCCTCCAAGCTGCTCAAGGTAAATTTCCCGTTCAAGATCAAGTTCCTTGCGGAAATAGTTGGAAAAGTGCTACTAGGAAAGCACTCAGCCCATGATAATATCACCAGACAACAATTTGCACTAATGTGTGCAATTGTTAATAAGAAGCAGATAAACTGGGCTGGAGTTCTGTTTGATTAAATAAGAAAGAAGAATGGAAAGAAAGTGGTTACCCTAGGAAGGGTTGTTGGTATTTTTCTGAAGGAGAAATACCCCCATTTGCTTGTGTCTGCCGCCACCTCCATCAACGCGAGTAAGAAGATGGATCCCTCGCTGTTCTCAAAGTGAAAAAGGACATTCCTGAAGCCCGCTCCCGCAGCGGTTGCTCTAGTTATATCTGAGAGCACCAGGACTGTTGCAGTCACTTCCCCCCTTCTAGTAGCTGGCTCAGCTGATATCTCTCTTCCATCCTCTTCTTCTGCTTTGCCGTCTACTGCAGTTGAAGTTCCTTCAACTTCAACTGAAGTACGACATTCTACCTCTCCTCCTGCATCTTCTCTCCCGACTAATCTTGCTGGGATTTCTCAACCCAGCTTTGATTTGTTGGCGTCTGAAATTTCGTCTCCTATTCATTCTCCAATTCCAACTCCTCCTCACTCTCCAATTCTATCTTCAGAACATGTTGATCACCCTGCATCCACCCATGCATCTCCACATCATTCTCCAGCTCCATCTCCAGCACATTCTCCAGCTCATATTGCGCATACCACCCCTGCTGTTCTTCCACCCTCAGAAATTCCATCATCATCTTCTTTTGTTATATCTCCAGAATTTATTGCTAGCATTTTCAAAGTCTGCTGAGCCCTCTTCTTCTAGGGGCCTGGTTTCAGTTTCTACTGAAATCAGGCAGGGGGAGATGCTTGATGAAGATATCGCAGAGCAGCCTTTGGCCTCCCCTCCAGCAGCTCATCTTGCAGTAACAGAGAAAGTAGCAGATGTTTCAGCTCCTCCTCCTCCTCCATCTGAAAAGGAAATATCTGATGCAATCATGTTGACAGAGTTTGTAGTAAAAGTTTTCTTAGAAGAATCCTCAACTCCCTTGGTTGCCCAGTACCTAGAAGGAATAATCACCTCCTTTCTAGATGATTTATGGGAGTTAGGTCACCCTGAAGAATATCCTGAAGGTATGTCTCTTTCCCAATTTGTAGATTACTTAATTGATATGTTAGTATGGGAATATCTGGAAGGGATGACTAGATATCATTTAGCAAGATTTTATTCCTAATCCTATAGATATAATGGAAGAAGTAGTTGTTGTCCAAGAGCCAGAACCTGAACCTGAACCTGCTCTAGAGATTTTAGATGCTAAAGAGCCTGAACCTGTATCTGCTCCTGATGTTCAAGTGGTTGTAGAGCCAGTAAGTGAACCTACTTCTGATGTTCAACCTGAACCAGAAGCAGCTGTTCAAGTTCCTGAAGTTGCTGAACCTGCTCAGCAAGCAGTGCAAATTGAACTGGTCCCCACGACAGTTCCTGAGCTTCAAGAATTGGATCCTGAAAGTCAAATTGAAAAATCTACCATATGGGATGATTCTCCAGGTTTGGACTTAGATACTCTCCTAGCACAGGATGCCATGGAAGAAGAAATGGAAAAAGCTGCTATAAAGGAAAAAGAAAGAGAAAAGAGGCTATTAATCCCTATGATATGCCTATCTCTTCAAATTCTGAAGAAGAAATTGATTCTGATGAATCTGCTGATTCTAAGAGAAAAAGGATTGCGAAAAAGAAAAGAAAGGCTGTAGCTCCTCCTCTTGCAAATCCAGACAATGATACACTGTACTATATACTGAAAGGGATTGATCCCAAGTCTAAAGAATTCCAGCATTGGATGTGGTTTTCTAAAAATCAACAAAAGCAAAGGAAAAAGGCTAAGAGGTATGACCCTCCTGCTCCTAGATGGAATCCCAGAGGTCCTGCTCCACCTCCCGGTGTAGGAGCCTCAGGAAATTTATCTTCTAAATCTGCCTCTCCATCTGAAAGATCAAATCCATCCCAGCCTGCTCAAAGGAAAAGTTCTCAAAGTTTCCAAGATAAAAGCCAATATGGCTATCAAAGAACTGATATAGTTAAGGAATAAGTTAAGGAGGTAGTTTATCAAAGACCAACCTTTTCCCCTCCTCCTTCTCCAAAGAAAAAGGTTCCATCTCCAAAGCCAGTGCATACTGAGAAAGTTGTTCCAAAAGGTAAGTAATTTATTTTTGTTTGAAAATTCTAGCAAGAACTTTGCTAAGTCTGCTCCCCTATCTTATCTAGTTAATCAAGATAAAGAACCAGATGATACTCCTTCTGAGATTGTTTATGAAAGTCCTGAGCTTGATCCTAACTTTAGGATGGCTCGTTTTCTAGAACTGGTTGGAGCAGCGCAGATCAGGAAAGCTAAAGAAGAAGGAAAGGACACTGCCGGATTGACTACTATGTCTAAATTCAGAAAGAAGGAGCTCGAAAAGTTCCAGGTCAGACCTGAGATGTTTGATCCTTCAAAATATATGGAAAAGCATCCAGAGGCAGTGGTCCCAAGAACAACTGAATTGAAAATTATTGCAGAACAAGATTTGAAGCTTTCAAAGAAAGAAGCTCTAGATCCTACAAGGAAAATTACTTTTGTTTCTAGTTCTTCTAATCCTGAATCTAACTCTAAAGCACCTTAAATTAGTCATTGATTGACAGTTATTTTTATCTGATTGATTGATGATATCTGCTTAGTTATTTCCCTTTATGCATTTTATTTACTTTCTGTAATTAGTGTTGTTTGTTTTATTTGTTGAGAGACTTAACTCAAATAGGGGGAGATTGTTGGAACCCTAGGTTTTGATTTGAGTTCAGTCCTCTCTTTCTGTCTCTTGACCCAATGTTTATCTATGGTCAAAGGTTAGTTGATAGGTTAGATTCCCTAGTTGTGTAGAATTGCTTTTCCAGATGAATATTTGGTTAAGTAGTTTTTCGTTCGACTATAGTCGAACGTCGCTCGACTATCGTCTATCGGCTGATCGACGATCGTCTATCAGTTGGTCGACGTTCTGTCTGCGTTGATAGTTCGACTATCTGTTGATAGGTCGACTATCTGTTTGTCTTGGTAGTTCGACTATCTGCTTGATAGGTCGACTATCTGTGTTTGTTTGGTAGTTCGACTATCTGTCCGGATAGATCGACTATCTGATAGCTCGACTATCTGTTCTGATAGGTCGACTATCTGCCGAGGTAGTTCGACTATCTTCTTTGATAGTTCGACTATCTGGATCGTTCGACTATCTGTCTGATAGGTCGACGATCTCCGTGCGCCGTTCGACGATCTCCGAAGGTCGTTCGACGTTTTGCTGTATGCTCTTATTTAGTTTGCCGTCTTCTATGATGTGACTAATTTCATATCTATTTTGGCATATTTTATAAAAGATTATCTGAATATTTTGTAACATTATTTCCATGCAATATCAGTTCTATTCTATATACATGAGCTAATCTTTTCTGACAAAGTTGTTTGTCTTATAGCTGAGATATGCAATCTGCTTTATCTGCCAGGCTGTCCTTTATAGCCGTTAGACTCAAAAAGTCTTCCTTGGCCGTAAAGAGTTCTTTCTGATGTGACTTTCTCTTATATTATCTCATCAGAAGTATTTGCAGCTTCTTAGAAAGCTTTATCCTTTTATAGGATATCTGCCTGCTGTAGTTTGTTTTTTGCTTTATGCTTTTTGCAGCCTAGCTTGCAGAGTTCAGAAAAAGCCAAGATTCAAACTCAATTAGAGCCGTTGCTGCTGCTGATATATAAAGACTTCTCTGAAGAAGAAATCAACCAGTATATATAGAAAAGAGATCAACTAGTTCACAGAGATAAGAAATTCATTCAGCAAGCTTACAACAAGAACAAGTTTAAACTGCTCTCAGCAATCTTCACTCATCTGAGAAGTGTTAGCTCTTCTGCTCTTCTTCAACCTGAGTTCTCCTGTTCCAGGAAGTTCTAACTCAGAGATCTTTTGAAGAAGAAGAAGAAGATAGCTGCTAGAAGATTTTCATTTCTTATTTTATATCTTCTTGTAGTTCTTCCTTCAGTATTTACTGAAGTGTTTCTGCACTGAAGCAAGACTTCACCTGGACGTTCTTTGAGCCAGGGGGAGCCTTGATTCTTTTAGAGCTTTCTAGCTCAGTGCAAGTTAGTGTGCTTCTCTAATCTATTGTAAAATAGAGAAGACACCTTAACCCCTTTCCCCTCCTGTACAGGGTTATTACTCCCTTCAAAAGTATCCCTTGGTGGCAGGGCACCTGATCAAAAACCTGTGTTGGTTTTTAGACATCTGATCAAAAGTCTAAAGGGTCTCTTGATCTACCTGAAGCAGATCTTGTTGGTGGCAGGACACCTGATCAAAAACCTGAGTGGATTCCTACCTTGTTGGTAGAAGAGTGGACGTACCCAAGTTGTTTGGGGAACCACTATAAATTCCTTGTGTCGTCTGGTTTGCCTTGTTTAATAACTTGCATTGTGGCTGTGATTAGATATTAACTAGGTTTGCTAGTTGCTGGATAGGATCCAAAGCTAAACTGTAATTATAGTTAGCTTTAGTTTGTGCACAACACTTGTGTTAGGCTCTAAGGTTTAATCTTAAATATCTATAACTTTCATTCCGCATTTAACTCCAAGGGAGTTGAGTAGAAAGTCAACTTTGCTAGTGCAATTTTTGATTACTCTATTCACCCCCCTCTAGAGTAGTATCTATCCCTTCTCTTTCAGGGTGTTACGTTGATGAGTAGTTTACGGGGTGCCACCGTTGGTGTATTATTTTGTTTTTTGGCATTATGTTAATCCTTTTAGTGGCAATTGTTAGTCTGATCGGAGTTTGAGTGTTGACTTGGGAAATTTAAAGTAATAAATTTTAAGCTTGTTTGTGGAGTTCCGTTGCGATTTGGGATTATTTGGGATCTCGATGGATTTTATAAGGATGGTTGTTGTTTAAAATTCGGGGAGTTTTAATTAAGGTTTGGTTTGTTGGATCCTAATTTTGACTTCACAGATAGATTCGTATGATCGACATTTAGCCTTGGTGTGAATTTAATCGAGAACCGATGTGATTTGGGCATGTAAGGGTAGACACTCCATGAGCACGTGGAAGTGGTTCACATGGTAAGTTGATCGGTTATATCCCCGTTATCTTTGCATTTAGACTCCGGAATCATAGTACGGAATACGCATGTTGTGTGAAGCCCATCCAAACTAGTTGGTCTTGATTGGTGATGATTGTTTTGTATGATGGAGAAGACTCCATGGTAAAAGTGTAATTTTCATAGTTTCGGGGTGTGCAAATGCTGCAGTGAGAGTACTGGAAGTGCCTCTACGAAAACACCCATTTTGGGGGAAGAATTGATAGTCTGTCTCCTACCCCACGACGGTAGCGCTACCGCCTGCGGTAGCTCCGAGTGAGCAATGTGTGGCCTGTCTTGTGGAGACTTAGGGGCTTGTAGTGATGTGTATGAGATTAGATTGCTCTGCCATGGTGACCTTGAGAGCCATCTTTGAAAGATAACATGGTTATGTATTGTGTGAATGGGAAAGGGGAGGCTATCCCGCATCGCTGTTTGTTGCGCCCGACGATTTGAGCATCGAGAAAGAGCTGAACTGTACCATGCCCTATACCGCTCGACATTGAGTGAGTCATTGAGTGAATCTTGTGGCTCACATTGACTTTTTCATAGCCATAGGATTGAGTCTTTGGCTTTGGCTCAAAAAGACTGTATAATGCTCAAAGAATGCTTACCATCGCTGAGAACAGAGGTAGGATCTTGGTTATGTCTAGTACACCGACAATGTACCTTGAGTGCATGAGGCATGTGGCTGGTAGATCCAACATCTGTGGTGAATGGTGCTTAAATTGCACATTTTGATGCCATCATATATCTATGTTAAATGCATGCAGGGAAGGAGCACCGCCACCCCGAGTGAGGAGTGGGGTCGTTAGAATTTGGTCAGCTAATGCTGACCATTGCATTGTTTGCTACTATTGGGGTGGATGATTTCTTACAGGTGTAGCCGAGACGAGCAGGAAATAGTGGGTTGGAGCCCATGGTTGCTTTACCGGCCCTCAAAGGCCAAAGCAAAGTTTTTTTACTTTTATTGTTTTAGGTGTGGCCGGCTTACGACGTAGTATGTAAAACACTTCTATTTGAGGAAACTTTTGTAAGGCCTTAAAGCCATAATGATTTGTGTATTTATGTTATCAATCCTCCTTTAGTTTAGTGGAAATTCATTTTGTTGGGATCTAAGCAATTAATTTTTACTTACACTAGAATGTACTCTGAGTTAGGATGCAAAATGATTTATGATCTCAGTACGTAACTCCACTGACTGTCCGTGAAATATGGTATGGGTCCCAGCCGGAAATTCTGTAATATTCTATGTGAGGGATGGGGGTGTTATAATTTTGTATCATACTCTGGTGTTTGTATTTCTTATTCGAATTCGTCCACGAATTCGAATAAGGGGTAGTGAGCACATGTATGTGCGTTACTGTTATAACATGAAAGAACCCATGAATGTCCACTTAGGAATGAAAATACACATGTTTGAGGAACCTGAATGTTCCTGTAATTGTTTTTTGGCAATGTGTTTAGTCACTTAATGGTGTGTTTCACGATTATAGGGAACTAGGAGTGGTGCAGAGCAATCCTAACATCAGCATTCTGCGGACAGTAGTGCACCGAATGACATGCTTGCAACACCTCCTTCTGCTGAAATTATAAGGATGGTGGCTAAGGCTGTGTTCGCTTTGATAAATTCCCAGCCAAGGTGGAAAGTGAAACCTCCCGACCCTGAAGTGGGCCAGGTGCCGCTTGGTGTGGCAGAACCTATAGTTGCGGTTCAAGTAGTTGCAGAGCCTGCATTGCAAATAAGAGCAGCTGAGAAGCAGCTCAAGCATGTGATGAGCTTCAATCTTCCAGTGTTTTTGGGGATTGGAACCCCAACGCAAGTCAAAGACTGGCTCTCTCGGATTAAGAGAGTCATGATAGCAACGAAAATTGATTACTGGTAGAAGGTCACCAATGCTACTTTCCTACTAGACGTAGAGGCTAGGTTGTGGTGGGACAAATTGGAGTTGCAACACTTCACTGGAAGACAACTCACAAATATGACGATGGATGAGTTATTAAGATTGTTTCTAGCTCGGTATATTACTTCAGCGCGGAAAATTGCTATAGAGAATTGAAATTCTTTGAATTCAAGGGTAGGTAATAACCTAGAGGGGGTGAATAGGTTATTAGGATCTTTTGATTCTCTTTTAACCTTCAACAGATTTAGTCCTTATTGTTAGTGATTAGTTTACCTTTCAAGAAATTCACACACAACACACCCGATTTTAATAGTGGTTCCCCAGTGTATGGGTACATCCACTATCCCTCCTTCCTTTCTAACAGAATGTTAGACAAGGCACTTCTCCAATAACTTGGGTCCTCAGAGATTACAAGACGATCCCACTAGATCACTTAGTCTCCACTCAGACTTACAACACAGACACACAGCCTAACCACTCAATAATCACCTGATCACCTACCATAGTCACAAATGCCCTACAACACAGGCTGAGAAAAAATCCCTATAACACAGATTTCAGACTGGATTCTACCACACAGCTTTTATAATTTAGGCTTACAATACAGATCTCACCAGATCTAACCCTCAGCCTTTAAAAACTAGGCTTACAACTCGAATCTTGAAAAGATCCTATAGAGATGGATTTGATATTGATATAGATTAGACTCCAGAGATTGATTCTCTGAGTCTACAGCTTCTTGAACTGAGAGAATCTCAGCCCAATTTTCTTCTCAGCAATAAAGTTAAAGATCTTCCAAAATCTATTGCTTGTGCTGGAATTAACTCAGAAATGAATTCTGATCATGCTGATGAAGAGGAAAGATCAAGAAATATTGTCTTCAATCAGCTAACCTATTTTGGAAGAAATTGAACTGCTTTGCCTCTCCTTCTGTCCTAAGAAAACCCTGAACAGATTTCTTCTTCACCAATCCAGAAATTGATTTTCAGATTAGGTTCTGCTTGGATCGAGAAGTCACTATAGCTAGGGCTGGCCTTGGTTCTTTCTTCTTCCTCAGAGAATATCTTTGATCGTGCTACAGCAGATGTTGATCGTCGCAGCAAACACAGAAAACCTTCAGAATCGTCGAAACGATCTTTTTGCCTGAAAGTGAGGGTAAGATCTACCTTTATTCTAGAGGGGGGGGGATAGAGTATTTTAAAATAATTTTGCAAATTAAAAACTAATTGGCAGTGGAAGACTTAATTTAATTATAGTGTATTGTGCTTGTAGTAAAAAAAAAGTAAAGAAAGAAAGCTAATTCACAGCACACAGCAAATAAAACACAAGCAACCAGATGACATAAGGAGCTAAAGTGGTTCCCCAATCAACCTGGGTACATCCACTCTTCTACCACCCTAGGTAGGAATCCAATGCAGGATGAGTTGATCAGGTGTCCTGGGAACCAATGAGCTTTTGATAAGGTGCTAAAAAACCAAACCAAATTTTTTGATCAGGTGTCTTGCCACCAGTGAGTTTTGACAAGGTCTCAGGAACCAAACACAAAACTTTTGAAGGGAGTTCTGTATAACTCTTTTATAGTAAAAGAAAATAAAAAGAGTTGAAGGTGTTCTTCTCTTTCAAGAATCAAAGAGAAGACTAGTGGATTTGTTGATGTCAAAGATCCCTCTAATATTAGCAGTAGGTCAGGAGAAGAAGCTTTGCACAGGGTGATAGGCCTTCAGTAAGTTGAGATCTCCAGCAATTGATAATTTCAACAAAAGCTAAAATGTGTTGTGTCTGGAGTCTTTGATTGATGAAGCCTGGAAAACTTGAATCAGAGAAGAGATCTGAAAGAGTAGAAGGGATTCTTCTCTGTCTGTTAATCTCCTTCTCTGTTCTATTGCAAGTATTTTGTAAAAGCTCTAACTGTATAATCCTGTAGAATTCTTGAGAGATATTATTCTTCTATGTCTGTCTCTATTGTCTGTAATGATATTATGAAATCCAATCTCCTAGATAGCCGTTAGCCAGTCATAAATGACTTCCTTAATTGATAGCTGTCTCTGGAGGAAAGTCCTAAAAACATTCCCTTACAGTCTCCTTGAAACTTGCTCCAGATTGATTAAAACGGCTACAAAATATTCTCCATTAAATGTTGGATATGGAAGGTATTTGAATTCCATAACAGACTGATTTGAAATTCCTAAATCGTCGATCTCTCAAGAAAGTCGTCGATCTGAGCTCGACTATAGTCAATCTGAGCTCAAAGATCTAGATTTTGACTTGAGACAGAAATCGTCGATCTGAGCTCGAAGATCGTCGAATCGAGTTCGACTCCTCGTCGACCTGAGCTCAGAGATAGTCGAACTGAGTTTGACGCCTCGTCGATCTGCGCTCGACGATAATTGCTTTGGTCTTCTGCACTTATAATCTGAACTAGGAGGTCTTGGGGGCAGCTTTCAAACCTAAGTTCTAAGCCTTAGACCTATTCTAGTTAACCTTTAAAACTATACAATGAGGTCAAGACACAATCCTATGAACATAGTGATCCTTACCCAAATCAGTAATAGGATGTTCCAACAATCTCCCCCTATTTGGGTTAGGATTACTATTTACATGAGTTATAGGAATTTTAAAAGCATACAGGCAGAAATGAATACAACATTGCAGAAATGTAAACAACAGCATTGCAGAAGCATATGTATAATCACACAGCAAATTTGTTCAGAGTGAGATATATGTAGTTCAGCTTACACTATCTGTCCTTTTCCTCGCCCTTTTTGAAAAGAATTTCCCTATTGGGGTTTTCAGCTTCTCTCTTAGATCTACTATCATCAGCAGCACCAAGAGAAGTTTGAGATTTTGCTCTGGGAATAACTGCCTCTGGGTGCAATTCCATGTACCTTTCTGGATCAAAGAATTTTCTGGAAGAATACCTTTCAAGCTCTTGCTTTCTCTATTCAGAAAATGTTGAAATATTGGAAGTGTCTTTCCCTTATTCTCTGGCTTTCCTTATCTGGTCTAAAGCAGCTAGCTCCTTCATCCTGGCTGTCCAAGAGACTGGATTGCTCTATGGATCTTCAAATAGAACAGGAGGCTCATATATGTTAATAGTGTCAGAAGGAGGAGCTTTTGAGGGAACACTTTCTTTGAGCTTATAAGGGAATGGACCAGTAGTTGAATCAGTTGGGCCTTGTTCTTCCCTTTTATAAGATTGCTGTCTGGACTGTCCTCCTGAATACACTCTATAATCTCTTTGATTTCCTCTGTATTGACCTCTTCTTGACTGGTAGCCTCTTTGCTGATGTCTTCTGGATTGAGATCTTTATTGCAACTGAGAGGAACTTTGAGATGAAGTATGAGAGGTTTGATGAGCTGAACTTTCACCAGATCCTGCACCTGGAGAAGGAGGAGGAGGAGGATTATAATGAGATGTGCCTTGGTCATATTTCCTTCTCTTCCTCATAGCCTTCAACTGGTTCTTAGAAAATTGCATCCAATGTTCAGTAATAGGACAATCATGCAATATATAGTAAGGAATGTCATTATCAGAAGTTTCTTTCTTTGCAGGAACTCTCTTCATTGCTTTACTTCTAGATTTCCTATTCCTTGCAATAGTTGTAGAGGAATCATCTGAATCTGTCCTAAATTCATCACTATCAGAGCTCTGGGGCTTATCATACATAGCACCTATTTCCTTGTAAGCTGCCTTGGTAGGAGAATCAGGAGCAGAAGCAGTAACAGCAACAGCAACAACAACAGCAGAAACAACACTAGAGGCAGCAGTAGTAAGAACAGAAACAACAACAAAGGCATCTGAAACAACAATATTCACAACAACAGGCTCAGCAGGCTCAGAAGCAATAGCCTATGTGATCATCACATCATTATCATCAAAAGCAACAGTAGCAGAAACTTCCATAGCCTTGATTGAATCAATGTATGATTGGATCAAGCTGGGATCACAGATAGTAACAGGCATAATGGCCTTAAAAAGATCTTCAGCAACTGGAGCTGGAAGATATCTGCTATATAGACCATCAAAAACTGAAAGCAAGAACCTGAAGGATGGGACTGGGGCTGGAGCTGGAACATCTGGCTCTAAACTAAGCATGAAGTCTGAATCATCAGAAGGCAGCATGACTATTTCATTGGGCATCTCCCCCTGCCTAGATTCAGTAGAAACTGGATCAAGGCACCACAAATAAGGGATTGCCTGAGGAAGATGGGAAGAAGATAGCCTTACAGATAAATCATTTATAGATTTTAGTAGAGGAGCCAAGGAGGTATCCAGCAAGAGTGTTAGCCTGGGAGCTAACATCTCATATAATCTATCAGTAAGAGCAGGAACATCTACTTACTCAAGGGAGGCTTGAGTAGAGGTAGAGAGGAAAGTTGCATAAGTTGATGTAGTTTGTGGAGCTGTAGAAATATGTGGAGTTGATGTTGATGGATGGGGTATGGATGGTTCAGATATAGGGATGGTGGTGATGGATGTAACTGGGATGGTAACTGATGGTAAAACTGAGGTTATGGATGAGGTGAATGAGGGTTGAGCTAAGACGTCTTGAAGTAGCTGTTGGTAGGAGGTGGAATAAGATGGAAGATCTTGAGGAGATGAGTGAGAATCATCCATATAGGAGTCATCTATGAGGTTGAATGATGGAAATTGAATGGATGAGTCAAGGTCAAGAGGGGGATAGTAATGTAGTGGATGAAATTGTTTCGGAAGAGTGGCTGGAGGAGGTGTAGAGATTGCAGGTGAGGAAATTGAGATGAGGGATGTAGGGATGGTTGAGGAAATTGGAGGTGGATATGGGGAGGAGGACGAAGGCAAATTTTCTAAAGGGGCAGTTACCTGAGGGGAAGTGACTGTCACTGTCCTGGTGCCTGAAGTAGTGTGAGCTGCAGAACCCCTGCTGGGTTTAGCAATCTTCCTATCCCATTTTCCAAAGAGAGCACAAGATAGTCTCTTGGAAGCATTTATATGCATGTAATTTGATACTAGCAGTTGGGGGCATTTGTTGTGCAAAAACAAACCTACTATTCTCCCAAAATTAACAAAATTCTTGTTGATTTTCTTCTTAATTAGATCAAAGAAAATCTCTCCCAAGTTAAGGTGTTTCTTATCTACAATAGCAGCCATTAGGCAAAACTGATATCTAGAAATAGTATCATGGGCAGAATGTTTTGCTAAAATGACTTTGCCCACTACATCAGCCAGAAATCTGTACTCTACTGAAAGATTTTTCTTAAGTAATTTATTAGGGTTTGCTGCTGTATGTCCCATTCTATCCAGCATACTAGAAAATTGTTCTCCAGACAACTCAACATTATCATGTCCAGTACTCAGTTGAAAAACTTCTGTCAAAAGTGCGGGAGTGAGGGATACCTTGGTTCCTGAAATAGTCCTGACAACTATATTCTGATCCAGGTTGTGGGCTATGTATACCCATTCCTTGATTTCGTCGGCAGCCAACTTCATTCTTGAGGTCATGATGGTGACCAACTGTTGTTCTTTGAATAATTCTTGAATGTCCTTGAAAATCTGATCACTGCCTTCAAATGAATCCATATCTATGTCAAAACCTGTATCAAATTTCATCGCGGCTAAAACAACAACTGAAATGGCCATGATTTTCCTGCAAAGACAAACCAAATAAGATCAAGTTTAGAGGGGTTTGAAGGGAAAGAAAGCTCTGCAGAAAGTTTGAATGCGCAAAGTAGAATGACGGCCGAAAAAATGATTTTATATCAGGTTTCGACGATGAAATGGAAAGATCGTTGAACTCAGTTCGACGATCTGGGCTTCTAAAGGAATCTGAAAGGTCTTCAACATCGTCAATCTCTGTTCGACGATATTGGAGAGCGTCGAGCTCCGTTCGACGATCTCTGACCGAAAAGAGATAGCCTAGAACTATCTGGGAAACACTTAGCTCCTTTCGGCGCTTTCATGAGAACGTCGATCTCCGTTTGACGATCTTTAGAAAAAAATGTCGAGCACAGTTCAGAGTTAAGAAAGAACCTATAGACACTAGAAAAATCAAGTTTTTTTGCCTAGTCTTTGTTAATTTTAAGGTTTTTTAAAAAAAGAAAATTTGGATCTTAATTTAGACTTCCTCCATCTAACATTCCTAACTGATTCAGGAAGAATGTGTGTTTCTTTTCATCCAAGGGTTTGGTAAAAATATCTCCCCTTTGCAAATCAGTTGGGATATATTGAAGTTCAATTTTATTCTTTTCAACATTATCTCTTAAGAAGTGATGCCTAATCTCTATATGTTTTGTCCTACTATGGAGGACTTGATTTTGGGCTATAGAAATAGCACTGGTGTTATCACAAAATATTTTTGACTTATCTAAGTTGTAGCCATAGTCTAGGAGCTGATTTTGAATCCACAATATCTGTGAGCAATAACTACCTGCTGCCATGTATTCAACTTCAGCAGTTGATGTGGACACAGATGTTTGTTTCTTACAAAACAAAGAGAGTCTGTCACAATTAAACTGACAAGTTCCACTGGTGCTTTTCCTGTCTACTCTACATCCAGCATAATCAGCATCTGAAAATCCAGTTAATTCAAATCTTGAATCTTTTGGATACCAGAGACCTAGATTTGGACAACTTTTCACATACCTAAGAATCTTTTTTACTAATGTTAGGTGTGACTCTCTAGGGCTTACTTGGAATCTAGCACAGATGCATGTAGCAAACATTATGTCAGGTCTACTAGATGTAAGATACAATAAAGAGACAATCATTTCTCTATATGTTGTCTGATCAATAGGTTTCCCATGTTAATCAGCATCTAATACAACATTAGTAGGCATAGGTGTTTTCATAGATGATGCTTCAGACATACATCATTTCTTAACCAACTCTTTTGCATACTTGGTTTGAGAAGTGAATATGCCATCAGCATGCTGTTTGACTTGCAATCCTAGAAAGAAGGAAAGCTCACCAATGCTACTTATTTCAAATTTAGAATGCATTAGGTTGGAAAACCTTTTGCACAAGTTTGAATCAGTTGATCCAAAGATAATGTCATCTACATAAATTTTTACTAGTAGGATATTGGACCTATGGGTTCTAATGAAAAGAGTTTGGTCTACTCTACCCCTTTTAAAATCATTTTCCAAAAGAAAGCATGCTAAGTTCTCATACCATGCTCTAGGAGCTTGCTTGAGACCATATAATACTTTATGCAATTTAAAAACATGATCAGGATGAGTAAGAGAGATAAAACTTGGGGGTTGTCTGACATAGACTTCTTCCTTGATATCTCCATTTAGAAATGCACTCTTCCCATCCATTTGATATACTTTGAATCTCTTGTGAGCTGCATAGGCTTGGAATATTCTTATGGCCTCTAACCATGCAACTGGTGCAAAAGTATAGTCATAATCTATTCCTTCTTCTTGAGAGTATCCCTGTGCAACTAGCCTTGCCTTGTTCCTTACAATAATGCCTTGATCATCTAGTTTATTACTGAATACCCATCTTGTTCCAACAATGGGATGATCCTTTGTCCTTGGCACTAGCTCCCAAACCTTATTTCTTTCAAATTGGTTTAACTCCTCTTGCATTGCAATGATCTAGTGTGGATCTTGTTCTGCATCTTGTATGGATTGAGGCTCAATTTGAGAAAGAAAGCATGTGTGCATCAGGTTTTGGTTGACCTGATTTCTATTTTGCACACCAGCTGAGATGTCTCCAATCACTTGGGAGATTGGATGATCTCTTGATGTTACTAAATCAACAGGGGGTGTTGATTGTTCACCAACTTGTGTTGTTGTTTCCTCTTGTGAAACAACAACTGGCTCTTCAATGTGATTATCACCAGGATGTTGAATGTCTTCTTCATCTTCACTGCTTTCACCTTTTTGTTGGATAGGTGAAGGTGTTGTATCCTCTTCAATGATGTTTAACCTGCCTAAATTCTTTGAAATAGAATGTACCTAGAAAGGTTCTATGGTAGAAGTATTCTTCTCCTTGTAAGACATGTAAGTTTCATCAAAAGACATATGTATAGATTCTTTAATTTTAAGAGATGATTTGTTATATACCCTATAAGCCTTACTGATCATGGAGTATCCCAGAAACACTCCTTCATCAGCTTTGCCTTGAAATTTTGCTATATATTTTCTGTCATTATTATGTATGTAACAAACACAACCAAAAATTCTGAAATAGTCTACTTTAGGTTTCTTCCCTTGGAGTAATTCATAGGGAGTCTTGCCCTTCAGCTTATATATCAAACTTCTATTTAACACATAGTTTGAGGTGTTCACTGCCTCTGCCCAAAAGGATAGAGGAAGGTGAGCATCTGTCAGCAATGTAGTAGCAGATTCAATAAGGGTTCTATTTTTCCTTTCAGCTCCCCATTTTGTTGAGGAGTTCTAGGAGCTGAGAAAGTGTGCCTGATCCCTTCATTCTGACAGAACTCTTGCATAAGAAGAGAATCAAACTCTGTCCCATGATCACTTCTTATCAGGGCAATGTGAGTATTGAACTCAATCTGTATGCATTTGAGAAACTCTGTCAAACACTTAAAGTTATCAGAATTCTTCCTCAGAAAGAACACCCATGTTAATCTAGAGAAGTCATCTACAACTACTAAAGTGTAAGATTTCCCTCATAGACTTTGTACTGTAATGGGTCCAAATAAATCCATGTGTAATAGATACAAAATCCTAGGTGAATCACTCTTATTAAGTGACTTAAAGCTATTTTTAGTTTGTTTGCCTAATCGACAAGCCCTGCAAAGTCCTTCCTTCTTGTAGGGGCCAGAAGGTAGTCCTCTAACAAGGTTGTCCTTGGATAGCCTAGCAATGGTTCTAAGGTTTACATGTCCTAATCTCTTATGCCATAACTCATTTGGTTTACTAATAGAATTGAACAAACAGATATCTACCTTAGTTGATTGAAAATCTACAAGATAGATATTACCTTTCCTTTTACCTGTCAACACAGTTGTGTTGTCCTCTGATTTGATTTTGCATGAAGATTTGTTGAAAGTCACCTGGTAGCCTTCATCAAACAGTTGACTGATGCTGATTAAGTTGTGCTTCAGTCCTTCCACATAGGCCACCTTCTTGAATGTGACTGACTCTATCTGGACTGCTCCATATCCCTTGGTCTGTCCAAAGTTTGAGTCTCCAAATATGACCTTGGGTCCAAGCTTGGCTTTGAAGGATGTAAAATTATCCTTGCTCCCTGTCATGTGCTTTGAGCACCCACTATACCGATACCATTGCTGGTTTATTGTTGGATAGGTCTTCACTTGCACATATAACAATTTATTTGTTTTTGACCCAGTTTACCTTGGGTCTCGGTTGATAGCCTTTAAAATCTGAAATAAGGGGCATCCCTGGTTGACTCTTATAGCCTTCAGGATGATATCTCCTAGGAGGTATTATCCATTTAGCATAAGGGTTGAAGCCTTGGGATGTAGGACCTCTAGAGTTGAGTTTTGACTTACCCTTAAAAGATTGTTCAAAGCTCTGAGCTCTATTCGACGGTCTCTGATCTGAGTTCGATTATCTTGGGTCCGATTGTCGAGCTCCGTTCGAAGATCGACTTTGCCTGAGTTCAGAGTTCAGAGATCGTCGACCTGAGTTCGACGATTCAGCATGAAAACGCTGAGCTCTGTTTGAAGATCGTCGAGCTCTGTTCAACGATATCTATTGAACTTTATTTTTCTTTTGTATATCAGAATTCTTCATAGCTACCTCTACAACTCCCTTTCCTTTATCTGAGATAAATTTGATTGGGGTTGTTAATACTATAGGTTGGCTGGATGAAGCACCCAAGCCCAGTGTACTGTTAAGTCTGGAATTCACTGTGCTTGTGATGTCCATTAGTTTGATACTTCTCCCATTGAGAGTTTCTTCAAACTTATTGGCCTCAGATAGTTCACTTTTCAGTGAAGCTATCTGCTCCCTACAACATTCTAACTCCTTAGAGAGTTTGAGGTTATCTGATTTTAAGGTGCTGAGTTCAGACAGTTGATTTCTGAGAGAGCTAATCTCTTTCTCAGACTTGAGTAGGTCTAAACACAGTGCCTTAAACTCAAATTTAAAGTCCTCTGAATCAAAATCAAAAGAGTCTATCACCTGATCTTCTTCAGCTTCAAGTTAAGATTCAGATCCTGACTCTTGTTCTGCATCTGAATTGTGTTGAGAGGCATTGATAGCCATCATGAAGAAGTCCTTATCTTGGGCATCATCTTCATCATCACTTGAGCTTGATGAAGCATCTGATTCTTCTTCAGTCTCACTCCAGGTCTCAGCTACAAATCCTTTCCTGGTATGCTTGTTCTTGCTAGAGGATGATTTGTCATAGTTGTTTCTCCTGGAGTCTTTGTCTCTTCTCCTTTCTCTCTTATCTTTCTTGTCCTTGTTTTGGTTCTCTGGACAGTCAGGCACAATGTGGCCTGGTTTCCTGCTTCAAAAACAAATAATCTCTTTATTACTAGATTTGTCATACCTTGGCTTTTCATGGCCTCTAGATTACCTTTTCCTGAAGTCTTTTCTAAACATCTTGTAGAATCTTTTGGCTAGTATGTTCAATAGCTCTTCATTGCCTGTGACCTTGTCTTCAGGCTGTTCTTCTGTAGCTTTAAAAGCAATTTTCTTCTCCTTCCTTGTTGCTGGAGAAGCTGTCTTTTGCTCTTCCTCTCTATTTTTGATGAGAAACTCATAAGACTTGAGCTTGCCCAATAGAGCTTCAGTGGTGATCTCATTTAAGCTTCTGGCATCCTTGATTGGCCAGATACTTGAGTCCCAAGTGCTGGGGAAGCACATTAGGATCTTATCATTGAGTTCAGTTAGTGAGATTTCCTTGTCCAAAGTTTTCAATTCACTGACAATCAGACTGAGTCTGTTATACATGTCAGCTACTGACTCAGTTTCTCCCTTCTTGAAGTTCTCATACTGGGTTATGAGATGAGATCTTCTGTCCTTTCTCTCATCAGCAGATCCTTACACAAGCTCAGACAGCTTGTCCCAGATTTCCTTTGCTGAGTTGCATTCAGCTACTTTCTGAAATATATCATCTGACATTGTCTGAGCCAATATATTCATTGCATTTGCATCAGCAACTTTCCACTTCTTGATGTCTGCATCTGTTCCTGTAGGGGGTGGAACAGCATTTGTACTTGTGGTTTCTGGAGGTCTTGTGTTGGAACACCCTATTACTATTTGGACCAGGATGACTATACTTCTATAGGGGTTTTGGTTTGTGACCTCCTTGTTGTTATAAAGGTCACATAGGCTAGGTAGAATAATCTTCAGCTCGACGTAGAGTCGACCTCTGCTCGACGCAGAGTCGACCTCTGCTCGACGTAGAGTCGACCTCTGCTCGACGCAGAGTCGATCTCAGCTCGACGATGAGTCGACCTCAGCTCGATGCAGAGTCGACCTCAGCTTGACGCAGAGTCGACCTCAGCTCGACGTAGAGTCGACCTCCGCTCGACGTTCCGTCGAACCCAGTTCTACTTACAGAAAACACTCTCTGGCCGACGTGTGTCGTGCTCAGATCGACGTTTTATTGTGAGCTCGACGCTTTTCAGACCGCCGTCAGTTTTGGATAGGAATTCAAAATCCCTCTGTCAGACAATTAATGCTGAAGATTTATTGGCCGTTACAGCATATCTGGTGCATGGCTCAAGGAATTTTCTAAGGAATGTCTGCCTGTCATTTCCTTGGAGACATGGACATTTAAGGAAAGCAATTAATGCTGACTTCCAACGGCTATCAAAGTAAAGGAAGAAGAAGACTCAAGTATATAATTCTTTTTCTTTCAATTCTACAAAAAAGACACAGAGAATATACAGAACAAAAAAGAGAACAACAATACAAGACTTCAGATCTCTTTTCTCTCTGTATAATTGTTTTGAAAGACTCACTCATAGGAATTCTGATTGCTTCAGACACAACCATCCAACCTTCTTGGATCATCACTTGCTGGAGCAGATCAGATCTTTTGAAGACCTGTCACCCTTGTGCAGAGCTCTCCTTCCTGAACCTCTTCTTGATCTCAGGGGGAGCTTTGACAACAACTGCAGATCCACTTTTGCTTCTCTCTGCTTGTTGATAGAGAAGACAACATCATTCTTTTTCTTTTTCTTTCTGTACAGGGTTTTAACTCCATTCAAAAGTTACTTTTGGTTTTGCTGAAACCTGGTCAAAATCAGCTCCTTTGGTTTGTGAGAACCTGATCAAAAACTCTCTGGTGCTCAAGACACCTGATCAACTCATCTTGAAGTGGATTCCTATCAAGGGTGATAGAAGAGTGGATGTACCCAGATTTGGGGAACCACTATAGCTCCTTGTGTCGTCTGGATTGCTTGTCGTTTTGTGTTTTGCTTTGTGCTGTGAATTTCCTTTTACTCTGATTATTTGCTATAGCACTATACACTAAGTAAATACAAATTTTCTCTGCACACAAGTTTTATTTGCAAAATTATTTTAAATAACTCTATTCACCCCCCTCTAGAGTTAGGATTGATCTTATCCTGCACTTTCAATTGGTATCAGAGGGAGGTTGATCATTCATACAGGCTAACACCTGGATCAAAAGATCCCTGATAAGATCATTTCCCTCAAAGGGTTAGTTTCTTTAGTTTTACTTATCTTTGAAACTCATGGCACAAAACAAGGACTTTGCTAGCACCAGACCTCCTATGTGCAATCTCTCTAAGTTTTCACTATGGAAGGCAAGGATTAGACTTTACATGAACTCTTTTGATGAAGACATTTTTAATTCTGTGTTGACAGATTGTCCAAGACCTCCCACAGGAACAAGTACATCAGCTGTTCCTCCTCCTTCAGGAACTGATGCTGACATAAAGAAGTGGAAGGCAGCAGATGCTAAAGCCATGAACATCTTGGCTCAAACCATGTCAGATGACATTTTCTAGAAAGTAGCTGATTGCAATACTGCTAAAGAGATCTGGGAAAAACTTTCAGAAATTGTATCAGGTTCTGCAGATGAAAGAAAGGATAGGAGATCCTACCTCATCACCCAGTATGAGAACTTCAAAAAGGCAGAGTCTGAGTCAGTTGCTGACATGTACAACAGACTGAGCCTAATCATCAGTGAGCTTAGATCACTAGAGAAGGACATATCTCTCACTGAGATAAATGACAAGATACTGACTTGTTTCCCCAGCTCTTGGGACTCAAGAATCTGGTCAATTAAAGATGGAAGAAATGTCTGTGAGTTATCCACAGAAGCCCTTCTAGGAAAGCTCAAGAGTTATGAGCAATTTATTAAGAAGAGAGAAGAAGAGCAGAAGACATCCACACCAACAGAGAAGGCTGAGAAAACTATTGCCTTCAAAGCACAGGAAGAAGAACCTAAAGAAAAGGTGTTGGGAAATGAAGAGCTTATGAGCCTACTGGTCAAAAGGTTCAATAAGCTAAATAAAAGGAACTTCAGAAGATGGTCATCCAAAGACAAAGACAAGCCAAGGTATGACAGATCTAATAATAAAGATATTATCTGCTTTGGCTGCAGGAAACCAGGACACATCTTCCCAAACTGTCCAGAAAATCAAGACAAGGACAGAAGGGACAAGAAGGAAAGAAAGGATAAAAGGAAGGATAAGGAGTCAAGGAAATACCATGACAAGCCTTCCTCCAGCAACAGCAAGCACACCAGAAAAGGATTTGTGGCTGAATCCTGGAGTGACTCTGATGAGTCTGATTCATCATCCAGTTCTAGTGATGATGAGGATGATGCAGAAGAAAAGGGATTCTGCATGATGGCCATCAGTGCATCTCAAAAGAACACTGATTCAGAGCCTGATGCTGACTACCCATCTGATCAGGAACTTACTGTGGATCAGGTAATAGATTCATTTGACTTTACTTCTGATGATTTCAAATCTGAGTTTAAATCTATGTGCATTGACTTGATTGAGTCTCAAAAGCTGATTAAAACTCTAAATGAACAATTAATTGAATGCAAATCCATTAACTCAGATAATCTTAGACTCTTAGAAGAGTTGAAGCAGTGTGGGGAGGAGATAGCTTCACTGAAAAGTGAGCTATCTAAGGCCAAACAATTTGAAGAAACCCTTAATGGGAGAAGTATCAAATTGATGGACATCACAAGTACAGTGAACTCAAGATTGAATGGTTCACTGGGCTTGGGTGCTTCATCCAGCCAACCCATAGTGCTGACAACTCCAATCAAATTTACCAGTGAGAAAGGTAAAGGAGTCTTGATAGTGGCTAGGAAGAATGCTGACTTAACCCAGGAAACTGGACAAGAAGCGTCGAACGAAGCTCGACGGACGTCGACCAGAGCTCGACGTAATCGCAAGAAAATGTCGAACTCAGGTCGACGCCTTCTACCCTCTGAACAAAGCAAGCCTTCGCCGTCGAACGGAGCTCGACGCACTCATCAGAGTCCGTCGACCGAAGCTCGACGTGCGTCGAGCCAAGCTCAGAGCAAAAGTCATTTCTCAGGGGTTAATTCAAAATTCAATTCCAGCTCTACATCTCATCACTTTAACCCTTATGCTGAATGGATAATACCTCCTAGGAGATATCATCCTGTAGGCTATAAGAGTCAACCTGAGATGTCTTTTATTTCAGAATTTAAAGGATATCAAGAAAGGCCCAAGGTAAACTGGGTCAAAAACAATTGATTTGTTGTATGTGCAGATAAAGACCTATCCAATTGAGAACCAGCAGTGGTACTTGGATAGTGGGTGCTCAAAGCACATGACTGGCAACAAGGAAAACCTTGTGTCCTTCAAAGCCAAACATGGACCCAAAGTAATCTTTGGAGATTCAAATTTTGGACAAACAAAAGGCTATGGCCAAGTCAAGATAGGGTCAATCACATTTAAGAAAGTGGCCTATGTGGAAGGACTAAAGCATAACTTAATCAGCATCAGCCAGCTATGTGATGCTGGTTATCAGGTTTGGTTTACCAACTCAGCATGCAATATTACATTAAATAACAACATTGTCTTAATTGGTAATAGACAAGATAACATATATCTAGTTGATTTCAATTCATCTAAAGTAGATATTTGCTTATTTAATTCCCTTAGCAAACCCAATGAACTTTGGCATAAAAGACTAGGACATGTGAACCTTAGAACCATTGCTAAGTTATCCCAAGACAACCTTATTAGAGGACTACCTTCTGGTCCCTACAAGAAGGAAGGACTTTGCAAGGCCTGTCAGTTAGGCAAGCAAACTAAAAACAGTTTCAAGTCACTTAATAAGAGTGACTCACCTAGAATCTTGTACTTATTACACATGGACCTTTTTGGACCAATTAATGTACAAAGCCTAGGAGGGAAATCTTATGCTTTAGTGGTTGTAGATGACTTCTCAAGATTCACTTGGGTGTTCTTTCTGAGGAAGAAGTCTGATAACTTCAAGATTTTGACAGATTTTCTCAAAGGCATACAGATTGAGTTCAATACTCACATTGCCCTGATCAGAAGTGATCATGGGACAGAGTTTGATTCTCTTCTCATGCTAGAGTTCTGTCAGAAGGAAGGTATCAGGCACACCTTCTCAGCTCCAAGAACTCCTCAACAAAATGGGGTAGTTGAAAGGAAAAACAGAACCCTTATTGAATCTGCCACAACATTATTGACAGATGCTCACCTCCCTCTAACCTTTTGGGCAGAGGCAGTGAACACCTCCAACTATGTTTTGAATAGAAGCCTGATACATAAACTAAAGGGTAAGACTCCCTATGAGTTACTCAAAGGGAAGAAACCTAAAGTGAATTATTTCAAAATTTTTGGTTGCATTTGCTTCATTCACAATAATGACAAGAAATACCTAGCTAAATTTGAAGCCAAAACTGATGAAGGAGTGTTTCTGGGATACTCCATGACTAGCAAGGCTTATAGGGTTTTTAACAAGTGCTCAAATAAAATTGAAGAATCCATGCA
Source organism: Platanthera zijinensis (assembly GCA_039513925.1). Taxonomy (NCBI): domain Eukaryota; kingdom Viridiplantae; phylum Streptophyta; class Magnoliopsida; order Asparagales; family Orchidaceae; genus Platanthera; species Platanthera zijinensis. The sequence goes on from CM077093.1 coordinate 154,288,445, forward strand.
TGTTACATTTGATGAAACTAACATGTCTTATAAGGAGAAGGAGACTTCTACCATAAGCAATTTGCAGGAACATTCAATTTCAGAAAATCTGAAGCAGCTTACCATCACAGACAAAGGGTCATTACCTTCACCAAGTCAGCAAGACACTGAACTCAGTGACAATGAAGGGGAATTTCAGGTTCTGGAAAGTTCAAAAGGCCAACAAATTGAAGAACCAGTTGTTGTTCCACAAGAGGAAACAACAACACAGGTTGGTGCATCATCAACACCCCTTGTTGATCTTGCAACAACAAGAGATCACCCAATCTCACAAGTAATTGGAGATATCTCAGTGGGTGTGCAAATAAGGAATCAAGTTAATCAAAATATTATGCACACCTGCTTCCTCTCTCAAATTGAGCCTCAAACCATACAAGATGCAGAGCAAGATCCAAACTGGATCATTGCAATGCAGGAAGAGTTGAATCAATTTGAAAGGAATAAAGTTTGGGAATTAGTACCAAGACCAAGGAACCAGCAAATTGTTGGAACCAAATGGGTATTCAGAAACAAGTTAGATGATCAAGGAATAATTGTGAGAAACAAGGCAAGACTTGTTGCACAAGGATATTGCCAGGAAGAAGGAATTGATTATGACCAAACCTTTGCACCAGTTGCAAGGTTGGAGGCCATAAGAATCTTCCTTGCATATGCAGCTCACAAGAGATTCAAGGTATATCAGATGGATGTCAAGAGTGCTTTTCTCAATGGAGACATCAAGGAAGAAGTTTATGTAAAGCAACCTCCAGGTTTTATCTCTCCAACCTTTCCTGATCATGTTTTTAAACGGCATAAAGCTTTATATGGTCTCAAGCAAGCTCCTAGAGCATGGTATGAGACCTTAGCTTATTTTTTGTTGGAAAATGATTTTAAAAGGGGTAGTGTAGACCAAACTCTTTTTGTTAGAACCCATAGGTCCCATACCCTACTAGTACAAGTTTATGTAGACGACATCATATTTGGGTCTACTGATTCAAACTTATGCAAAAAGTTCTCACAACTTATGCACTCAAAGTTTGAAATGAGTAGCATGGGTGAGCTTGCTTTCTTTCTAGGATTGCAAGTTAAACAACATGTGGATGGCATTTTCATTTCTCAAACCAAGTATGCTAGAGAAGTGGTTAAGAAATTTGGAATGTCTGAAGCATCCTCTATGAAAACACCCATGCCTACAAATGCTGTTTTAGATGCTGATGAATCTGGAAAACCAGTTGATCAGACAAGCTATAGAGCAATCATTGGCTCATTACTTTATCTAACAGCTACTAGACCAGATATAATGTTTGCCACATGCATTTGTGCTAGATTCCAAGTAAGCCCTAGAGAGTCCCACCTCACATTAGTTAAGAGGATTCTTAGGTATGTAAAAAGTTGTCCTAATCTAGGTCTCTGGTATCCACATGACTCAGGATTTGATCTAACTGGATTTTCAGATTCTGATTATGCTGGATGTAGAGTAGACAGGAAAAGCACCAGTGGAACTTGTCAATTCCTTGGTGATAGACTTGTCTCCTGGTTTTGTAAGAAACAAACCTCTGTGTCCACATCAACTGCTGAAGCTGAATACATGGCTGCAGGTAGTTGTTGCTCACAGATTTTGTGGATTCAAAACCAGCTCCTAGACTATGGGTACAACTTAGAGATGTCTAAAATCTTTTGTGATAATACCAATGCAATATCTATTGCTCAAAATCCAGTTCTCCATAGTAGGACCAAGCACATAGAGATCAGACATCACTTCTTAAGAGATAATGTAGAAAAGAAGAAAATTGCACTAGAATACATTTCCACTGAACTACAGAGAGGAGATATCTTCACCAAGCCCTTGGATGAAAAGAAGCACCTCTTTTTCCTCAATCAGTTGGGAATGCTAGATGGAGACAGCATAAATTAAAACTCCAAGATTTTGAAACCCATAATTAACAGGAATAGGAAAATTTCATTTTAAAATTTCCTGTCTGAGTGGTTGTTCTGAGCTCTGAACTAAGCTCGACACGGCGTCGAACGGAGATCGACGGTCCGTCGCCCTCAAAAGCGTCGAACGTCGAACTCAGCTTCCAGCGTCGAACTAAGTTCACAGCTCCCTGGCTTCTTGAGTTTCTCTCTCCCCGGTCGACGTCTTCGTTCAACGTCGACCTGAGCTCGACGTATAGCTTCAGCCAAAGCGTCGAACGTCGACCTAAGCTGCACGCTGTTGAGTCGTTTTAGTTCTCCTAGAGCCTGAGAGCGTCGAACTGAGCTCGACGATCTTTCCTTTTCTGCGTCGAACCCTAAGTATAAAATCATTTCCTCATCGTCGTTCGCAGTTGCGCTTTCATATCTTTCTGCTCAAGCTTTCTCCCTCCAAATTCCTTACTCTTGATCTTGGAAGGTATTCTTTTTGCAGGAAAATGGCGATCACAGCAGGAGCTCTGGCGGCTATGAAGTTCGATTCTGGATTCGATATCGACTTCAACTCTTTTGATGGATCTCCACAATATTTTTTGGATATACTGGACCTCTTCAAGGAGCAGCAACTGGTTAACTTTATGTCAACCAGGATCCCTCTCCCAGAGTCAGAAATCAAAGAGTGGAGTCTTACAGCAGTTATTTCAGATAACAATACATTGACTGGGAAAGTTTCAGGAAATGAGGTAGCCATCTCACCTCAAGTCATTACAGAAGTTTTCAACTTTGCTGCTGGAGATGATGGCATAGAACTATCTGTGGAAGAGTATACCTTGATGCTAGACAGGATGGGGCATGCTGCTGGTAACCCTTCTAAACTCCTCAAAGTTAACCTAGCTGTTGAATATAGGTTATTAGCAGACATTACAGGAAAAGTGATCTGTGCAAAGAGGACTGCACATGATGCAATCACTAGGCATCAGTTCTGCCTTATGGCTGCACTTATAGATAAGAAACATCCCAACTGGGGATTGATTGTGTTTGATTTGATTAAGAAAAAATTGGATAAAAACTCTGTCCACTTTGGAAGAGTTCTTGGGTTGATTCTCAACCATTGCTGCCCTCAACTGCTTGTGTCCTCCAAGAAGCACATCAATGCTTCCAAGAGGCTCACATGTGCCCTAATTGGCAAGTGGGACAGAAGAATTGTGAATCCCAGGGCAGCAGCAGCAATGAAATCCTCTGCAGACACCAGGACTATAGAGTTCACTTCCCCTCAGTCCACTGGTCCAGAAGCAGGGTCTGTGCCATCTGACTACTTTCCTTCCCATAAGCTTGGATTCCTCCCCTCATGAGGATCTCTTTTCTTTTGACATGCATGAAGACTCCTTCATGGATGCCTCTACCTCCTCTCCTCATGAATTCCCCCATTCATCTACTTTTTCAGAGCTACTTTTTTCCTCCATCCATGAGCCAGTTACACCTCCTCTGTCTGCACCTCACTCAACATCTTCCTCATTTACAGTTTCTGCTACTCCATCTACCTCTACTCAAGTTCCCCTTGAGCAAGTAGCTCTCCTCCCCCTAGCCAATCAAATTTTTGACCTTCTGTCTCCAAGGCTCTCCTCCCTCCTAGATGCCAAGCTGGCTCCTCTCATTCTTTCCCTGAGCACTCTTTCTGCCTCTGTATCCTCCCTCTCCTCTCAGTTGGCATGCCCTTCTTCTGGGGGCCTAGAGTCAGCTACCACTGATTCTAGGCAGGGGGAGATGTCAGCAGAAGAAGAGCTGCCTCCCTCTTCAGTTCAGGTTGTTCAGACATGTTCAGAGACAGTATCAGTTGCAGAAGTTCAGATGATATCTGAGGCCCCTCCTCCAGCTTCTGTTCAGAGCTTCTCCCCTCCAGCCCAGATTCAAGAAGATCTGACCAGGGCTATTGTCCCTTTTCTGAAGATCCCTGCTGTAGCAGTGGTAGCAGTGGCTCCTGCTAATAATGAAATTGAAATTTTAGCAGCTGTTGAAACCTCAGGTGAAGAAATTGAAACACATGATGCAGTTGAGACTCATGTCTCCCAAGCCCTTCAGGAACCAGCATCTTTAGTCTCTATGGCTCCTTAGGCTGTGCTCTCTTCTGCAGTGGTAGTCTCCTCCTCCCCTCTGACAGCAGTTCTTCCTTCAGTTTCCTCCTCAGCAGCTCCAGATTCCATCAGTTTTCCTATCTCTAAAAGGAAGTACATAGATCCATATGAAGAATCTCAAAGTTCTGAAGATGAGTTTGCTACAGATTCTGATGACTCCTCTGCAACAATTGCAAGGAAGAGGAAAGCTAGATCAAAAGCTTTGAAAAGAGTTCCAATTGCCAGAGCTACAGATCATGACATTCCCTACTATATCAAATACAATTGTGAAATCACAGAACCATGGATGCAGTACTCCCAAAATCAGAGAAAAGCAATGAAGAAGAAAAGAAAATTTAATGAAGGACCATCCAAACCTGTCCATCAGCCTCCACCTCCACCTCCTCCAGATGCAGGTGCAGGTGCCAGTTTTTCTTCCAATCCAGCCCCTTCAGCCCTACATGGAAAAACATATCAAGCAAGAAGATATCAAGGAGACAGTCAGCAAAGGGGAGGTCAGCAAAGAGGAAACTATAGGGGCAGGCAGTCTAGAGGAAGATCAGGTTCTCAACCTTATCAAAGGGGAGGAGCCATTGATCCAACCTCTGGCCCCTATCCCTATAGACCTAGAGCTGACCTCACCCCAACTACCTCTCAAGAACTCTCCTCTAACAGATTTGAACCAGCTGTACCCTTTGAAGATCCTACCAAAACTCCAGCCTACTGGAAAGCCAGAATGACAGAAATGGCTGCTTTAAATGAGATTAATAAAGCTAGAGAAAAAGGTCTGGACACCTCTCATATCAGTACTATGTCAGACCAAAGAAAAGAGGAATTGGAGAAATATAAGTCTAAGAAATTCTTTGATTCAGACAGATACATGCAACTTCATCCTGCAGCTGTACCACCCAGTGCAAGAGATCAAAAATCTTTAGGTGCAGTTGATGACTACAGATCTAAAAAGGAAGCTTCAAATCCAAACAGAGAAATCATCTTCAAGAAGAGTGATCAAGACAAAGCCTCAAAGGGAAAGTAAAGTAAGATGCTTTAATTCTTTCTATATATGCTGGATTCAGGACATTTGAACATTTGTGCTGCTATATAATGTTATATATGCTGCTTTTTATTCTGTCATGTCTGGTTGTATTGTAATGTATTGTATCTGCTTTATCTTTCTTTGAATCCCTAAATTCATGTAAATAGTAATCCTAGTCCAAATAGGGGGAGATTGTTGGAACACCCTATTACTATTTGGACCAGGATGACTATACTTCTATAGGTGTTTTGGTTTGTGACCTCCTTGTTGTTATAAAGGTCACATAGGCTAGGTAGAATAATCTTCAGCTCGACGTAGAGTCGACCTCTGCTCGACGCAGAGTCGACCTCTGCTCGACGTAGAGTCGACCTCTGCTCGACGCAGAGTCGATCTCAGCTCGACGATGAGTCGACCTCAGCTCGACGCAGAGTCGACCTCAGCTTGACGCAGAGTCGACCTCATCTCGACGTAGAGTCGACCTCCGCTCGACGTTCCGTCGAACCCAGTTCTACTTACAGAAAACACTCTCTGGCCGACGTGTGTCGTGCTCAGATCGACGTTTTATTGTGAGCTCGACGCTTTTCAGACCGCCGTCAGTTTTGGATAGGAATTCAAAATCCCTCTGTCAGACAATTAATGCTGAAGATTTATTGGCCGTTACAGCATATCTGGTGCATGGCTCAAGGAATTTTCTAAGGAATGTCTGCCTGTCATTTCCTTGGAGATATGGACATTTAAGGAAAGCAATTAATGCTGACTTCCAACGGCTATCAAAGTAAAGGAAGAAGAAGACTCAAGTATATAATTCTTTTTCTTTCAATTCTACAAAAAAGACACAGAGAATATACAGAACAAAAAAGAGAACAACAATACAAGACTTCAGATCTCTTTTCTCTCTGTAAAATTGTTTTGAAAGACTCACTCATAGGAATTCTGATTGCTTCAGACACAACCATCCAACCTTCTTAGATCATCACTTGCTGGAGCAGATCAGATCTTTTGAAGACCTGTCACCCTTGTGCAGAGCTCTCCTTCCTGAACCTCTTCTTGATCTCAGGGGGAGCTTTGACAACAACTGCAGATCCACTTTTGCTTCTCTCTGCTTGTTGATAGAGAAGACAACATCATTCTTTTTCTTTTTCTTTCTGTACAGGGTTTTAACTCCCTTCAAAAGTTACTTTTGGTTTTGCTGAAACCTGGTCAAAATCAGCTCCTTTGGTTTGTGATAACCTGATCAAAAACTCTCTGGTGCTCAAGACACCTGATCAACTCATCTTGAAGTGGATTCCTATCAAGGGTGATAGAAGAGTGGATGTACCCAGATTTGGGGAACCACTATAGCTCCTTGTGTCGTCTGGATTGCTTTTCGTTTTGTGTTTTGCTTTGTGCTGTGAATTTCCTTTTACTCTGATTATTTGCTATAGCACTATACACTAAGTAAATACAAATTTTCTCTGCACACAAGTTTTATTTGCAAAATTATTTTAAATAACTCTATTCACCCCCCTCTAGAGTTAGGATTGATCTTATCCTGCACTTTCATCTTGGACACACTGTCAAAACAGAATTGAAGATATCCTCATCAATAGAATTCATGTACAATTTAATCCCTGCCTTCCAAAGTGCAAACTTAGAAAGATTGCACACTGGAGGTCTGGAGCTTGCATAGACTTTGCTCTATGCCATGGATTTGTATTAAAATAATTATAATAGAAATAATAACCCTCTATTAAATGTTGATCTTATCAGAGATCTTTTGGTTCAGGTGTTAGCCTATAAAAATAACCAACCTCCCTCTAATACCTATTGAAAGTGAGGGTAAGATCTACCTTTACTCTAGAGAGGGGGGGGGGGAATAAAGTATTTTAAAATAATTTTGCAAATTAAAAACTAATTGGCAGTGGAAGACTTAATTTAATTATAGTGTATTGTGCTTGTAGTAAACAAAAAAAAAAGTAAAGCAAGAAAGCTAATTCACAGCACACAGCAAATAAAACACAAACAACCAGATGACACAAGGAGCTAAAGTGGTTCCCCAATCAACCTTGGTACATCCACTCTTCTACCACCCTTGGTAGGAATCCACTGTAGGATGAGTTGATCAGGTGTCCTGGGCACCAATGAGCTTTTGATAAGGTGCTCAAAAACCAAACCAGATTTTTTGATCAGGTGTCTTGCCACCACTGAGTTTTGACAAGGTCTCAGGAACCAAACACAAAACTTTTGAAGGGAGTTCTGTATAACCCTTTTACAGCAAAATAAAATAAAAAGAGTTGAAGGTGTTCTTCTCTGTCAACAATCAAAGAGAAGACTAGTGGATTTGTTGATGTCAAAGCTCCCCCTGAGATTAGAATAGATCAGGAGAAGAAGCTTTGCACAGGGTGATAGGCCTTCAGCAAGTTGAGATCTCCCGCAATTGATAATTTCAGCAAAAGCTAAAATGTGTTGTGTCTGAAGTCTTTGATTGATGAAGCATGGAAAACTTGAATCAGAGAAGAGATCTGAAAGATTAGAAGGGTTTCTTCTTTGTGTGTTGATCTCCTTCTATTTTCTATTGCATGTATTCTGTAAAAGCTATAACTGTATAATCCTGAAGAATTCTTGAGAGATATTATTCTTTTATGTCTGTCTCTATTGTCTATAATGATATTATGAAATCCAATCTCCTAGATAGCCGTTAGTCAGTCATAAATGACTTCCTTAATTGATAGCTGTCTCTAGAGGAAAGTCCTAAGAAACATTCCCTTTCAGTATCCTTGAAACTTGCTCCAGATTGATTAAAACGGCTACAAAATATTCTCCATTAAATGCTGGATATGGAAGATATTTGAATTCCATAACAGACTGATTTGAAATCCTGAAATCGTCGATCTCTCAGGAAAGGCATCAATCTGAGCTCGACTAACGTCAATCTGAGCTCAGAGATCTGGATTTTGAATTATGACAGAAATCTTCGATCTGAGCTCGAAGATCGTCGAACCGAGTTTGACGCCTCGTCGACCTGAGCTCAAAGATAGTCGAACTGAGTTCGACGCCTTGTCGATCTGCGCTCGACGATAATTGCTTTGGTCTTCTGTACTTGTAATCTGAACTAGGAGGTCTTGGGGATAGCTTTCAAACCTAAGTTCTATGCCTTAGACCTATTCTAGTTGACCTTTAAAACTATACAATGAGGTCAAGACACAATCCTATGAACATAGTGATCCTTACCCAAATCAGTAATAGGATGTTCCAACATTGCCTCTGCAATAATGGCGGGGGAAGATGACGAAGTCCCACTCCTCTTTTTTGAAATTAATTGATCCCTCAGAAACTTGTCTCGATCCAGATCTCATCTTCTATTTATAATCCCATCATCTAGCGAGTTGATTGACACGTGTCACTGCTTTAATGGCTTATTATATCCTTAGTTTTACAGAAAGAGACTGACGACGACATTAGTACTGTATTACAGCTCTTCCTTAATCATTTTGAATTTTGTTGACTTGTGTTGACTTTGCTGACGTCAACCATTCTGGACATAGAAAATTTCAGACAACTACCCAGGCATTGAGTGCGTTGAGTGAACAAGCTTTACTCAACGAATCTGGACTTAGAAAATTTCCTACTATGCTAAGCATTTAGTGAGTAAGCTCCACTATACGCTTTTTAGCTTAGTCAACATTCTGCATCCTTCTGCAACTCTAGGCGATGAGAGCATTGAGTGTATAAGATTCACTCATTGCTTTTTTCCTTAGCTTGATCTTTAGCCCATTCTACAACTATGGCATTGAGAGCTTCAATGAACTGGATTCACTTAACGATTCTGGACTTAGAATAATTCTGCTCTACATGAAGGCGTTGAGTGTATTGGATTACTAGTTGGATTTGGGCTAGGTTCACTAAATTAGATTAAGTATGACCCTCCTTGTATAGTCTAGGGTCATAGGTCTTCATTAGATTATAGGGTAGGTCAACAAGTCATATTGATCAGACAAAGCCCTCAGAAGACTTAGAAGATTGCAGAAAGCATAACAAGGCAGAAATTTCATGTTGAAGAAGGCGTTCGACGAACTCTTAAGTGAGCTCGATGATCTTCGTTCTCAGTTCGACGATCTCAGAATCTCTTCTCTGAACTAAGATCGACGAAAGATGAACTGAGCTCGACGATCTCTTGTCTTCCATCAGGAATGAGTTAAGCGTTCTTCTATCTCAGTTCGACGATCTTGGAGCCCAGTATGGAAAGCTGTATTTCAGTTCAGAGTTCTCAAGGCTCAGCTCGACGAATGAGAGGTTTGAGTTCGACGATCTTGGATCTCAGATCGACGTTTTCTGTCAGTTCAGTTTCTCTTCTCTGCAGTTATTTAAGATTGACAAAGGATTATTTTATTGCTTATTTCACTCGGAGTAATTATTGCTTATATTCTCTGAATATAGTCGTTCATATGACATCATTAATTACTGGTTTTAACAGGTTATTATACAGCTAATCCTTGAGACAGTTAAGGAATTACTTTATTACACTTCTAGACATTATCCAAGTTCCAAGATTTCAGCAGTCAATCAAGGTAATCGAATTAAAAGACTAATTAGCTGTAGATGATATAGAGTGAAGTTTTTTTGAAAACTCAGAATAATAAGAAATCATTCAAAAGAAAAAGTTCTGCACGGTCTTCATCTAGTGCTCTTCTTCCAGCAAACTTTCAAGAGACAATCAACTTTATCTGTCTATAGTTTTATGGAGAACTTTTTCAAGAAGACCTACTCACCCTACAAAGCTCTCAATCTTCCTGGATAGTACTTCATCTCAGGGGGAGCTTTGACACCATCAAGGATCCACAAGTATTCTCAGCTGTTTTGAGAAAAGACAAGACAACACATAGTTTTTATTTTCTTCACCCCATTATACAAAGGGTTTCTAACTCCCTTCAAAAGTTAAACACTTGGTTGCAAGTCTCCTGATCAAAAGACTTGAGTTGGTTTTTGGGCTCCTGATCAAACGCCTGAAGGGTTTCCTGATCAACCTGAATCAGATCTTGTGGTGACAGGGCACCTGAGTGAAAACCTGATTAGTGGTAGGGCACCTGATCAAAAATCAGAGTGGATTTTTACTAGGGTGGTAGAAGAGTGGATGTACCCAAGTTTAGGAAAACCACTATAAATTTCTTGTGTCATTTGTGATGCTCTCTTATTTTTCTTGTGTAGTGCTTGTTGAATAGTTTAGGTTTATTTTCTTCACTAACTGATTACACATATAAGTATTACTTTTTTAATTTCACAATAAAAATCTAATAAGATTTTAAAATACTCTATTCACCCCCTCTAGAGTTAGATAGATCTAACCCCTCAGGTGGTATCTTTCATACCCTCCTTCATTTGGTATCAGAGGGTGTGTTTCTTTAGTTTCACAGATTAACTTCTGAACCAAGGTCCTTGTTAGATCTATCTCTTTCTAGGGTGTTATTACCTCAATGACACAAAATAAAGATTATGCCAGCATCAGACCACCAGTATGCAACTTGAACAAATTTGTACTTTGGAAGACAAGAATCAAGCTTTACATGAATTCTATTGATGAGGATATTTTCAATTCAATTTTGACAGGACCCCCTCAACCTACAGCAGTGACTACAAAAACATCTGACACTCATGCAGTTCCACCACCTGAGTGGACTAATGCTCAGAAGAAAGCCAAAATAGCTGATGCAAAAGTTATGAATATCCTGGCTCAAATTATGTCAGATGACATATTTCAAAAGGTGGCTGAATGCACTTCAACAAAACAAATCTGGGACTCTCTAAACCAGATGGTGACAGGCTCTGCAGATGAGAGAAATGAAAGAAGATCCCTCCTAATATCTCAATATGAGAACTTAAAAAAGGAGGAATCTGAAACAGTGGCTGGGATGTATAATAGGCTTAATGTTTTCATCAATGATCTAAAGACCCTGGATAAAGATATCTCCTTAACTAAGATTAATGACAAGATCCTAATGTGCTTCCCCAGCACTTGGGATTCCAAGATCTAGCCCATCAAGGAAGCCAGAAGTTTGAATGAGATATCCACTGAATCTCTCCTTGGAAAGCTAAAATCCTATGAGCAGTTAATCAAGACCAGGGAGGCTGCTGAACTGAAGCCTCAACCTCTTCAAGGAAGGAGCACAATATATCTTTCAAGGAAATAGAAGAATCAGAAACCCTTCCTGCCAATGAAGAGTTGATGAGCTTTATGGCCAAGAGATTATATAAGTTGGCCAAGAAGGACTTCAGAAGGAAATCGTCAAGAAGTGATGATAAACCTAAGTATGACAGAACTCCTAGCAAGGAGATTGTCTGCTTTGGATGCAGAAAACCTGGACACATTCTCCCTGAATGCCCAGAGGCACAGAAGAGAGACAAAAGAAAGGAAAAAGAGAACAAGAAGCATTCCAGCAAACACTCCAACAGACATTCCTCCAACAAGCATAAAAAAAGGAGAAAGGTTTCATTGTTGAAACCTGGAGTGAAAGAGAAGAAGAGACTTCATCTTCCAGCTCCAATGAAGATGAAGAAGAAGCCATGGCAAGATAAGTCTGCCTCACAGCAATCAATGCCTCATGCAACAGGTCTGATGCTGAAGACCAAGCAGAAACTCATTCTGAGGAATAAGAAGAGGAATCAGAGAAAGAAGAGGATCAGGTAATCTCTTCTTTTGATTTCAATTCTATTGATTTTAAAAGTGAATTCAAAGCCTTATGTAATGATCTAATAAAATCTAAAAAAGAAATCAAAATGCTAAGAGATAGACAAGCTGAATTTGATAATCTATTTACTGAAAACACTAAGCTCAAAGATGATTTTTGCTTAGCAAATGAACAAATCATTTCTCTGAAAACAGAATTATGTGAGGCTAAGCAACTTGAGGAATATTTCAATGGGAGAAGCCTTAAGCTGATGGACATCACAAGCATAGTAAATGCCAGGCTAAATGGTAAGCTGGGCTTAGGTGATTCATCTAGCTTGCCCCCCATTCTCAAGAAAAATATTCTTTCAACTCCTATAAAATTTGTATCAGATAAAGGAAAAGAAGTAATATATAATAATCAAACCACATAAGTCTCTCATAAATCTATAAATTAAAAGAATAAAAATAAGAAAAATCTAAATACAAATAATGTTCAACAGATTTTGTCGAACTCAGATCGACGAAATGTGGCTAGTTTGTCGAACTCCAATCAACGATCTATGAACACTAACATTAGGAACAATAATTCGTCTTACTGCGATCGACGAATCTTGTATGGTTCTTCGAGCAGAGATCGACGAACTTTGGGCACAGAAAATGAATGTATTCATTCTTTGAGCAGAGATCGATGATCTCATCCCATCTCATCGAACTCCAATCGACGAAGTTACAACACTTCGTCGAACCCAGTCAGACTTAAAAAAAATCATAGCTTTAATAGAATTTTTAATCAAACTAGAAAACTTGTTAATCCATTTGCTAATTGGGAAATTCCACCTAGGAGATACCATCCCTGAGGATATAAATCTCAACCTGAATTTTCTATTGTATCAAGCTTTTCCTATCAGGAAAATAAAGGGCCCAAGGTAATCTGGGTCAAGAACAACTAATTTTTGCCTTTTCAGGTAAAGAGCTGTCCAGCTTTTAATCAATAATGGTATCTAGACAGTGGATGCTCCAAGCATATGATTGTCAGCAAGGACAACCTAAATAATTACAAGTCCAAGCTGGGACCAAAGGTAATCTTTGGTGACTCAAATTGTGGCTAGACAGAAGGCTTTGGAGAAGTTAAGATAGGAGTAGTTACTTTCAAAAAAGTTACATATGTAAGTGGAAAGAAACATAACCTCATCACCATAAGTCAACTATGTGATGAAGGTTATCAGGTATCTTTTAACTCAAGCTCTTATAGTATTTCTACTAAAGAAAACCAAACTGTTTTAATTGGAAATAGACAAGGCAACATATATGTAGTTAATTTTCAATCTACAACATCTGATGTTTGTTTATTTAATCTTGTTAGCAATCAAAATGAATTATGACATAAAAGATTAGGTCATGTTAACCTGAAAAAGATTGCTAGGTAATCTAAAGACAACCTTGTTAGAGTATTGCCTTCTGGTCCCTACAAGAAGGAAGGCCTCTATAGGGCTTGTCAATTAGGCAAGCAAACTAAATCTAGCTTTAAATCAGTTAATAAGAGTGATTCACTTTGGATTTTGTACTTGCTACACATGGATCTTTTTGGCACTATTGTTGTATAAAGCCTAGAATGGAAATCTTATACTCTAGTAGTTGTAGATGACTTCTCAAGGTTCACTTGGGTGTTCTTTCTGAGATCTAAGTCAGATACATTCAAGGTTCTTACAGATTTTCTCAAGACCATACAAATTGAGTACTCTACTCAAGTTGCATTGATAAGAAGTGATCATGGTACTGAGTTTGAGTCTCTTCTTATGAAAGAGTTTTGTGAGAAGGAAGGTATCAGGCATTGCTTCTCATCTCCTAGAACTCCTCAACAAAATGGGGTAGCTGAAAGGAAAAATAGAACACTAATTGAAGCTGCAGGGACATTACTTACAGATACTTATATGCCCCTATCCTTTTGGGCAGAGGCTGTGAGCACAGTAAATTATGTACTTAATAGGACTTTAATACATAAACTTAAGAATAAGACTCTCTATGAATTGGTCAAAGGGAAGAAACCTAAAATCACCTATTTTAAATTTTTTGGTTGTATATGCTATATTCATAATAATAACAAGAAATATATTAGAAAGTTTGAAGCTAAGACTGTAGAGGGAATTTTTCTAGGATTTTCCAAAGTCAGCAAAGCTTATAGGGTATTTAATAAATCCACTTTGAAAATTGAGGAATCTATTCATGTAACTTTTGATGAAGCTAACATATCTTATAAGGAGAAAGAAATTTCTACCAATAGCACATATCATATACCTCACTTGTGTGAGAGATTGGATGATCTAAGCCTCACCCAAGAGGTTCCAACACATCCCTCTCCACAAGTTATAGAAGAAAGTGAAGAAGAAAGCTTAGAGGTGGCTGAACCCTATCCTACTGCTAATGAAATTCCACAAGAGGAATTTATTCCCCAAGCTGTTTCCCAACCAGCTCCTCCCACTGATTTTGTCACACTTAGAGATCATCCTAGATCTCAAGTGATTGGAGACATTTCAGTTTGTGTAAAAACAATGCATCAACTCAACAATGATGTGATGAATGCTTGCTTCATTTCTCAACTTGAGCCCCAATCCATTAAAGATGCAGAGCAAGATCCCCACTGGATCATTGCAATACAAGAGGAGCTCAATCAATTTGAGAGATGTAGAGTTTGGAAATTGGTTCTTAAACCCAAAGACTACCCAGTCATTGGAACAAAATGGGTCTTCAGGAACAAATTGGATGCTGAAGGCAACATCATAAGAAACAAGGCAAGAATTGTAGCACAAGGCTATTCACAGGAGGAAGGAATAAACTATGATCAAACTTGTGCTTCAGTGGAAAAGCTTGAGGCTATAAGGATTTTCTTAGCTTATGCTGCCTACAAAATGTTCAAGGTCTACCAAATGGATGTCGAAAGTGCATTTCTCAATGAAGAACTCAAAGAAGAAGTATATGTGGAGCAACAACTAGGTTTTATCTCTCGAACCTATCCCTCTTTTGTCTTTAGCTTGCATAAAGCTCTCTATGGTTTAAAGCAAGCTCCAAGAGCTTGGTATGAGACCTTAGCTAGCTTCATGTTATAGCATAAATTTTCTAGAGGCATTGTAGATATGACTCTTTTTATTCAGCATCATAAAGATAAAATCTTGTTAGTACAAATTTATGTAGATGATATTATTTTTCACTCAACTGATCCCAAACTATGCAAAAGGTTTTCTGACCTCATGCATTCAAAGTTTGAGATGAGTAGCATGGGTGAACTTTCATATTTCCTTGGTCTCCAAGTGAAGCAATCATCTGATGGTATCTTCATCTCCCAATCTAAATATGCAAAGGAGCTTATTAAAAGATTTGGGATGTGTGATTCCTCAGCAATGAAGACACCCATGGCTGCAAATGCTGTGATAGATTCTGATAAGCATAAAAAATCTGTTGATCAGAAGTTGTATAGGGCCATTGTTGGGTCCCTGTTATATCTCACAGCAAGTAGGTCAGACATCATGTTTGCTACATGCATTTGTGCTAGGTTCCTGGTGAATCCTAAAGAATCTCACTATATTTTGTTAAAAAGGATTTTGAGATATATAAAGTTTTGCCCAAATTTAGGACTCTATTATCCAACTGAATCAAAATTTGAATTAACTGGATTCTCAGATGCTGATTTTACTGGATACAGAGTGGACAGAAAAAACACATCAGGAATATGTCAGTTCCTTGGTGATAGGCTTGTGTACTGGTTCTGTAAAAAGCAAACCTCTGTGTCCACATCAACTGCAGAAGCAGAATACATAGCTGCTGGCAGTTGTTGCTCACAGGTTTTGTGGATACAAAACCAACTACTGGATTATGGATACAACTTAAATATTTCAACTATATATTGTGATAGTACCAGTGCTATATCCATAACACAAAATCCAGTACATCATAGTAGGACCAAGCATATAGAAATAAGACATCATTTCATTAGAGATTGTGTAGACATAATGAAAATTAATCTTGTCTTTATTTCCACTGATTTACAAGGAGCAGACATCTTCACCAAGCCATTAGATGAGAATAAACATCTTTTTTTCTTAAATCAGTTAGGAATGATTTATGAAGATGAGATAATTTAAATTTTATCTGTGGTCGACGATTTGTTGATAGTTCGTCGAACAGAGATCGACAATCTGTGAACTCCTCGTGAAGAGTTCGTCGAACGGAGTTCGACCACCACTTCTTAGTGAAATAGTTTTCGTCGTATGAAGATCGACGATCCCTGCTTCTATGAATTTATCGTCGAACGGAGATCGATGAT
Organism: Platanthera zijinensis; assembly: GCA_039513925.1. Classification (NCBI taxonomy): domain Eukaryota; kingdom Viridiplantae; phylum Streptophyta; class Magnoliopsida; order Asparagales; family Orchidaceae; genus Platanthera; species Platanthera zijinensis. Next base: position 154,304,482 of record CM077093.1, read on the forward strand.
TTATTCGTCTTCTTGAGACTGAGATCGACGAACTCATTTTCTATTAAAATACTTCGTCGGACTCAGATCAAAGATCTTTTCTTTTTCGTTGGACTGAGATCGTCTCTTCGTCTTCTAAAGACCTTATAATCTAAGTGTTAGACGACATCCGTCACACGCTTTAAATTTCCTTTGCACTTGATCTTTGTTTCTTTGTGCAGGCGATTTCACTGGCGATTTCAGCGGCAACTCTCACTGGGATGAAGTTCGATGCTAGCTTTGATATAGACATGGATTCTTTCAAGCACTCCGATCAAATATTTCAGGACATACTACTCTTGTTAATTGAGACGCAACTTCAAAAGTTTATGACTACACGGATGAAGCTTCCAGTTGTAGAGATAAAAGAATGGGTTTTTACTTCGTCATCTCCGGACGCATAAACCCTAGTCAGCACAATATCTGGACACGAGGTTTTTTTGACTCCTGATATTTTATTTGAAATCTTTAGATTTGTTAATGGTAACGATGATTTTCAGATCGACTCAATTGAGTTTTCTGAAATGCTTACAAGGATGGGTCACTCCAAGGGAAACCCTAGTAAGTTGCTGAAAAAGAACTTGTCAGTGGCGTACAAGTTTCTTGCTGATGTGGTCGACAAGGTGCTGCTCGGGAAGCACACCGCTCACGACCACATAACCAGGCACCAGTTCTTGTTGATGAGTGCGCTGGTAAATAAGAAATCATTAAATTGGAGTACTATCCTTTTTGATTTAATTAAGAAGAAAAATAATAAAAGAGAAGTGTGTTTTGGGAGGACTTTGGGCATCTTCCTCTCGGAGAAATGTCCTCAACTGTTTGTCTCCCCAACAATCTTCATTAATGCTTCCAAGAGGCTGACCCCAGTCCTCTTTGGGATGTGGGAGAGGAAAATCAATAAGCCCTCCAAGGCTTCCTCTTCCTCTAGACCTTCTGAGGATACTAGGACTCCAAGAGTCAATCCCCCACCTGCTGATGAAGGGCACAAGAAATTCTCCTTCTCCACCTTCCTTTAGACTTCCTCCATCACCAAACCATCTACAACCTTCTAACACTGTTATCTCCACATTCATTTCCTCTCCATCTCCACCTCAATCTCCTTTACCTCACTACCTACAGGACATTCCACTCACGACTTTTGTATCTACACAAATGTCCCCCACCTTCAATCTCCTTACATCACCAACATCATCCCCATCTCCATTACAATCACCAATACATACTCCTTCACAATCTCCACTTACTGATGTCAATCCCATGGATATCACATCTGACATCCATCCACTCACTCCTCCAGTCATCCCCTCCACATCTACCATCATCCCTCCAATTCTACCTTCACCTCCATCAACTTCATTAAATATCTGTACTTCTTGTGGTAATACCACTTCTTCTCTCCCATCATCCACATCTGATCCATCTTCCATCATCTCTCTTCTCACTAAGACCATAAAATCTCTCATAGAGGATGCCATTTCACCTTTAATTCTCTCTATCCAAAATCTCTCCACTCAACTTGCTTCTATTTCTGGCTCTTCTTCATCTAGGGGCCTGACATCAGACATCCCTGATACCAGGCAGGGGAAGATGTTCAATGAAGAAGTCTCCCTTCCAGCACTTCCAGCAGTTCTAACAGTTCCTCTAGTACAAACAACAACAATAACAACAACAGCAGTAGAGATTGTTGATACTGATATACCAGATGCAGATTTCTTGGATGTAGTTGATTCCTTGGTCATTCTTTCCGGAGTCTGCTCCATTTCTCCAGCAGTTGAACTGAATTCAGTTCTAAACTCTTTTGACCTCCTATATAGAAACATTCTTTTATTTGTTTCTCCTAAGTATTGCATATATATTATTTGCTATACAGCTCTAGTAAGTATAAAAACTCTTCAGGCCATTCAGGATAGTTTTGTTACTGACATGGTTGTGGAACCTAAAGGCCCAACCTATGTTATGGATGACACTTCTATTCCCAACCTAGATGATTTAATTGCACAAGATGTTGCACAAGAGATTGCACAGATGTAAAATGATCCTGAGCTGAATGAATTTCTATTGATTGATAAAGACATAGAATATTCTCAGATAATTACAGAGATTGTTGCTTCTCCTACAGTTGTTCAACCTCCAGCTCCTCCTCAGGTTGATAAACAAATTTCAAAGGAAACAATAAAAGAAATAGATGATTTGTATGATAATCCTCCTAGATCATCTGAGGATGATGAGGATTCAGAGGATGATTCTGACTATGATAATTCCAAAAGATCTAAATCAAAGAAGAGGAAGGCTCCAGGAAAGGATGTTCTTAAGCCCAATCCAGACAATGATGTTCCATACTATATCCTGCACAATATTCCTCTTTCTCCAACAACTCCTCATTGGATGGAGATCTCAAGGAACCAGGCAAAAGCACAGAAGAAGAGGCCTGGATCTTCTCTACTGAAGAGATTCAGGAAAGATCCACCACCTCCTCCTCCTGCTGCAGGAGCTTCAGGCAATCTTGTAAGGCCTACTTCCAGTGCTTCTCAACAACCTAAGCTAGCTCCTTCTCACTCAAGACAGTCTTCCAGGCAAGCTCAAAGACACTATTCTATTCCTATAAGAAAATACAATGAATGCATACCCCCAAGTTTTTATCATGCTAAACAATCTGAAAAGATTTATCCTTCAACAAATTTTCATCAACAGTCTGTTATCTTCAAGAAGCCACAAAGGGCTGCTCAGGATGTTTCAACTGATACAGAGAGACTTTCATCTCCAGGATATGGACCAGAGGTTGATCTAAATTTTAGGATGGCTAGATTCCATGAGCTGATAGGCATATCTAAGAAAAACAGAGCAAAGACAGAAGGAATTGATCCATCACAGTTTACTACTATGTCTACTTACAGACAAAAAGAGCTTGAAAAATGTTAGGTAGACAAAGAATTAATTGATCCTAATGCTTATATGCAGGTTCACCTAGAAGCTGTTGTGCCTAGAGTATCTACTATAACACTTCTGGGAGCTCAAGACCTGAAGACGTCTAAGCAAGAAGCAGAAGATCCTCTTAGAACAATTGTGTTCACTAATTCTTCTTCTGCTCCTCCTCCAGACAAGCTCTAAAACAATTTTATTCTCTGTGAATATTCTTTTCATCTGCTGAATTGTTTTTCATTATGTCAGATATTCTCTTTCATGTTGTTTGTATTTTCTTTTCTAATGCTTTGTACATAGTGACCTCACCCAAATAGAGGGAGATTGTTTGATCCTTTGTTGGATTTGGGCTAGGTTCACTAAATTAGGTTAAGTATGACCCTCCTTGTATAGTCTAGGGTCATAGGTCTTCATTAGATTATAGGGTAGGTCAACAAGTCATATTGATCAGACCAAGCCCTCAGAAGACTTAGAAGATTTCAGAAAGCAGAACAAGGCAGAAATTTCATGTTGAAGAAGGCGTTCGACGAACTCTGAAGTGAGCTCGACGATCTTCGTTCTTAGTTCAACGATCTCATAATCTCTTCTCTGAACTAAGATCGACGAAAGATGAACTGAGCTCGATGATCTCTTGTCTTCCATCAGGAATGTGTTCTACGTTCTTCTATCTTAGTTTGACGATCTTGGAGCCCAGTATGGAAAGCTGTATTTCAGTTCAGAGTTCTCCAGGCTTAGCTCGACGAATGAGAGGTTTGAGTTCGACGATCTTGGATCTCAGATCGACATTTTCTGTCAGTTCAGTTTCTCTTCTCTGCAGTTATTTCAGATTGACAAAGGCTTATTTTATTGCTTATTTCACTCGGAGTAATTATTGCTTATATTCTCTGAATATAATCGTTCATATGGCAACATTAATTACTGGTTTTCACAGAGTTATTATACAGCTAATCCTTTGGACAGTTAAGGAATTACTTTATTGCTCTTCTAGCCGTTGTACAAGTTCCAAGATTTCAACAGGCAATCAAGGCAATTGAATTAAAAGACAAATTTGCTGTAAATGATATAGAGTGAAGTTTTTTTGAAAACTCAGAATAATAAGAAATCATTTAAGAGAAAAAGTTCTGCACAGTCTTCATCTAGTGTTCTTCTTCCAGCAAGCTTTCAATAGACAATCAACTTCATCTGTTTATAGTTTTCTGGAGAAATTTTTCAAGAAGACTTACTCACCCTGAAAATCTCTCAATCTTCCTAGACAGTACTTCATCTCAGGGGGAGCTTTGACACCATCAAGGATCCACAAGTCTTCTAAGCTATTTTGAGAAAAGAGAAGGCAACACTTAGTTTTTAATTTTCTTTACACCACTGTACAAAGGGTTTCTTACTCCCTTCAAAATTTAAACACTTGGTTACAAATCTCCTGATCAAAAGACTTGAGTTGGTTTTTGGGCACCTGATCAAAAGCCTGAAGGGTTTCCTGACTTACCTAAATCAGATCTTGTGGTGACAGGGCACCTGAGCAAAAACCTGATTGGTGACAGGGCACCTGATCAAAAACCTCAGTGGATTCCTACCAGGGTGGTAGAAGAGTGGATGCACCCAAGTTTAGGGGAACCACTATAAATTTCTTGTGTCGTCTGTGATGCTCTCTTATTTTTATTGTGTGGTGCTTGCTGAATAGTTTAGGTTTATTTTCTGCACTAACTGATTACACATATAAGTATTACTATTTTAATTCTGCAATAAAAATCTAATAAGATTTTAAAATACTCTATTCACCCGCCCTCTAGAGTTAAATAGATCTAATCCCTCAGGTGCTATCTTTCATACCCTCCTTCAGAGTGTGTTGAATACACTCAACACTTTCTCCTTCAGCCTCAACATTTGACTAGGCGTTGAGTGAACTGGCTTCGCTCAATGATTTTTTTCTTAGCCAAATTCTAATTTCTTCTTTGGCATTGACAGCAGCAGCATGACTCAAAACATTCATCCTTTGGCATTGAGTGAGTTGACTTCACTCAACGCTATTGTACTTAGATAGAATTTTTTGTCTTTCTTCCAAGGCTTTAACTGAATCAACAAGGCGTTGAGTGAACTGGCTTCACTCAACGCTTTTGGACTTAGTCAAATTTCTTTTACATATTTGATGTGGCTTTGACAGACACTACATGGCATTGAGTGACCATGCTTCACTCAATGCTTTTGTACTTAGTATATTTTTCTTTGCTAGAAACTCTAGGGCTTTGACTATGGCAACTTTACTCGACGAATTATGATGTATGGAGTAGAGTGAGTTGACATCACTCAACTCTTTTTGCCTTTGTCATCATTTAAAGCTTTGACAGCCTGCCTTCTCTCAACGTTGTTAGCTGTATGGCGTTGAGTGAACTTGCTTCACTCAACGCCTGTGGACTTAACTACTTTTTTTGACTTTGTCATCAACTGTCCTTGACTTCTGGCATTGAGTGAGTTTGCTTCACTAAATGCCTGTGGATTTAGTGGAATTCCTCTATCCAGTTTCCTTTCTTAAGGCATCTGGACTTGAATGAGCTTGCTTCACTCAACGCCAATGGACTTAGATAGAATTTTTATCTCTCCACATGCCTATCTTGTGACCACCTGTCAATCAGTGTAATAAGGACTAACTTGCATGCATGAACTTAAACTTACATCAAATACAACTATGTGTATACCATTGACTTGTTTGACATCTTACAAACCTAGGACTTTGGGATCAATGGACCTAACAATCTCCCCCTATTTGAAGAAGTCAGAACCTCACTTGAAAAACCTTTATTAATGATATGCACTAACATATGCAGCAACAATATACACTAACTTATCAGCAACAATATAGTTAAGAGTTACCACTCTCCAATTTTTCTACTAGTATAGTGAGCAACACTTACTCCCCCTGCTTTGCTGCATGGTTCACCATTTCCATTTGTATGGCAACACCACCTGCATACCATTTGGAAGCTCCCCTTACTACTCCCCCTACTTTGCTGCTTCTTCTCCCCCTTTTTGACTTTTGTAGAATAGTTAGGGAGAAGTTGGCCATCTCTGGTTATCTTCTCCCCCTTTTTGATTACAGATAACCCACTAATGCTGGACTTGCTCCCCCTCACTAAGAGCAACTTCTCTAAACCTTTTTGTTATTAATTCTACTCCATCCTGTAAGATGAAGTATTTTGTGCAGCAAAATTATATGAAGAGCAACTGAAGCTATACCAAGTTCAACATTCCCAACTCAAACTTGAAGGTGTTGAACTTTGCATCATCTAGTGGCTTGGTGAAAATGTCAGTCACGTGCTTGTCTGTTGGAACAAACTGAAGACTAATATCTTCACATTCCACATGCTCTCTTATAAAGTGATATCTAATCTCTATGTTCTTAGTCCTATTATAAGAGATAGGATTCCTAGCTATAGAGATTGCACTAGTAGAATCACAAATAAAGAGCTTTTACTTAGCTAAATGTTATAATCCTGAAGTTGATGTTGGATCCACAGTAACTGTGTACTGTAGCTCCCTATAACTATGTATTTTGACTCTACAGTAGAAATAGAAACACTTGTTTGCTTCTTGCTGCTCCATGACACTAGCCTTTTTCCCAGAAACTAACAAGAGCCTGATGTGCTTTTCATGTCTTCTTTGTAGCCTGCAAAGTCTGCATCTGAAAAGCCTATTAGTTCAAAATCCTTATTCTTAGGGTACCAAAGGCCAAGATCTGGTGTGCCCTTTAAGTATCTCAAAATTCTCTTAGTAGTAGAGTAATGAGTTTTTTTAGGGCATGTCTGATATCAAGCACATACACATATAACATACATAATGTCTGGCCTAGTAGCAGTCAGGTATAGAAGGGAGCCAATTATCCCTCTATACAAAGTTTGACCAATAGGTTTCCCTGCCTCATCCTTGTCTAAAGACATGTTTGACCACATGGGAGTTTTCATGGTGGAGGCATTCTCCATCCCAAATTTCTTAATCAATTCCCTAGTGAACTTGGACTGGGATATTGATAATCCATTGTCGGTCTGTCTTACTTAGAGACCCAAGAAGAACTTAAGTTCACCCATACTGCTCATCTCAAACTTCCCTTGCATAAGTTTGACAAACTTTCTGCAAAGGTTTTCATCAGTAGATCTAAAGATAATGTCATCAACATATATCTGGACTAGAATGATCTTGCCCTTGGATTTCCTTAGAAATAGGGTCTTGTCTATCTTCCCCCTTGAGAATTTGTTCTCAATGAGGAAGCTAGACATGGTTTCATACCATGCTCTAGGAGCTTATTTCAACCCATATAATGCTTTACTAAGTGTATAAATAAAATTTGATTGGTTAGGAACAACAAAACCTGGAGGTTGTTCAACATACACTTCTTCCTTCAAGTCTCCATTCAGGAAGTCTAACTTCACATCCAATTAGTAGACTCTGAATCCTTAGTATATAGTATATGAAAGGAATAGTCTGATGACTTCTAGTCTTGCTATAGGGGCAAAGGTTTGATCAAAGTCAATACCTTCTTATTGTCTGTACCCCTGAGCTACTAGCCTAGCTTTGTTTTTTGTTATAATGCCATTTTCATAAAGTTTGTTCCTGTAGATCCACTTAGTTCTAATGACATTATGTCCTTGTGGTCTGGGAACTAGCTTCCAGACATTACACCTCTTAAACTGGTTCAGTTCTTCTTGCATAGCTACAATCTAAAACTGATCCATGTTTTCCTCTTCAAATTTTTTGGGCTCTAATTATGATAAGAAACTGGAGTACATTGCTATGTTGAGACATCTGCTCCTTGTCACTACACCTTGACTTGCATCACCAATGATCCGGTAGCCTGGATGATCCATCAAGTGTTTGACTGCTGGAGGCAGTCTTCCTTCAGCATTTTGTGCTCCAAAGTCTCCATCATGTTGAACATCAACCACTTCCTGTATGCCTTGTGATTCCTATGGAATCCACACACTTTCATCTTTTTCTTGGACTATAGGTTCAGCTTCCTTAATAGTCATCTTATCCATAATCACTTTTGTGTCTGCAGGACTAGAAGAGGATCTTGACAGCTCACTTTTAATCATATTTGAATCATTAAACACTACCTTAACTGACTCCTATACAACTTGATTTGTCAAGTTATTGTTCCTATAAGCCTTACTATGATTGTTGTACCTAACAAAGATCCCTTAATAGGACTTGGCAGCAAACTTAGTTATATAGGATTTCCCATTATTAAGTACATAGAATTTGCTCCCAAAAATTTTGAGATATGCAAGGTTTGGTTTTCTGCCCTTCAATATCTCATAAGGAGTCTTTTTATGGCTCTTGGTGATAGAAGCCCTGTTGAGGACATGACAAGCAGTGTTTACTGCCTCAGCCCAGAAATATTTTGGGAGAGTAGTGTCTTTTAGTAATGTCCATGCTGCTTCTATGAGAGTCCAATTCTTCCTCTCAGCAATCTCATTTTACTAGGGTGTTCTTAGAGAGGGAAAATCTTGATAAATCCCATGTTCTTCACAAAACTTTATCATGCATTCAAATTGAAACTCAGTTCCATGATCACTTCTAATTTTGACTATAGAACTGTTCAATTTATTCTGTATTTGTTTGACAAATGTCTTGAAAATATTAGGGGTTTCAGACTTTTTCCTTAAAAAGAAAACCCAAGTAAATCTAGAATAGTCATCAACAACCACAAAGGTTTATACTTTTCTACCTAGACTATGAACTATCATAGGACCAAACAAGTCTATATATAGGAGGAATAAACACCTCACAGAGTCTTTGGTTTCAATGCTTTTGAAAGAAGCTTTAGTCTGCTTTCCTTTTTGGCATGCAGAGCAAATGCTCTCCTTAGTGCATTTTATGTTAGGACCATTCCTAACTAGCTCTTTCCTATCGAGCTGACCTATGGTCTTATAGTTCAAATGAGCTAGCCTCTTATACCATTTGACACAATGTGATACTTTCTCATTTGCAACTAGATATATGGGAGAGTCTGAATTTAAACAAAGAAAATTTAAACAATACACATTCCCACTCCTAGTGCCTATCAAGATGACCTCTTGGTCACTTGACTTCTTTATGTGGCACTCATCCTTGTGGAATGAAATGTAATAGCCAAGATCACAACGTTGGCTTATGCTTGTAAGGTTGTGTTGCACCCTTCCATATAAGCTACTTTTGTGAAAGTGACTAAGCCATTTGAGATTTTACTATAACCTATTGTAATCCCTTTGTTTGATCCACCAAAGATAACCTTTGGTCCATCCTTCACTGGAATGAACTCCCTCAAATTGCTCTTTGTTCCAGTCAAGTGCTTGGAACAACCACTATCTAAGTACCATATAGGAGTATGGACACTTGGACTAACCTGCAAAATATAATTACTTTACCTTAGGACCCCAACATCTATTGGGTCCTTGGTGCAAGTTAGTCTTAAAATGAACATGTATATCAACAGATTTTCTTACTGGTAGACGTACTTTAGCTCTGGAAACACTAGGGTTATGCCATCAATCAATGGAATAGTGGCCTATCTTGCCACAACACCATCACTCATGAAGGTTATACCTTCTTCTTTGAGCTGGTCTAGTGACTATGTTAACAGCAACAACCTTTCCAGAAGGAACAGTAGTGATTTTCTTCAAATTTCTTTCAACAATTATTTGCTCAAGGAAAGTTTTTCAGTAGCTTTATTTTGATTTTTCTGAGTGCCTTCAGCAACAGTTTTTTTGCAGAAATCATGCTCTAGATAGCATCAGAATCACCCAGATAAGGCTTACTATAAACTGACCTTTAGTCTGAATCATTGCTGATTGAGTCTGATGTTTGCTCACTACCCCATTCTTAAGAGTGGGGGCTGGAATACCAAAGGCAAATGGTCCAAGATGGGCCATTTGTATTTCTTCATGAGAAGCCTTGAAGGTACTAATCCCCGTTCCTCATCTCCTTACATTGGAAGATACACTAGCATCCTTTTAGGAAGAATTCTCATTCTTCCATTGACCATACATGGAGTCCTGATCATACCTATTAGTACGGAGTATTACCCTTTTAAAGCCAATGGGTGGCTTAGCTGGGGCTTTTCCCTTTCCTTTGAACAGGGCTGCTCTAGTATTTCTCTTTAATACAACTCCTCTCTTGTTTCTCTAAGAGGTGAAGGAGTCAATAATGGGCAACACTGAATTGGGCTTAGAAAACTTTCCACAATTCTCTTCTCCTTTTGGAGCTTTTCTTCATTATCCCTTATAAGGACATTCTTATATTTTATGGTGCCTATCTGTATAATAGTAATATTCTTCAACTGTCTAACTTCCCTAATTTTTTATTCCAGCATAATTGCTATCTCAGAGTGCTGGGATACAGTAAGCTTTAGGAATGCAATCTCCTGAGTCTGTTGTTTTGTTAGTTGCTTACTTCTTTTGAATGCTTCCAGAAGTTCACCATATTTATCAATCACTTGATTGATGTCTTCCTCAGACTTAGAATCACCTTTATTCATGGATGAAGATGCTTATGAACTAGGACCAGTCATATAACTTGACTTAGATGATGAGCTAGATAGAGACGATACCATAGCTGGACCAAGCTGATCCTGACAGACTTCTTCATCAGATCTTGCCATCAGCCCAATGTAGGCTTCTTCTTCTTCATCTGACTCTGAAGAGGATGAGTTAGTCCAACTTTTCTCCTTTTTAGCAACGAAGGTTTTCTCCTTCTTGCCCTTCTTATGGTGGTGATTTATCTCATCAGACTCCTTCTTCACAGGACATTCGGCCATAACCTGCCCTCGCTTGTTGTAGAAAAAAAAATAATCTTATTAGAAACTTGTTTACTAGGTTTTGAGTCATACCAGCCTTCCTTGGAAGGTTTCTTCCTTGTTTTGTAGTAGTCCTCCTTGTGTTGTAAGGAGGAGGAAGGTCTGCACCTCCACCCCTTCGTCTTCATCAGCTTCATGAACTGCCTTGAGAAAGCAGCAATTTCCTCATCAGACATATTGCATTCTGATGTATCTTGATCTGAATCATCAGATTCAGCTGGCCTTATTGGGAGAGAAGGATTCTTCTCTTTGCTCCCCTTGGAACTATTTACCTTGAAGGCCACAGTTGATTCTTTGGCCTAAGCTTTTCAAGTCTTCTATTCCTCTTTCCTTACAGTCAGCTGCATTTCATATGATAGCAACTTACCAAAAAGTGTGGATGGTGGAGTATCTGCCAGCTTTGCCACTTCTCTAATTGCACATATCTTAGTGTCCTAGTCTCTAGTGAGAGACCTAAGGAACTTATCATTTAGCTTATAGTTACTAAAGACCCGACCATTAGTCCTTAACTCATTTACAGTTCTGAAAAACCTTTCATAGCAGCTAGCTATGGTCTCCTCCTTGATCTGCTCGAAAGCCTCATACTCTTGATTTAGCATAGACTTCCTATCATCTCTAACTTCCTCATTACCCTCCATATATATCACTAGAGTGTCCCACATTTTCTTTGAAGTTGTGCAGTGCACAAGGTTTTGAAAAGTAGTGTCACCTATGGAACTAACAATAATATTCCGTGCCCTTTTATCTATTGCAGCCAAGATGATTTCATCTTTAGTCATTTTTGCATAACTCTTTGGAGTGTTGACATTTGCTTAAAGAACAGACACCTTCAATGGAATGAAAAGTCCTTCATGTATAGTAACATAAATCCTAGGGTCTGATGTTTCTATAAACAATCTTACCCTATCTTTCCAAATTCCAAAATTTTCTTTCCTGCATAGAGGAAGCTTCATAGAACCTTGTTCCTTGTGGTTCTCTCCTGAACCCATACTTATCTTTTTTCGGCAACCCTTGGAGATCTACTCAGACTGTTAAGCCTTTCCAGAGCAACCTCCCTCTGATACCACTTGAAAGTCTTTGAATTCAAGTGTAACTAATCACCTACAGGGGGGGGGGGAATAGGTTATTAAGTTCTTTTTATTCTCTTTAAACCTTCAATTGATTTATGCCTTATTGTGAGTGATTAGTTTAGCTTTCAAGAAATTCACACACAGCACACAAGATTTTTATAGTGGTTCCCCAGTGTATGGGTACATCCACTATCCATCCTGCCTTTCTAACAAAATGTTAGACAAGGCACTTCTCCAATAACTTGGCTCCTAAAAGATTACAACACGATCCCACAAGATCACTCAGTCTCCACTGAGACTTACAACACATGCACACAACCCAACCACTCAGTAATCACCTGATCATAACCTACCACAGGCATAAAATCCCTATGACATAGGCTGAGAAAACAACCCTATCACACAGATCTTAGACTGGATCCTACAACTCAGCCTTTATAATTTAGGCTTACAACACAGAACTCACCTGATCTAACCCTCAGCATTTATAAACTAGGCTTATAACTCAAATCTTGAAAAGATCCTACAGATATGGATTTGATATTGATATAGATTAGAATCCATAGATTGATTCTCTGAGTCTACAGCTTCTTGAACTGAGAGAATCTCAGCCCAATTTTCTTCTTAGCAACAAGGATGAAGATATTCTAGAATCTGTTGCTTGTGCTTGAATTGACTCAGAAATGAATTCTGATCGTGTTGATGAAGAAGAAAGATCAAGAAAGATGGTCTTCAATCAGCTAACCTATTTTGGCGGAAATTAAACTACTCTGCCTCTTCTCTTGTCCTGAGAAAACCCTGAACAGATTTCTTCTTCACTGATCCAAAAATTGATCTTAAGATTAGGTTCTGCTTGGATCGAGAAGTAATTACATCTAGGGCTGACCTTGTGTAACACCCCAAAATTCAGAAATGATCTGGTAGCGTCTTAAGGCCAATCTGGGGCCTAAAAAGGGTCACACGACCTTGGACACGGGCGTGTCCATGGTCGTGTCCTTCTACGAGTAGGGAGATTTTCCGCGTGGTTGACGAAATGTAGTCGACGATCATTGGAGGTCGGGCACACGACCTGAGACACGGGCGTGTCTAGGGCCATATCTTGCTCGGGCTATTAGCCGGGCTGTGTTGAGTAAGTTACACGACCTGGGACACAGGTGTATCCTAGGGTCGTGTTTGGCACACGGCATGTGACACGGGCGTGTCACATGGCCGTGTCCTTTTCGGGATGTTTTGGTCCTGTGTCGAGTGAGGAAAACGCACCACAACATAGGCGTGTACTGATTGACACGAGCGTGTCAAAGGGTGACACAGGGCGTGTCTAAGCACGTGTCCTGGTTGGGACGCGATAGTTTCAACGTCGATTAAGGCACACGGCCTTGGACACGGGCATGTCGCAAGCTGTGTTTGGCCCAAAAATGTTATTTTCAGGGCGAATCGTGGTCGTTCGTTTCCTTCTATTGGGATCCAAGGGCCCAGGCTTGTCCTTGCTGAGTTAAATCCGAGAATAGGGTTTAAAACCCTTATTCATCATTAAGCTTTCTCTTTCTAAAGCTTTAGAGAGAGTTGAGAGAAAGGAAGAAGGAGAAGGTCAGCTCCGACCATCGGTGGAGCTTCGGAGCCCCGATTCTCGATACGACTCCAGATCTATGGAGGCGAGGCCATTGCGGTGCTTTTCATTCGTCTAGATCTTCATGGCACCAAAGAGAACCACAAGGGTAACGATTCTCTTCTTGGACATGTGAAGTCCTCTTTCCTTTTTTTCATAGGGAACCCGCTCTCGCGAGTGTGCGGTGAGTGGATGTTTTCCTTTGGGTGGACATGAATAGTCAATTTTGTTTTGCATGTAGAGTCTGGAATCGAAGTACTGACATAGGCATGGTGTGTGAAGCCTACCCAGACAAGTTGGTATGGATGGGTGATGTTTCATTTTGCATGAATAGCAAGAGAAGACTCCGTGCCGATGGTTTTTTTTGGTTTTCTATGCGGTAGATTGCAGCAGGGAGCCTTGGGGACTAACTCCAAGGTGCACCAGGAAAACTGGGCAGAAGCGTGTTTCTGCCATCTTGGTGTCCTGGGAGCCAACTTGCATATAAATGGGTTATGTAAAATTTGTGTGATCGATTTGGGGCTCGGGGAAGCTTGAACCGCACCCTATGGATTAAATTGACGTGGCGGTGTGAGAAACGGGTTAGGCGGAACCGTACCCGTTCTATGTGGTTCGGTTAAAGCGACCTAAGGTACGTGGTACTTACCGTTGGCATAGATGGAGGGTCTTAGGCTTTGGGCGGAAAGACTATAATGCTCACGAGGTTTGCCGTCCTGGTGGCGGTGGTGAGACCACGGATTTTTACCGGGTTCGCTGAGTAAGTGCCCTGAGAGCACTGGGTGTATGGTCGTTAAGGCCTGCACCTGTGGTGTATTGTGCAAATATTGTACTTTCACTTTAATCGTTGGATTATAACAATGCAATGCAGGGAAGGAGCACCGCCGGCCAGATCAAGGGGCGGGGTCGTTATAATTTGGTCAGCTTTAGCTGACCGTTGCTTTTGTTTGCCATAGTTACGGTGGATTGTTGCTTGCCGGTGCTGCGGAGCTTAGTGGCAAATAGCGGGCTAAAGCCCTTGTCGCTGAGCCGGCCCTCGAAGGCCTTTGCGAATGTTTACTTTTATTCTCATGTGTGACCGGCCTGCGTGCCGATGTTTGAAAGACACTATTTATTCTCATGTGTATTTGTACGCTCATTCCTATTTATGGTATTTAGTGGACATTCATGCTATGTTTTGGGTTCTTTTCTGTGCAACATTTAAAATGCTTCCGCTAGAATGTGCTCTGTGTAAGACTTTTGTTATTGGAAGGATGGTTTCATTTAGTAACCATTCGGTCTGTCTGCGGTATATGGTGTCGGGCCCCAGCCTGACCTACTGCTATATGTTGTGTGATAGATATGGGTGTTACAATTTGGTATCAGACTACCAGTTTCATTCATGCTTAAATGAATTCGTGGGCGAATTCTTATAAGGGATGGTGAGCATATGTGTGTACGTCATCGTTATAACATAAAAATAACCCATGAATGTCCTTTTAGGAATGAAAATACACATGTTTGAGGAAGCTGCGTGTTCCTATAATTGCTTTTTGCAATATTATTCGGTCACTTAATGGTGTTTTGTACATCTATAGGTGACTAGGAGTGGTGCAGGGCCTTCAGAACACCCGCATTCTGAGGCAAGTTGCGCACCGAATGATGTTCCTATAACAACTCCTTCGGCAGAAACCATAAGATTGGTGGCTGAAGTGGTTTTCGCAATGATAAACGCCCAGCCAACAAGGCAGGTGCAACACCCAACTCCTGCGGTGGAGCAGGTATCGCTTCAAGCGGCAGAACCTAGAAGGGTTGAAAAAGCGGTGTTGGAGCCATTGATAATGAGAAGAGCGACTGAAAAGCAGCTCAAACATGTTATGGGCTTCAATCCTCCGGTGTTCTCGGGGACTGGAACCCCATCTCAAGCTGAGGATTGGATCTCCCGAGTAAAGAGAGTCTTGATAGCTACGAAAACAGAGGAGTGGCAAAAGACCACTATAGCCACTTTCCTATTAGATGGTGATGCAAGGTTGTGGTGGGAAGGTTTAGATCATCACCACTTGGGGGGAAAGCAACTCACGGACGTCTCGATGGAGGAATTTTTGAGACTATTCTTGGCAAGGTACCTTCCCTCGGCTCAAAGGATCGCAATGGAGAATGAATTCCAGAAGATGGTGCATGGAGAGAGTAGCGTGGATGAGTACCTACACGAATTTACAAGGTTGGGTCGGTATGCAAGCTCTGCATTTGCTGATGAGGAGCGAAAGACAACCCGATTCTATAAGGGTCTGCGGGATGACCTAAGGCTACTGCTCTCAGGGCCTATGACGCAGGGCTTTTTGACCCTGGTCAATATGGCCCGGTCGTTGGAGAAAGATCTGAGGAATGTACAAGCGAAGAAAGACTCTTGTGCAAAGAGGACAAAGTTCAAGGTGCCGACTACCTCAAAGTCTGAATATCATAAGTTTTATAAGAAGGCTAGGACTTCGGGTCTATCCCCTTCTTCTGATGCTTCTGGGCGACTACAGGTCGAACCCCGGGCGCATGCTACAATTGTGGGAAGCCGGGGCATTTTGCTTGAGATAGCTGGAGCGGACGCTCAAAGTCCGAGAGGAAGCCGGGAGCAACGTATGAGGAGAAGGGCAAAGCAGTGGAGTCAACCGTATCTCACTATGCTCCAACCCAGCATAGGGTTTATAATGTTGGCCATCAAGAGGCCATAAAGCAAGCTGATATGGTGACATGTATGGTTTAAATTTATAGCAGTTCTGATTTAAATACTTGTTACCTTGCATATGTTTGCTTATTACTGCTTGTACTAGGCTTTGTTTTGATTTTTGATAATCCAGCGAGAGCACTCTTCGATACGAGAGCTTCACACTCCTTTTTGTCCAAAGGATTTATATCGTGCATCGGAGTACCTTCTTCGAGGTTAAAGGACAAATTTGATGTGTTGTTGCCTAATAGGTGTTTAATGATCGCGGATAGAGTCTGTTACGTAAAAATACAGATTGGGAGACAAGAGTTCGGCTTACAAGTGTCATTACTGCCGCTGGAGGAGTTCGACGTGATATTTTGTATGGGCTGGCTCTTGGAGCAGCAGGCATACATTGATTGCAATCACAAGGAGGTCAAATTGGGAACTGGTCGTGAGACGACATTCACGGGCTTGAAAGGGTTGAGCAAGACTTTGATGTCTGCAGTTAAGGTGGTGAAGGTAGTTCGTTCTGGTGCAGAGCTGTTCTTCACACTAGTGGAGGCTTCAAAGCCTAAGCCTACTTTGGAAAGTATCCTAGTGGTATCCGAGTAGCCTGACGTGTTCCCTATCAATCTCCTTGGAGCCCCACCGCAGTGAGAGATTGACTTCACAATTGAGCTAGTGCCAGGTGCCAAACCTGTGTACGCTCTCCATATTGGTTAGCGCCTCAGGAGATGGCAGAATTGAAGGTTCAACTTGAAGAGCTGTTAGAACAGGGTTATGTGCGTCCAAGTTCATCACCTTGGAGCGCATCGGTCCTTTTTGTTAAGAAGAAGGATGTAAGTTTGCGACTCTGTATAGATTATTGAGTGCTGAATAAGTTGACAGAGAAGAATAAGTATCCGATCCCAAGGATTGATGATTTGTTCGATCAATTAGTTGGGTCATTGGTGTACTCGAAATTGGATCTTAAATCCGGATATTATCAGCTGAGGATAAGAGAAAGTGATATCCCCAAGACAGCTTTCATCACGAGGTATGGGCATTATGAGTTTACCTGTCATGCCGTTTGGGCTGACTAATGCGCCATCCGTGTTTATGGATCTGATGAATAGAACGTTAAGAGAGTACCTGAACCACTTCATGATAGTCTTTATCGACGATATATTGGTGTACTCGCAGTGTGAAGAGGATGACTTCAAGCATCTGCATTTGGTGTTGGAGACGCTAAGGAGGAATTAACTGTATGCCAAGTTCTCCAAATGCGAGTTTTGGTTGACCTCGGTGGCATTCCTTTATCATATAGTCAATGGAGAGGGAATTGTGGTGGATCCGGTGAAGATAGTTGCTATACGGGAGTGGCCTGTATTGTCTACGGTAGCGGAAGTCTGGAGTTTTCTGGGGCTTGCTGGCTATTACAGGCGCTTCGCAGAGAACTTCTCGCAGATAGCATTACCCCTCACGACTTTTACGAGGAAAGATCAAAAGTTTGTTTGGACGCCTGAGTGCGCACAAGCTTTTGAAGAGTTGAAGAGACGGTTGACCATGGCGCCTGTTCTGTGTTCGCCGAGTGGGACCGAAGGTTTTGAGATCTACAGTGATGCTTCGAGCAGTGGTTTAGGTTGCGTTCTACTACATCATGGGAGTGTGATAGCTTATGGCTAGCGTCATCTAAAGGTACATGAGAGGAATTATCTTATCCACGACTTGGAGTTAGAGGTCGTGATCTTTGCCCTTAAGCTGTGGAGGCAATACCTGTACGGTGTGAAGGTCGATATCTACACCGATCACAAGAGCCTGAAGTACTTGTTGGATCAAAAGGATCTAAACATGCGGCAACGGAGATGGATGGAGTTCCTGGGGGACTATACATTTAAGATACATTATGTTCCTGGTAAAGGCAATGCGGTGGCGGATGCGTTGAGTCGCAGGGCTCCCACGCAGGCTAATTGGTTGTCGATACATGAAGAGTACTTTATTCGGGATTTGGAGGCATTGGAGATCTCTTGTGTTGACAAGCAGACTAGTGCCGAAGCACAGCTGAATTGGATAGAGGTGCAGTATGACCTTGCTGATAGGATTCGACAGGCTCTTGTTTTGGATAACAACATGAAGCAGATCTTGGATGAGACTGTGGATGGGTCAAATTCCCAATTTGGTGCTGTTGATGGACTATTTTGGAAGGACAGTCGTCTGTGCATCCCAAATGTGGATATACTGCGGGAGGAATTGATGTACGAGGATCATCATACTAAGTAATCAATTCACTCAGGGAGCACGAAGATGTATTGTGATATGAAAACGTTATTCTGGTGGCCAGTAATTAAGATGGACGTGACACTTTATGTGGCAAAGTGTCAAACGTGCGCCTTGGTGAAGGCGGAGTGCAAGAAGCCCGGAGGTTTCTTGAAGTCCTTGCCTATCCCGGAGTGGAAGTTCAATGATATTTCAATAGATTTTGTGCTTGGGTTGCTAAGATCGCAGAAGGGAAACGACGCCATCTGGGTGATCGTAGATCGACTGACGAAAGTATCGCACTTCATTCCGAATAGGAAGGATGATTCAGTGGATAAACTGGCAAAACTCTATGTGGATAACATTGTTCGACTACACGGTGTGCCCCACAACATCGTGAGTTACCGAGATGGGCGGTTCACGTCCAATGACTAGAGGTTGGTGCAACAAATGTTGGGGGACCAAGCTGAGTTTCAGCACAGCCTTTCATCCGCAGATGGATGGTCAGACCGAGAGAGTCAACTGGATGATGGAGGACCTGCTTCACATGTGTGTCTTGGATTTCAGCAAGCAGTGGGAAGATCACCTATACTTGGTGGGATTTGCTTATAACAATAGCTACCAAGCAAGCATTCAAATCGCGCCCTTCGAGGCCCTATACGGTAGAAAATGTCGCATACCGTTGTCGTGGTTGGAAACGGGTGAGTTGAAGTTGTACAAACGATAAGAGGTGGAAGACGCCACTTCATTGGTACGAACTATATGAGAAAGACTACTGATCGCTCAGGACAGCCAGGCTAAATACTGTAATGCCAAGCATCAGAACATTTAGTTCGCTGTTGGCGACTGGGTATACCTGAAGATTAAGTCGCTCAAGGGTGTTTCACGGGTACGATGCTTAAAGAAGCTAAGCCCGAGGTGCCTTGGACCCTTTGAGGTTATGGAGCATATTGGTGAAGCAGCTTATCGACTGAAGCTATCAGTGGAATTGAGTGGTCTACACGACGTATTCTATATTTCAGTGTTACGAAAGGCAAAGCAAGAGCCATCAAAAGTTATTGCGGCCGATCAAGTACCCATCGATAATGAGTTGATGACGAAGGTCAAGCCCATTCGCATTACGGGCTCGGAAGTAAAGTGTCTGCGTAACAAAGACATTAGGATGGTCAAAGTCCGATGGGACAACTGCGGTCGTGAGGAGCTTTCGTGGGAGCGAGAGCAGACCATGCTCGAGGAGTATCCCGAGCTCTTCTTCTCAGGTACCATTTAAGTTTGAGTACTTTCTATCCCATAATTTCGGGAAGAAATTCATTTAAGGGGGGGGGGGGAGAATTGTAACGCCCCAAAATTCAGAAATGATATGGTAGCATCTTAAGGCCAATCTTGGGCCTAAAAAGGGTCACACGGCCTTGGAAACGGGCATGTCCATGGCCATGTCCTCCTACGAGTTGGAAGATTTTACGCGTGGTCGACGAAAATAGTCAACGATCATTGGAGGTCGGGCACACAACCTGGGACACGGGCGTGTCCAAGGACGTGTCCTGCTCGGGCTGTTAGCTAGGCTGTGTCGAGTAAGTTACACGGTCTGGGAGACGAGCGTTTCCTAGGGGCGTGTATGACATATGACATAAGACACGGGCGTGTCACATGGCCGTGTCCTTTTCAGGATGTTTTGGTCCTGTGTCGAGTGAGGAACAGGCCCCGCAACACAGGCGTGTACTGAGTGACATGGGTGTGTCAAATGGTGACACGGGCGTGTTTAAGCACGTGTCCTGGTTGGGATGCGACGGTTTCAACGTCGATTGAAGCACACGGCCTTGGATACAGGCATGTCGCAAGCTGTGTTTGGCCAAGAAATGTTATTTTCAGGGCGAATCATGGATGTTCGTTTCCTTCTATTGGGATCCAAGGGCCCAGGCTGGTCCTTGCTGAGTTAAATCAGGGAATAGGGTTTGAAACCCTCATTCATCAACAAGCTTTCTCTTTCTAATGCTTTAGAGAGAGGGGAGAGCAAGGAAGATGGAGAAGGTCAACTCCGACCGCCGGTGGAGCTTCGGAGCCCTGATTCTCGATCCATGTTCAGATCTACGGAGGCGAGGCCATTGCGGCGCTTTTCATCCGTCTAGATCTTCATGGAGACAAAGAGAACCACAAGGGTAATGATTCTCTTCTTGGAAATGTGAATTCCTCTTTCCTTTTTTCATAGGGAACCCGCTCTCGCGAGTGTGGGGGGTGGGGGTGAGGTTTTCCTTTGGGTGGACATGAATATTCCCCGTTGTTTTGCATGTAGAGTCCGGAATCAAAGTACGGACATAGGCATGGTGTGTGAAGCCTACCCGGACAAGTTGGTCTGGATCGGTGATGTTTCATTATGTATGAATATCCATAGAAGTCTCCGTGCCGATGGTTGTTTTTGGGTTTTATACGCGGTAGATTGCAGCATGGAGCCTTGGGGACTAACTCCAAGGTGCACCCGAAAAACTGGACAGAAGCGTGTTTCTGCCATCTTGGTGGCATGGGAGCCAACTTGCACATAACTGGGTTATGCAAAATTTGTGTGATCAATTTGGGACTCAGGGAAGCTTGACCCGCGCCTATGGCTTAAATTGACGTGGCGGTGTGAGCAACGGGTTAGGCGGAACCGTACCAGCTCTATGTGGTTCGGTTAAAGCGATCTAAGGTACTTGGTACTTACTGTTGGCATAGATGGAGGGTCTTAGGCTTAGGCCGGAAAGACTATAATGCTCACGAGGTTTGCCATCCTAGTGGCGGTGGAGAGACCACAGATTTTTACCGGGTTCGCCGAGTAAGTGCCCTGAGATCACGGGGTGTATGGTCGTGCGGGCCTACACCTGTGGTGTATTGTGCAAATATTGTACTTTCAGTTTAATCGTTGTATTATACTAATGCAATGCAGGGAAGGAGCACCGCCGCCCCGATCAAGGGGCGGGGTCGTTATAATTTGGTTAGCTTTAGCTGACCATTTCTTTTGTTTGCCATCGTTGCGGTGGATTATTGCTTGCCGGTGTTGCGTAGCCTAGTGGCAAATAGCAGGCTGAAGCCCTTGTCGCTGAGCCGGCCCTCGAAGGCCTTTGCGAATGTTTACTTTTATTCTCATGTGTGACCGGCCTACGTGCCGATGTTTGGAAGACACTGTTTATTTAAGTAAACTCTTATAAGGCCATGTACTTTTTGTATTTGTACGCTCATTCCTCTTTTGGGTATTTAGTGGACATTCATGCTGTGTTTTGGGTTCTTTTATCTGCAACATTTAAAATGCTTCTGCTAGAATGTTCTCTGTGTAGGACATTTGTTATTGGAAGGATGGTTTCATTTAGTAACCCATCGGTCTATCTGCGGTTTATAGCGTCGGGCCCCGGTCGGACCTACTGTTATATGTTGTGTGACGGATAGGGGTGTTACACCTTGGCTGTTTCTTCTTCCCTAGAGAATATCTTTGATCGTTCTACAGTAGATGTTCATATCCACAACTAACTCAAAAAACCTTCAGGATTTTCGAAATGATCTTCTTGTCTCTGCAACAATGGCGGGGGAAGAAGACGAAGTCCTGCTCCTCTTTTTTGAAATGTTTTGATCCCTTAGAAACTTGTCTCAATGTAGATCTTAGCTTCTATTTATAATCCCATCATCTAGTGAGTTGATTGACACGTGTCATTGCTTTAACGACCGAATATATCTTTAGTTTTATAGAATGAGACTGACGATGACGTTAGTAATGAATTACAGCTCTTCCTTAATCATTTTGAATTTGGTTTACTTTTGTTGACTTTGCTGATGTCAGCAATTCTGGACTTAGAAAATTTCGGAAAACTACCCATATGTTGAGTGCGTTTAGTGAACAAGCTTTACTCAATGAATCTGGACTTAGAAAATTTTCTGCTCTGCTAGGCGTTGAGTGAGTAAGCTCCACTCAATGCTTTTTAACTTAGTCAACATTCTGCATCCTTCTACAACTCTAGGCATTGAGAGCATTGAGTGTATAAGCTTCACTCAACGTTTTTTTCCTTAGCTTGATCTTCAGACCTTTCTGCAATTATGGCGTTGAGAGCTTTGAGTGAACTGGCTTCACTCAACAATTCTAGACTTTGAATAATTCTGCTATGCGTGAAGGCTTTGAGTGTGTTGACTACACTCAATGCTTTCTCCTTCAGCCTCAACATTTGACGAGGTATTGAGTGAATTGGCTTCACTCAATGCTTTTTTCCTTAGCCAAATTCTGGTTTCTTCTTTGGCATTGACAGCAGTAGCATGAATCAATGCTTTCTTTCTTTTGCGTTGAGTGAGCTAGCTTCACTCAAAGCTATTGTGCCTAGACAAAATTTTCTGCCTTTCTCCAAGGCTTTGACTGAATCAGCATGACATTGAGTGAACTGGCTTCACTCAATGCTTCTGGACTTAGTCAAATTTCTTTGATAGATTTGTTGTGGTTTTGACAGACACTGCATAGCATTGAGTTACCAAGCTTCACTCAATGCTTTTAAACTTAGTATATTTTTCTTTGCCAGAAACTCTGGAGCTTTAACTATGGCAGCTTTACTCGACGAATTATGCTGCATGACATTGAGTGAGTTGACTTTACTCAACACTTTTTGCATTTGTCATCATTTAAAGCTTTGACTATGTAACACCTCTACCCGTCAAGAAGAATATAATAGAGGGTCCGGCTGGGGCCCCACACCATATTCCACAAACAGGCGGAGACGCTACGAACTAATATCATATCCAACGCATCCTAACCACAGAGCATTCTAGCGGAAGTTTCACAGTTGAATATTTGAACTCAAGATACAGAACACTGTCCACTAAAACATAAGAATGTATACAAACATCAAAAGAGTCTGGCCTTAAGGCCTTACAACAATTTCTCTTAACAAGAGTGTGGATTACAGACATCGGCACGCAGGCCGGCCACACATGAACAAAAGAAACAAAACAATGCCTTCGAGGGCAGCAACGCAGCTTTGGGCTTCAGCCCGCTAAGTCCCGCTCGGACCAGCACCTCCAGTACCTGTAAGAACCAAACCACCAAGTAGTGGCAAACAGGGCAACGGTCAGCATTCAGCTGACCAATTATAACGACCCTGCCCCTGGCACGGGGCAGCGGAATTCCATCCCTGTATAGCAATCTTCCAATATGATATATATATAGCAATTCAAGCAAGACGTGCATGACCGCACAGCCACATATCACAAACGCCGGCACGACGGCCCGACGTCCCGTGCACTCATGGCACTCTCGGGTGCACCGGAAACCCCGGATCTCACCATTGAGCATTTAGTCCGGCACACAGGCCCAGGACTCTCATTATGCCACTGACGAAAGCCCAATGCCTTGGCGCCCTCATGTCCAGCCTATATAATGCAGGTACAGATCAGCCACCCCCCGTTGCTCAAATCGCCTTGCCCAACCAAGTACATCGTACCTGAGGCCACATTTAAAGGCGCGGGTCGGTTTCACCTTGCCTGTTCGGCATGAAGCCTTTTCATACAGTTGCAGCCCAACGCTCAACCACACACAAAGTGGCAACTCACGGCCACAAGAGTTGCACCCAACTCTCACAATTTCCTGGACTTCCTCTAGTACTTTATCCATCATGCATCCAAGCAATAATCACGGAGTCTTCTCTGATATGCAAACAAGCATCACCAATCCAGACCAATGTGTCCAGATGGGCTTCACACAGCATGCCTAGATCCGTACTCCAATTCCGGACTCTAACAAGGGGGACTTCACATATCTACCCCAAGGGACACCACAACCCACCGCACACTCGCGGGGAAGGGTTTTCCCTATGCAATGTAGGAATTAAGGACTTCACATGTCCAAGCAGGAAATCGTTACCCTAGGAACTCGCTTCGGAGCCATGGAGAGAAATTTGAGACGGATGAAAGCCTTCGCAGCAGCGTTGCCTTCGCAAATCCGAACTCAGCTCTCGATTTGGACCACCGTAGCACCACCGGCAGCCGGATTCCACTTCTTCTTCCTCACCTTGCTCTCACCTCTCTCTTAAAGCTAGAAAGAGAAGATGAAACTCAAAATGAGCTTTTCCTCCTCCTTTCCCGGCCTTATCAGCCCAGGAATGAGCCCCAGCCACAAGATCTTCTTTAAGGAAAAATGAACGGCCACGATCTGCCTGAAAACTAGACTTTTTGGCCGACACAGCCTGTGACACGCCCGTGTCACAGGCCGTGTACCCTTAAGCGGCACAAGTACCGACTGAACACTACTAGAACACGGGCATCGACACGCCCGTGTCGAACCTGACACGCCCGTGTCAGTTATGTGACACGCCCGTGTAACCCCTGTTACACGGTACTCAACGAGCTCTAAAACCAGTCAGAACAGTACACGGGTAGGCACACGCCCTCGGACACGCCCGTGTCAAATCTGACACGGCCGTGTTCAAGGCTTGGTTCCGGGCCGTGTACATTTCTGACTCAAACCGGCGATTTATTGAGTGACACGCCCTGGGACACGCCCGTGTCCCAGGCCGTGTACCCCCGACATGCCCTGGGACACGCCCGTGTCCCAGGCCGTGTCAAGCAGCCTGCACCTCAAATCCAATTTTGAGATTTTTGGGGTGTTACAATCCTCCCCTCCTTAATAAAATTTCGTCCCGAAATTTGACACGGTAAGGAACTAGAAAATACAATGCTATAACTGGATATCTCTGTTATAACAAAAGGTACACGGTCTACAGTTTATACAAACAGCTCGGGAAATTCAGCTCGCATGGTCTGCTCTCGCTCCCATATTAGCTCTTCACGGCAACAATTGTCCCATCGGACCTTGACCATCCCGATCACTTTGTTCCGCAACTGTTTCTCGGCTCGATCCTCGATCCGAATGGGTCGAACCCTCGTCGTTAGCCCATACTCGACCGGTACCCGATCATTCTCCACTACTTGAGCTGGATCCTTGACAGCCTTACGAAGTACTGAGATGTGAAATACATCATGTAATCCACCCAAGTCTGCTTAGAGTGCTAGTCGATAAGCAGCTTCCCCAACTCGCTCCACCACCTCAAATGGACCAAGATACCTCAGACTTAGCTTTTTCAAACGCCGAATCCTGGACACGCCTTTGAAGGGTTTGATCTTCAAATATACCCAATCACCCACCGCGAACTCCACGTTCCGGTGTTTGGCATTGTAGTACTTTGCTTGACGATCTTGGGCTATCAATAGCCTCTCTCGAATAGAGCGTATAAGCGAGGTAGCTTCTTCGACTTCCTTTTTCCCACTCAGCTTAGATTCGCCTGCTTCTGCCCAAGCTAACGGTGTACGGCATTTACGACCATACAAAGCCTCAAATGGTGCCATACCGATGCTCGCTTGGTAGCTATTATTATAGGCAAATTCTACAAGAAAAATATAATCTTCCCATCTCTTACCAAAGTCTAGGGTGCACATGCGGAGCATGTCCTCCATCGTCTTGTTGGTTCGTTCAGTCTGGCCATCCGTTTGGGGATGGAAGGCCGTACTAAACGCTAATTTTGTACCCAACATTTGATGAACTAGCCGCCAATCATTCGACGTGAATCGCCCATCACGGTCACTGACGATGCTCCGAGGAACACCGTGCAGTCGAACAATCTGCTCCACATAAAGCTTGGCCAAGGTTTCCACTGAATCGTTTCTTTTGTTTGGAAGGAAGTGCGCCACTTTTGTCAACCGGTCCACAATCACCCAGATTGAAACATGACCGCGTTGAGATCTCGGCAACCCGTGCATAAAATCCATCGAAATGTCATCGAACTTCCACTCCGGAATGGGTAACGACTTCAGGAAACTGCCAGGCTTCTGGCATTCCGCTTTCACCAACGCACAGGTATTGCATTCAGCCACATAACGTGCGACATCTTTCTTGAGTCCGGGCCACCAGAACAGCCTTTTAAGATCTCTATACATCTTTGTGCTCCCTGGGTGAACTGAGTACTTTGCAAAGTGAGCTTCGTACATCAACTCTTCCCTCAATTTACCCACACTCGGGACGCACACTCGACCATTTTTTCGTAACAAACCGTTATCCCAAGAGAACTGGTCATCTGGCCCATCTTTAGCATAGCACTGGAGGCCTTCATCAAGCTCCGTTACTCGTCGAACTCTGTCCGTAAGGTCATATTGACCATCCAGTTCAAGCATGCATTAGTCGAAGAATCTCTTTCCACACAAGAAATCTCCAAAGCTTCCAACTCCTGGATTAACCGCTCATCATGAATCTGCAACCAATTTGCCCGCACCAGAGTCCGACGACTCAAGGCATCAGCGACAACATTTCCCTTTTCGGGAACATAGTGAATGTCGAAAGTATAATCCCCAAGGAATTCCATCCACCTCCTTTGTCATATATTCAACTCCTTTTGATCGAGCAGATACTTTAAGCTTTTATGATCTGTATAAATATTCACCTTCACGCCATAAAGATAATGCCGCCACAAAGATCACCGCTGCCAACTCCAAGTCATGGACAGGGTAATTACGTTCATGCACTTTCAATTGACGTGAGCCATAGGCGATCACCTTGCCAAACTGCAGGAGAATGTAGCCTAAGCCGCTTCCTGACGCATTGCTGTATATCTCAAACCCATCTGTACCACATGGCGACGTCAAAACAGGCGCCGTGGTCAAACGACTCTTCAGCTCCTCAAACGCTCGTGTGCACTCCGGTGTCCAAACGAACTTCTGATCCTTTCTCGTCAACGTAGTCAGAGGCAAAGCAATCTGGGAGAAGTTCTCCATGAACCATCTATAGTAGCCCGCCAGTCCAAGGAAACTCCTGACCTCGGCCACTGAAGACAACACTGGCCAATCACGAATGGCACTTATCTTAACCGGATCCACCGCTATGCCCTCTCCACTTACCACATGGCCTAGAAAAGCCACCGACGAGAGCCAGAACTCACACTTAGAGAACTTGGCATACAGCTTATTCCTTCGCAAGGTATGCAATACCAACCGCAAGTGGTTTGCATGATCTTCCTCCGATTGTGAATATACAAGGATATCATCAATAAACACAATCACAAACAGATCCAGGTATTCACGGAACGTTCGATGCATGAGATCCATGAAGACCGAAGGCGCATTACATAAGCCGAACGGCATCACTGTGAACTCATAATGACCATAGCATGTGCCAAACGCTGTCTTGGGAATGTCACCTTCCCTAATCCGCAACTAGTAATACCCGGACTTCAAATCCAACTTCGAAAAGACGGTTGAGCCTGCTAGCTGATCGAACAAGTCATCGATCCGTGGAATTGGATACTTGTTTTTCTCCGTCAGCTTGTTCAGTTCGCGGTAATCAATACATAGTCGCAAACCACCGTCTTTCTTTTTCACAAAAAGAGCAGGCGCGCTCCAAGGTGACATACTTGGGCGTATGTATCCCTGCTCCAATAACTCTTGCAACTGAACTTTCAGTTCGGCCATTTCTTTTGGCGCTACCCGATACGGCGAACGGGCCACAGGTTTCGTACCCGGCACCAGCTCGATAGCGAAGTCGATTTCCCTTTGGGGAGGTAACCCCGGAAGGTCCTTTGTAAACACATCAGCATATTCCGACACAATCGGCACTTCATTCACATTGGCCTTCGGCGCCACCGCCTCTATGAGTGTGAAGAACAACTCCGCACCCTTCCGAACTGCCTTAACAACTTGGAGAGCGGATAACAACATCCCACTCATCCCTTGCATACCAATGAACTTGGTCTCTTGTTCGGTATTTTGCCCAAGTGTGACCTCTTTTGAAGTGCAATTAATACAGGCACGCTGCTCTGAAATCCAGTCCATACCAAAGATTATATCAAACTCTTTAATCGGCAATACTAATGTTTCCACCTTGAACTCCCGACTTCCTATCTTGACCTCAAGACCGCAAGATCGATCCGCGCACATCAAACATCCGTTAGGCAACAACACCTTTACACTATCTGTCGTGGTCTGGATAGGCACCCCGACACAAAAGACAAAGTCCTCAGACAGAAACGAATGTGAAGCACCTGTGTCAAACAGTGCTCGCGCCGGATACTCTCGTATAAGGACAAACCCTATAACATTATAATTAAAACAAGCACAGCATATCAAAAACAAGAACATTAAAACCTACACGTACCTGTGACGACATCCGCCTGCTTAATGGCCTCCTGTTGTCCAAGGTTGAAGACCCTGGGCAGCGCGTGCGAGGCAGAAGACTCCACCATAGCCTTCCCCTTCTCCGCATAAGACGCTCCCGTCTTCTTATCACCCTTTGGAGGACCAGATCGACATTCACGTGCGAAGTGTCCAACCTTCCTGCACGTATAACAAGCACGAGATCCATACCCAGATGTATCCATCACAGTCGCAGAAGGAGCTTGTCCAGAAGACTTAGACTTCTTATTCCATCTCTTTCGGTAGCCAAACTTTTCCGGACGCGGCGGCTTAAACTCTGGCTTCGCAACCGCCATGTTTCCCTTTGCTTGCCCCCGTTTCATGTCCGTCTCCAAAGAACGAGCCGTACAGACTAAGGCTTGGAATCCCTGACTCACAGAACTCGAGAGCAAATACCGCAGCTCATCTCGCAGTCCCGCATAAAACCGACTAGTCTTACGCTCTTCTTCGGCGAAGATCGTGCCTGTATATCTTCCCAACCGGGTGAACTCATGCAGGTAGTCATCCACACTTCGATCTCCCTGTGCTAACCGTTGAAATTCCATTTCCATCGATATCCTTTGCTGCATCGCCAGATGTTGTGCTAAGAACAGTCGAGAAAATTCTTCCATTGTAATCTCTGCCAATTGCCTGCCGGCCAAGTGATGCAGTTAGATCTCATCCCACCACAATCGCGCCTCTCCTTCCAGTAGGAAAGTAGCTAACATGACTTTCTATTCCTCCTCAACCTTGATAGCTCTCATAATCCTCTTGATCCTTGCAAGCCAATCCTCTGCTTGGGCCGGTGTCCCCGCCCCATGAAACTGCGGAGGGTTAAAGCTCAAGAATTGCTTCCATTATTGATCTACTACCCGCGGATCAACTTCGTCTTCTACCAGTTCTTGCCGTACCCCAGCTTGCGTTGGCACCACTGCAGGACGTGCCTGCCCAGCTTGCTGAGCATTCATCACAGCAAGTACCGTTTTTCGTGATGAGACGGACTGTTTCAGCGGATGGAGGAGTTGTGGGCACCTCGGCTGGTGCCGCACTCTCAACAGAACGTTGTGGTTCGAATTGACCCGCAACACTTCTGGTCACCTATATGTGTAAAATACACAGGTTAACAACCAATGAAACCGGCAACCATACAAAAAGAATACACAAGTTCAACAAACAAGTGTATTTGCATTCCTAAGTGGACAATCTTGAGTTCAAGTTAAGTGTTATAACGACGGCACTGACACGTGCTCGCCACCCCTCAAAAGAATTCGACCGCGAATTCAGAAGAGATCGACCAACAAGCTGATACCAAATTATAACACCTCTACCCGTCAAGAAGAATATAATAGAGGGTCCGGCCGGGGCCCCACACCATATTCCACAAACAGGCGGAGACGCTACGAACTAATATCATATCCAACGCATCCTAACCACAGAGCATTCTAGCGAAAGTTTCACGGTTGAATATTTGAACTCAAGATACAGAACACTGTCCACTAAAACATAGGAATGTATACAAACATCAAAAGAGTCTGGCCTTAAGGCCTTACAACAATTTCTCTTAACAAGTGTGTGGATTACAGACATCGGCACGCAGGCCGGCCACACATGAACAAAAGAAACAAAACAATGCCTTCAAGGGCAGCAACGCAGCTTTAGGCTTCAGCCCGCTAAGTCCCGCTCGGACCAGCACCTCTAGTACCTGTAAGAACCAATCCACCAAGCGGTGGCAAATAGGGTAACGGTCAGCATTCAGCTGACCAATTATAACGACCCTGCCCCTGGCACGGGGAAGCGGAATTCCATCCCTGCATAGCTATCTTCCAATATGATATATATATAGCAATTCAAGCAAGACGTGCACGACTGCACAGTCACATATCACAAACGCCGGCACGACGGCCCGATGTCCCGTGCACTCATGGCACTCTCGGGTGCACCGGAAACCCCGGATCTCACCATTGAGCATTTAGTCCGGCACGCAGGCCCAGGACTCTCATTATGCCGCTGACGAAAGCCCAATGCCTTGGCGCTCTCATGTCCAGCCTACATAACGCAGGTACAGATCAGCCACCCCCCGTTGCTCAAATCGCCTTGCCCAACCAAGTACATCGTACCTGAGGCCACATTTAAAGGCGCGGGTCGGTTTCACCTAGCCTGTTCGGCACGAAGCCTTTTCATACAGTTGCAGCCCAACGCTCAACCGCACACAAAGTGGCAACTCACGGCCACAAGAGTTGCACCCAACTCTCATAATTTCCTAGACTTCCTCCAGTACTTTATCCATCATGCATCCAAGCAATAATCACGGAGTCTTCTCCGATATGCAAACAAGCATCACCAATCCAGACCAATATGTCCAGATGGGCTTCACACAGCATGCCTAGATCCGTACTCCAATTCCAGACTCTAATAAGGGGGACTTTACATATCTACCCCAAGGGACGCCACAACCCACCGCACACTCGCGGGGAAGGGTTTTCCCTATGCAATGCAGGAATTAAGGACTTCACATGTCCAAGCAGGAAATCGTTACCCTAGGAACTCGCTTCGGAGCCATGGAGAGAAATTTGAGACGGATGAAAGCCTTCGCAGCAGCGTTGCCTTCGCAAATCCAAACTCGGCTCGCGATTTGGACCACCGTAGCACCACCGGCAGCCGGATTCCACTTCTTCTTCCTCACCTTGCTCTCACCTCTCTCTTAAAGCTAGAAAGAGAAGATGAAACTCAAAATGAGCTTTTCCTCCTCCTTTCCCAGCCTTATCAGCCCAGGAATGAGCCCCAGCCACAAGATCTTCTTTAAGGAAAAATGAACGTCCACGATCTGCCTGAAAACTAGACTTTTTGGCCGACACGGCCTGTGACACGCCCGTGTCACAGGCCGTGTACCCTTAAGCGGCACACGTACCGACTGAACACTACCAGAACACGGGAATCGACACGCCCGTGTCGAACCTGACACGCCCGTGTCAGTCATGTGACACGCCCGTGTCACCCCTGTTACACGGTACTCAACGAGCTCTAAAACCAGTCAGAGCAGTACACGGGTAGGCACATGCCCTCGGACACGCCCGTGTCAAATCTGACACGGCCGTGTTCAAGGCTTGGTTCTGGGCCGTGTACATTTCTGACTCAAACCGGCGATTTATTGAGTGACACGCCCTGGGACACGCCCGTGTCCCAGGCCGTGTACCCCCGACACGCCCTGGGACACACCCGTGTCCCAGGCCGTGTCAAGCAGCATGCACCTCAAATCCAATTTTGAGATTTTTGGGGTGTTACAGACTACCTATCTTCTCTCAGCACTGTTAGATGTATGGCGTTGAGTAAACTGGATTCACTCAACGCCTATCGACTTAGCTGCTTTTCTGCCTTTGTCATCAACTATCCTTGTCTTCTGGCAATGAGTGAGCCTTCTTCACTCAACGCCTGTGGACTTTGTGGAATTTCTCTGTCTAGCTTCCTTTCTTAAGGTATCTAGCGTTAAGTGAGCTTGCTTCACTCATCACCTGTGGACTTACACAGAATTTTTGTCTCTCCATATGCCTATCTTATGACCACATGTCCAATTAGTATAATAAGGAGTAATCTGCATACATGAAATTAAACATACATAAAATACAACTATGTGTATACCATTGACTTGTTTGACTTCTTACAAATCTGGGACATTTGGATCAACGGACCCAACAAAAATCAGTTCCATAGATTAACTCAGGACGAGAGTAGTGTTGAAGACTACTTACATGAGTTCACGAGATTGGGGAGATATGTGGGTTCTACCTTTACTGATAAGGACCTCAAGACCAACCAATTACATGAAGGACTGCATGATAATTTGAGGTCGCTACTCTCAGGTCCAATGATGCAGGGTTTTCTGACCTTGGTCAATACAGCCTGATCCTTGGAGCAAGACATGAAGCACGTACAACGTAAAAATGATACGACATTAAAGAGTCTAGAATTTAAAGTACCAAGCTCATCAAAGACTGGGTACCGAAGGTGGAACAAGATGCCCAAATCTGCTTTAACGGCTTCTTCCTTTATTGCCTCTGGGACAACGTCTGGGCGAGGAATCCCGATTTATTATTATAATTGCAGCAAGCCGGGACAAATATCTCGCGATTGTTGGAGTGGCAAGATGGAGAAAAAGGCAGGAGCATCTTATGCTAAGAAAGGGAAGATGGTGGAGTCAACCACGTCCCATTATACTCCAGCCCAACCTAGAGTTTACAACCTTGGCCAGCAAGAGGCAATTAAGTAATGCGATGTAGTTACAGGTATGATTTAGACTTTAACTTTATTGCTTTAAAAACCTTACGCCTTATGCATTGGTTGTATGATTGTCTTGTATTAGGCTTTGTCTTAATCTTGGACTGTCTGGCGAGAGCACTATTTGATACAGGAGCTTCGTACGTCTTTCTGTCTGAGGACTTAACATCGCGTATCGAAGTGCCTTCTTCGGTGGCAAAGGATAGATTGGATATGTCGCTTCCTAGTAGCTGTTCGATATGCGCTGACAGGGTTTTTGCGTAAAGGTGTGGATAGGGAGTCAAGAGTTTGACTTGGAAGCATCACTACTACTGATAGTAGAGTTTGATTTGATCTTTGACATGGTTTGCCTCTTGTAGCAATGTGCGTACATCGATTATAATCTCAGGATGGTTACATTAGGGTTGAAAACGGGTTGTGAAACTACCTTCTCTTGTATAAAGGGATCGAGCCTATAGAATAACTCTGCACCTTCACGAACTGCTTGATCCCAAGTTTGTGGGACCTTTTCAGATTCTGGAGCGCGTCGGAGTTTCTGCCTAGCTATAAACTGGAATTGCCTGATTCTTTCCCTAGTGTTCATGACGTGTTTCACGTAAGCCAGTTGAGAAAGTGTATTCGTAGTGATCAGCATGTCCTAGACTCTGTACCCCAGTTGCAGCCTAATATATCGTATGCCGAAGAGCCTGTCCGCATTTTGGAGACGTAAGATCGTGTGCTAAGAAAGAAGATAATTCAGATGGTTAAGGTTCTCTAGCGCAATCAGGACGCTAGAGGTGCACTTGAGAATTGGAATCCGCAATGAGAGAATCTCATCCTATGTTGTTCTCCTAGTCTTCCCTTGTTAGTATTCTTGTTTAATGAATTCTTCTATCATGTCTCTCCCTCTGCCCTCTTATTTCGTTTCGTGTTCCAAGTTTCGGGACGAAACTTCATTTTTGGAGGGGTGACTTTAACGCCCCTGATTTTCCGACAATTATTTAATCCTCTTGATGACGTCATAATGACGTAAGGGGCGTCACGTTAACGTGGAGTTGACAACGTGTCGCCGTTAGTGCGTTTTTGCGTCTGTTCGGTCGAGTCGGCCAAATTCATGAATACTTGTAGAAAATTTCACATTAGGAAATTAAATTAATTAGTTTTTGACATGCTAGTCAAGTTTTGTCGCGATCCGAGCGATATTCGAGCCTCGACGAATTTCAAAAGCTTTGTAGAATTTATGTTCGCCGTAGACTTTGAAAATTTATATCTCGAGAATGACATGTCGGATTTCAGTTCCGTCTTTTCCGTTGGATTCGTAGCGTCAGTGTTTGCCTACGGTGTGAATTTCGTTTAATTCGGCATGCGTTTGAGCCTCTGTTTTGAACTCGTATTTCCTTGTTCAAAAATATAAAAATATGATTATTATAATATTAAAGCACTATTCAAAAATGAAAAGTACTATTCATTCCTAAAGTTTGATCAAGGGTATATTTGCAAAATCCACTATTCATGAGGACAAAAGAGCACTATTCATGCAATTTAGTTTTGTTCCTTCTTGGGAAATCTGGATCTAGTACTCGAGAACTAAAAAGCCTTGTCGGGAAAATCCGGATTTAGTACTCGTGAACTCAAAAGCCTTCTCGAGAAATCCTGATCTTGTACTAGAGATCTTTAAGTTTGTTCTCCAGAGATCCCAGCTCCCTTCTCGAGAAATCATGTGCTGCACTCGAGAAATCCGTAGTTCATCCCGAGAAAATCTGTTTTAGCCTTCTTTCGGGCGGCGTTTTGAGGGTCAAAACAGCATCATATGGAAAAATGTTTAGCATGGATTTTGTTTGTCTTGACGAGATCTAAAACTTCCGTGTTGATCACTTTTCGATTCGGAGCCATATTTAACCTCTATTTTCATTTTCCGCGCACCTGCACTTAAATTGCCCGCCTCTTTCCTATTTAGACAAAAGAATATATATATACATATATATATGTATATACATATATATATATATATATGTATATACATATATATATATATATGTATATATATATATGTATATACATATATATATCTATATATATACATATATATATATATATGTATATATATATATATTCTTATACTTAAGATAAATTGAACCGACACCCCCCTACATTCATTTTCATATTCTTCCTTAAGTCTTGACTGAACCAAAGAGCGAGAGTGATGGAGAGAGTTCTAAGTTCGTGAAGCTTCAGATCGCCGCCGTCGGAGCTACGGTGCTCAGAATCGCAAACCAAGCATAGATCCGAAAAGCTCTCGCTAAGATCTTCACGATCATGGTAAGTTGTTCTCGTTTCGTGGAAGTTTTTCGTTAGGGTTTTCAGCGCTAACCTCTCTTTTTGCCAAATCCTTGTAGATTCTGCTTTCCCGCACCTTCTTTTGGCTAGATCCGTGACATGGAGTATATTGGAAGACCGATTGGAGTAGAAACCGAGGCAAGTGATGTTCTTGCTTTCCCTCTTGCTCTTTTCTTCATAATTTTAGCCATTTTTTCTTAGATTTGACATGTTTAAGTTAACCTTTTCCTCAAATAGCTAGTTAATTGTCATGAATTACGACGTGTGTTTCACCTAGAATCATTTCTCGCAAATTTTATCCCATAGCTTTGCTAAAAAAATGTAGTTGTCGTGCCACTTTAACTATTGAGTCATTTTGATTGTTGTGACACCTCGTGCGTCCCATTGTTTTGATCGTACTTCACCTTGCTTAACCCTTGCAATGCCATTATGCAGTCCATGTTGTTTGTTGACCCTCTTGAAATCTCGTCGGGTAAGACCCAGTTGATAAGTGTCCCTTTGAAATGTCGGCTTCATTAAGAGTCGATTTATAGACTGTTGACCGTTAGTCTCGTTAGTCTATGTTGAATAAAATAAACTCTGCATATATTAATATGTAACCAAAGTAAACTCTAATGGTCTGTGCGCATTGGGGTTTCTACCTCGGCACAGTCCCTTATGGTTGAGTCTGTGCACGTTGTGGACCTTCATCCCCAACACTTTTCCTTAGCTGATGGTCTGTGCGCGTTGGGGTTTCTCCCTAGGCATAGTGCCCTTTTTGTCTTGGTTTGTGCGCATTATGCACCTTTTCCCGACACAGTACTCTTTCCTGTTGAGCTGATCAGTCTCATTTAAAATGATGAATAACATGAATAATAAAGAAGGATGAATATATGAACTTCTGATGTTTTACACTCTGTTCTGTCCAGTTGTCGTGATTAGCCTTTCTTGCTCAGCTAGATTTACTGTTTTGTTTCTGTTGCTTTGCTACTGACTTTTGTTGCAGTCGATTTATTTTCCCTCGTTCACTTCGAGGTTTGTTGGTCTTCCTTTAACTCTTTTGCACTACTTGTAGCTTGTTTTTGAGGTGTTCTTCTTTTGAATGCCTCAAGTCCAGAGCAGTAACAAGTTTAGCTGATAGAGTTGTGCTTCTGGTGCTGCGAGTTGTTGCAGCCGTTTGTTTATACCTCAGAGTGTTGAGGTAGTTGTTTTGTTAGACAAGACTATTTCTCTTTGGGTTCATGTCAGTTGTTGATGCCCATAGTCTTAGACTTCTTATGACAGTTTACTTGTTACTTAACTGTTATTACTAATTGCTTATTTCTACTTGCTCTCTGGGAAAGATTTATGATAGGATGTATATAGTTCATTTTAAGTATACAAAACTGCATTCTTGAATATTGACATGACATAACTTTTTAACTGCAAAACCTACTACTTTTAAGCGCTATAAAGGTCTTTTTTTATATTAAATGTTGAAGTCACATCATCATTATATTATACTACGCTTCCATTCTCATATACGATAACAAATGAATCAAAATAAGTATTTTCCGCTGCGTAAATTTATATATTTTCTCACCTATGGACTAGTGATCCTCCTGACCGAGGGACACAGTTAGTAAACTCAAATAACTTATATGTATTTTTAAACTTAATTTCATAAGTCTTTTACATAAAGTAAATGTGAGGACGAGTCGCCTGAGCGTCTGCAGTTGTCCCCTGCACGGCATGGCATCACGAGGTGTATTTTCTCTTACTTTAAAGTATTATTTAATTCGGAGAAAATGCGGGTTGTGACAACTAGTTCCAATAAGAGGAGCTTAAGAAGTTGATTCAGATACATCATCAATAGTTGGGGACTTGGGGGTCTCCTTCTTAACTTCAGAAAAAATCTTGGTAACAATGTCCTCTGCCACTTTCTCTGCTATCTCAGTTGTGGGTACTTGAACAGATGAAATAGAGACTTGTGCACTCATGTCCCTCCTGACCTCATCAGTAGAGTCAGTCAGGTGAATATTATGGGGCACATCCACATGTTCTTCAAAAGAACTGCCTGAACTACTTTCCTCTGGAACTGAAATTTGCTTTCCTTTCTTCTTGGCATCAGATAAGGCATGAGGCTGAAGAACTATATCCCACCTTTCTATCATTCTGATGTCCATCCTCCTCATATGATGAATCTTGGTTCCTAGCCTCTTATTGAGGATACCTGGAACAATTTGTAGAAGAAATAGAGAAAGAATTCTCCCCAAGTTGGGTTCAGAAATGCACTCCATAATCCTGTCAAACAATACTCTTCCACAGTCTATTTTCTTCGACAGAACAATCCTTATCATCAGCTCGAACATCTTCTTTGAGATCTTATCGTGAGAGCCGATTTTGCACAGTAAGGCCTTCCTAACGATGTCTGCTAGAAACATTACCCTTAGGTTCAATTCCTTTCATAAGATTGAACCACTGATGTGTTTAGATAGACCAAACAACTTCATTGCAGCTTTGACGTCAGATATAACTAAGTTGTCTTCGTCAAAAGCCTCTGCAAACTTTGGCAACTGGAGCACCTTTCTAAGCCTCCTTGTGGTGGTGATTTAAATATTCGTTCCACTAACCAGTGTCTTGATTTTGCCGGCAGATGCATCAGCCTTTGCGTTGGAGAATAATTCTAGTACCTCTCGTTTTCATAGATAATTGGGTTTCTTCAAGACGAATCTAGGTCAGAAGCTTGAAGTAGATGGAGAACGTATTGCACCTCCTCTGGTGCATCCCTAAAGCCATTCCTAACTAGTCTATGCCTTCGAATAAGAAATATTGTCCTTTCAGCGACATTGCTTACTCAAATTTGTCAAGATGAACGAAAAGGGTTCGTCGTTTTTCCTGGATCGGGAATTAGAGGGCAAGGAACAGTGTATTTTGCACGATGCACAAGTCCTTCTCTTTATTGTTATTTCTAAGTGAGAAGGTGCAAATGCACTTACATAATTGAGATCAATGCGTTGATCAAAATCTGGGATTAATTTCTGATACTTGTCCCAAATAGCTGATTTTCCTTTTTATCCTTAGTCTTATTAGACTAATTAATCCTGCAACATACACATAATGTATATATCTAGTGGAGATCTACTTAAACTAAAATAAACTCAACATACCCATGTCAAACATGAAGGTGTTGAATCTAGTTTCATTTAGTGTCTTAGAAGTATGTGAGCCACTTGCTTATTAGATGAGACAAGTTTTTAAGACTGATGTCTTTCTTCTCCTCATGCTCTCTAATTTAAATGAATACCTAACCTCAATATGCATAGTCCTGTTGTGAGAGAAAGAATTCCTAGAAATTGAGATTTCACTAGTAGAATCACAAAATAAATGTGTTCTACTTATCTTTTTATTGAAGACTTGAAGCAGATGTTGGATTGGCAGAAACTTCCCTGCACTCTGAAGTCAATCTTTTTGATAAGATACAAGCTAGTCCAACATATCAGATTGTACTAGCTCTCCTTCAATAGGAGCATCTAGCTTGTTGATCTGGCTTTCTATATCCATATACAGGTGTGAGATCCTAAAGATAACTTCCTTGTTCCAATCCAAAGTCTGGAACAACCTTCTGTCCAAGTACTATGTAGGGGATGGGAACTTGGACTGTCCTACAAAATAGAGTTTATCCTACCTTAGAACCCCAATTTTTATTGGATCCTAGGTTCTTGTCAGTCTGAATCAAAACCTGTCTTCTTGCTGATTTTCTGATAGGAAGACTAACGTTAGCTCTGGGCACTCTTAGATTGTGCCAACAATCTAGGGAAAAATGTCCCACTTTGCCACAACACCAACACTCATGGATATTATGCCTTATCTTCTGAGCAGGTCTGGTAGTTTGGTTAACTACAGACAGAATAGAAGGAAGATCAGCTTCCTTATTCTTATTTCTCTCAGTCAAAATCTGACTAAAGATAAGTATGTCAATAGAAGAGCTTGGTTTTTCTTGAAGTCTATCAATAATGGTCTTCTTTGTGGAAGACATACTATTGATGGCTCCAGAAATGCCCAAGTATGGCTTGCTGACAGACTTGCCCTTATTCTGAGTATGTGCTGGGAGATCTTGAGAAAAGGCCACTGCCTTACTCATGAGTGTGGGGGTTGCTGTACTAAATACAAATGGTCCAGGATGGGCCATTTGAATTTCTTCATGGGGAGCCTTACATACACTTATTTCCGTACCCTTTCTTCTTCTATTGGAAGATACTCTTGTATTCTTACAAGAAGAATTCCCATTGTTACTGTGACCATATGATAGTACGTTTTGTAGTTTAAACTATTAGGGTATTTTCTAGTTTTGAAGGTGCTAAATCTTGTCTTATTAGCTTAATTTTTATCTTTCTTATGTAAATATTATTGCCACTAACATTTTTTTGTCTTTTTGCAGGTTTCCAGAATTTTGGCCAAAAATGACCTGACACACCCCCTTGTCACACCCTCCCTGGGCGTG
Organism: Platanthera zijinensis; assembly: GCA_039513925.1. NCBI lineage: Eukaryota > Viridiplantae > Streptophyta > Magnoliopsida > Asparagales > Orchidaceae > Platanthera > Platanthera zijinensis. The sequence continues at coordinate 154,344,031 of CM077093.1, forward strand.
TCACAGGGCATGTGACCCAATCCTGAGGAAGCTTGCTGACACCCGATCCCGAGGAAGCTTGCTGGCAGAGACCAAATAATAGGAAAAACGGCTGTCACGCCCCTGACATGCCCTCCTTGGGTGTGTCCCAGGGCGTGATATGGGGCGTATCGCCCTCTGACCAAAGCCTGCCGCATTAAATGCTTTTTCGCCTCAACACACCAATTGTACTATCACGCCCCCCTTCACGGGCGTGACCCAGGGCGTGTTCGCAACCTTTTCAAAGACTGACGGATTTCTGACCAATGATTTCAACGCAACGTATGTGTCACACCCCCCTACACAAGCGTGACCATGGGCGTGTTGACCATCGTACAGAAGCAATCATCCTTCCGGCCAGAATCTAGAGCCCGAGGTCAACACCGTACGTGTCACGCCCCCTGACACGCCCTCCCTAGGGTGTGACCTAGGGCGTTACCAACCCGTGGAAAATTCTATAAATTTAGATGTCCCCCTGGTGTCGAGAAGAAGTTTAGGCTGAGAGGGGTGGTGCTCCCCATTTGTTCCTTGGTCTTTTAGTGTTCTTCCCTCTCTCTCTTTCTCATTTTTAGTCTTTTACTTAACCCTAGCTTAGTGCTTGCTTTGTAATAATATTTTGTGTAATTTTTGCACTTGCTCTAGTTGCTAATGGTAGAGCTAGAATAAGATTTTAATTTTCATGCAATTGTAATTTCCATTTCAATTGTAGCTCTCTTTCATTATTAATATAAGTGCTCTTTTGTTTACATCAGTGTTATTATGCATTTCTACTCATCCCTCCTCCTCCACTTCTCTAAGATTAACTAATCCTCCTTGTACTCGATCTTGATAATCCAAGGTTCGAGTGATTAAGTTATGGTGCTTTGAATTTACCTTTTCTTTTTTGGTTTTAGACCTTGAATTACTCTTGATTAACCTTTGATTGGAGATATATCATCGATATATATTTTCCATCTTAGCTTTCATTCTTGGCTAGCCGATAGGCCGATAGTTTGAAGTGAGCATTCAAGAGTAAAGAGAGGTGTACTCACCCCTCGAGAGAGGCTGACGTCCAAATCTCCCGGATTGGAGTAAAATCCAATAGTGGGGTTCACCGCGTAAAGCGAGCTTTAGGCCTCCGATTTAGACGAGAGTTCGGTCGGACCTTCCTAAACTAAGTTTGGCACGACTTCGAGAGAAGCACGTTCAAGCTTTAGGAATCTCCACGGTCAAGGACCTTTACCCTATTAAGTTTAGGTTTATTTATCGTATTTTTAATCGACTTTAGCCGAGGTGATTCTTGATCGAGTGCATTTCCATTTCATCGTTCTAATCCTTTATCGTAATCGTTTCTTTTACGATCTCTATTTAAATGCAATAAGTTCTCTTTTGTGCTATTTTTCCTTTCATTAAGTGCGCTTAATTTTCTCTTTAACCCTAAAGATTTTCCGTCAATAAAATAATAGTTTTCGTGTTAGTAGGTTTACTCAACGGTTCTCGGATTTCAATATGACACTTGTGTCCCCTAGCTACAGTTTGATAGGTACACTTGCTTAGTTGGATTGCTAGTTTGGCTCTCTTTTCTTATGCGGAAAGCGATCATCAAGTTTCTAGCGCCGTTGCCGGGGAGCAACTTTTGTTGATATATCGAAAACATGAACCTATTACTTTTATCATTTCTCTTTCTCATCCTCCTTCTAAAAAAACTAAAAATTCCAAAAAAAATTATTATCACTATTAATAGAAACCCACTTCACAATTTTTCTACGCCACCTAATTCTCTCGAAAAGGGCAAGGTGGCTATAAATGCCATTATCTTGTCTAGTACCTTGCTAACCCTTCACCGGGTAGTTCTTGGGAAGTTCGGGAGTTAAAATATTAAAAAAAATCTAGCTTCTTTTTTTCTAGTTTATTTATTTCTCTTTCTTCTCTTCTCTTCTTTTAGTGCATGACCCGTGGGAGTCCGTCGGTTATTTTGGACTTAGACCACGAAATTTAGCGTACTCTTCGGAGAATATCGCGATTTCAAGGCCCTACTCTCCAAGTATCGGTTGAGGACTCCAAGTCATTCTCTACTTTAAGAATGGAAGAGCCCCACGTGGAGGAAGTCGTGCATAGGCCTATGTCCTATTATGCACGACCAAATCTAGAGGGAATAGAATCTAGTATAGTGTGCCCTGTCATAGCTAATAATAATTTTGAACTGAAGCCTAGCATAATTCAAATGGTGCACCAGTATGTGCAATATGACGGACTTCAAGATTAAGGTCTGAACCCACATATAACAAGTTTTCTTGAAATTTGTGACACCTTTAAAATCAATGGTGTCACAAATGATGCTATTAGGCTAAAACTCTTCCCCTTCTCTCTAAGAACTAAGGCTAAGCAGTGGCTGAACACTCTACCTAAAAACAACATCACAACCTGGAATCAATTAACTGAAAAAATTTTGGCGAAGTATTTTCCTCCAGCTAAAACTACAAAACTTAGGAACGACATTTCTGCTTTTGGACAAATAGACTCCAAAACCTTATATGAAACTTGGGAAAGATTTAAAGAATTATTAAGACGATGCCCACATCACGCGCTACCTATATGGTTACAAGTGCAGACGTTTTATAACGGGCTAAATCAAAACACAAAGCAAATGATAGACGCAGCTTCTTGCGGTACTTTAAACCATAAGACCCCGGAAGCAGCTCTTGAGCTTTTCGAGGACATGGCCATAAACACTTATCAGTGGAATGTGCCAAGGTCTCGTCCAAACAAACCTACAGATATCTTTGAAGTGGACAACGTCTCCCAGCTCGCTCTGCAAGTTAAAATATTAAGCCAAAAATTACGGAGATGACTGCTGCCTCCGCCCCTCAGGTATGGGAATCTACAACTCCTGCTCCCGAACAATTAGATTATGTTAATAATATGCCTGGAAATTCTTTTCATAATTTTTTTGCTGCGAATTTTCCTGCGCCCGGTTTTGCTTTTCCAAATAGTTATAATCCTGCTTTAAGAAATCACTTAAATTTTTTGTGGAGTAATCCCTCGAACGCAATGCGTCTGCCACCACAAAATGATTTTTCTGCACCACCACTACCTCTTCAAAACTATCCAAAACCTCCAAGCTTGGAGGAGTTACTTTCTAAATATATAACCACAAATGACGCTACTATAAGAACCTTAACCGGAAGCGTTAAAAGTCAAGAAAATTAAGTAGGACAGCTCGCAAAAATTATTTTTGAGCGACCCACAGGGTCTCTTCCTTCCAATACTGAGCCCAACCCAAGAGAGCAAGCGAAAGCTATAACTCTTTGGAGTGGGAAGCAAGTTTCCAGTATGGTTAGTCCCGAGGCAAGCTCCGCCCCCGCTTTAAAAAATCAAACCCCGCTCCCATTTTAAAATTCCACCCACTGCTGAAGAAGAAGTTATCGCTCCTCTCCCTATGTTAGAAACAGAACTCACTCCACCACTCATATTTAAAAATAATCAACCTCCGCCATACCGTTCCGAACTTAATAAGCAACGTCAGGACGATCAATACTCCCGCTTCCTAGGAATGTTCAAGCAAATCCACATAAATTTTCCCTTCCACGAAGCGATCTCCTAGATGCCGAAGTACTCTAAGTACCTTAAGGAGCTCCTGACTAACAAAAAGAAGTTAGAGAACCTTTCGCATGTCACACTAAACGCCGAGTGCTCTGCGGTCTTGAGAAACGGTTTACGAAAGAAAATCAGTGACTCGGGTAGCTTTTCTATTCCGTGTGTCTTTGGTGCTCTTTTTGTCAAGCACGCATTAGCCGACTTAGGTGCGAGTATAAACCTAATGCCCCTCTCGCTGTTTAAGAATTTAGGAATTGGTAGCCTCAACCCCACATGTATGAGTATCCATCTCGCAGACAGATCAGTCAAATACCCGTTAGGAATCGTGGAGGATGTCTTAGTTAAAGTCGACAAGTTCATCTTCCCGGTGGACTTCGTCATATTGGACATCGAAGAAGATGTCGAGGTTCCCCTGATTCTTGGCCGACCCTTCCTTGCCACCTCTCGAGCTATCATTGACGTAAGCAATGGTAAGCTCTTCCTTCGAGTAGGCGATGATGAAGTGACTTTCTCTATCACCCCCTCGATGAAGAACACCCTAGCAAATGACGACTCCTGTTTTTTCGTAGATGCCCTAAGTTAAGAATCCTCCTATTGCCTCTCTAAATTTGAAAAAGAATTTTCTGATTTTTGTTCCTCCTCTACTCTTCCAACTGAATCGATGCACCTAAGTGAAGAATCATCCTATCACCTCTCTGAATTTGAAAAAGAATTTTCTGATTTTTGTTCCTCCTCTACTCTTCTAACTGAATCGCTGCAAGAAGCCGTCATGGCCGCTAGCCCCACCTCTTTTAATTTTTCGTTTAAAAAAGTCTACGAGAATATAGTTTTTGAAAAAGAATGGATTTCTAAAACCTCGTATGAAGACCCCCTACCCTAGAATTGAAGGAACTACCCGAACATCTTAGGTATGCCTTCCTAGAAAAAGATTCCAAGTTATCAGTAATAGTTTCGGCCTACCTCACAGATGCGCAAAATGATAAACCTCTTTTAGTTTTACGTAAACATCGTCGAGCTATTGCTTGGCAAATTTCTAATATCAAGGGCATAAGCCCATTTTTCAGCATTCACAAAATCCAAATGGAAGATAATTCACGTAATTCAATCCAACCTCAATGCCGCATAAATACCAACATGAAAGAATTAGTTAAGGGCGAGGTTATGAAATTGTTAGGCGCAGGAATTTTTTATCCTATATTTGATAGTAAGTGGGTTAGCCCAGTCCAGGTAGTGCCGAAGAAGGGAGGGATAACGGTAGTTAGTAATGAGAATAATGAATTAATCCCGACATGGACGGTGACCAGGTGGCGAATGTGTATAGATTATCGTAAGTTAAATGACGCGACCCGCAAGGATCACTTTCCCTTATCGTTCATCGATCAAATTTTAGAGCGATTATCTGGCCATAACTTTTATTGTTTTCTCGATGGCCTCTCAGGTTCTTTAAAATCCCCATCTCTCCTGAGGACCAGTAGAAAACTATGTTTACTTGTCCCTTCAGCACCTTCGCCTACCGAAGAATGTCATTTGGATTGTGCAATGCGCCACCTATATTCCAGCGATGTATGCTCTCTATCTAAGTACATAGAAAGAATTATGGAGGTATTCATGGATGATTTTTCCGTGTTCGGTGACGCCTTTGATAGTTGTTTAGAAAATCTAGAAAAAGTCTTAGAAAGATACGAAGAAACTAACCTTGCTCTAAATTTGGAAAAATGCCATTTTATGGTAAGGGAAGGGTTAGTTTTGGGTCATAAGATTTTTGCGAGAGGGATTGAAGTAGACATAGCTAAGATAGAAGTTATCGAGAAGCTACCACCGCCTATAAACGTAAAAGCTATAAGAAGTTTCCTAGGTTACGCTGGATTTTACCGCCGCTTTATAAAGGACTTCTCCAAAATAACCAAACCCCTTACCCATCTTCTGGAAAATGACGCCCCATTAATTTTTGATGACCTTTGCCTAGCTGCTTTTTATTTAATAAAATAAAAATTAATTAATGCCCCAATTATGATAGCTCTGGTGTGGGACGTTCCATTTGAAATCATGTGTGATGCAAGTAGTTTCGCGGTAGGAGTCGTATTAGGTCAACGTATATCTAAAAACTTCCACCCCATCTATTATGCAAGTAAAATGAATACATTTGAACAGGAAAATTACACCACGGCCGAGAAGGAGCTCCTAGCTGTAGTATTCTCTTTTGATAAATTTCGCCCTTATATTATGCTTTCAAAAATTATTGTTTTTACGGACCACTCAGCCATCAAATATCTTCTTTATAAATCGGATGACAAGCCGTGCTTGATTCGCTGGGTCTTACTCCTCCAAGAGTTTGAATTAGAGATTTGTGATAAGAGAGGAGCCGAGAACTTGGCCATCGACCATCTCTCCCGATTAGATAATCCGTTTATTGAAAAATTAGATGAAAAATCTTTTAACGCTTTCTTCCTAGATGAGAAACTGTTTTCAATTAACACATCTACTTCTCCTTGGTTTGCACACATTGCCAACTATTTAGTGGCTCATATGCTCCAAAAAGAGTTCTCCTCTCAACAAAATAAGAAATTCTTTTCTGAGTTGAAGAACTATTTTTGGGAGGACCCACATCATTTAAGAGTCTGTGCGGACCAAGTGATAAGGAGATGTATTTCTTATGAAGAAGGTTTAGATATTTTAAAGCATTTACATGAAGGACCGACAGGTGGGCACTATCAAGCTTCTCACACCACTCACAAAGTGCTAAGCGCGGGTTTTTACTAGCCTAGCCTGTTTTAAGATAAGTAAGCCTTTGTGAGAAGGTGTGATAGTTGCCAACGGTCAGGCAATAATTCCAATAAAAATGAAATACCACAAAATTATTTACTCGAGTGCGAAGTTTTCGACCTCTAGGGAATTGATTTTGTTGGCCCTCTTCCTACGAATAAGTATATTTTAGTCGCTGTCAATTATGTTTCTTGTTGAGCAGAGGCCCAAGCTCTTCCTACGAATGACGCCCGAGTCGTAATTACGTTTTAAAAAAAAATTATTTTCTCGATTCGGTACGCCGCGAGCCATCGTTTGTGACAGGGGTTCCCATTTCTGTAACACACAGTTTTCTAAAATCCTTACTAAATATGGAGTTACGCATAAAACTTCAACAGCCTGCCACCCCTAAACTAACGGACAAGTCGAAGTAGTGAACAGAGAAATTAAAATAATTTTAGAAAGGACTGTTTCAACATCTAGAAAAGACTGGTCAGCCAAATTAGACGATTCTCTATGGGCCTACCGAACAACATACAAAACCGCCCTCGGATGTACGGCATACCGGTTGGTTTATAGAAAATCATGCCATTTACCCGTAGAATTAGAGCACCGTGCTTTTTTGGCCTTGCGATTTTTAAATTTCGATCCCCACTCTGTCGGCGACCTTAGAAAATTTCCGCTTAATGAACTAGACGAGTGGCGCTCTTACGCATACGAGAACAAAAAATTTTATAAAGAGCGGGCGAAACGTTTTCACGATAAACACCTTAGGCACCCAAAAATCTTTAAGCCGAGCAACCAAGTTCTTTTGTATAATTCTCATTTACGTTTATTTCCGGGCAAGTTAAAGTAACGATGGTCTGGGCCATTTTCTGTTTTAGAAGTTTTTCCTTATGGTGCTGTTCGAATTTCACACCCTGATAAGGGTGATTTCAAAGTAAATAGTCGGTGTCTTAAACTATTTTTCTCTAGTGATGATGATGTCAGTCCAAACATTATTAAGTTTCTTCTGCACGAACTTTAACTAACTTCGAACTTTTTATTTTTTGTTAAAAACATTAATTATTATTTTGGACAATATTATTTTGTTGCGTTGAGCTCAAACGACGTTTTAAACACAGGGCGCTCTTGGCAGGCAACCCAAGTTAACTTTTTTTGTTTTCTATATTTTACAATTTTTTCCCCGGACGGCTCTGAAAAGCTGTAGCTTCTGTGATCGCCTGCTCCAACGTTGTTGAATCCATCACGAAGTCCAAAGAAGACATTTCATGAAGATCCAAAGTGCAAGCATGGGGGAGCGACATCACTCAGCTTTCGCAGCAAATAAATCCGGGGAAGTACATGTTTTTCAATTCTGAATTTTCATTTTCTCTCCTTCTCTAACCTCCTTTCTCCATTGAGGACAATGTCCATTTTAAGTTTGGGGGAGGACTTCCACCTTCTTTTTGCTATGTGTGAATATTTTGCTTTTTGTGAATATTTTTTGAAAAATCCAAAAAAAAAATGAATATCTTAAAAATAAAAAAAATAGAAAATCTTTCAAAATTAAAAAAATATATGCTTTTGTCATCACTTTAATAGTTTACACATTTAGGTATTTCAATAGTACCCCTTATTTTTGTTTTGTTTTTCTAAAAATCCCATATAAACAACTTAATTAATTATTATATTTCTAATCGCCTTTTTAAATTATGTTTCACAAGTAAAATGTTGGTCATGCTGTGTTTCTAATTCGCGGTAGCATGTTAACGTAAAATGTTTTCTCTAAAACTCGCATTTCCATTATGGTTTTCATTCTTTATTTTCTTTACTTTCTCAAAAATTCATCATCCACTATTTTCCTTTTCGTTTTTGGATAATTTTGGTAAGGTCAACTTTTGAATAGCGTAGTAGATGTGAACGATCGAAGTCACCTATTATTTCTATTTTCAAGATAATTTTATTAATCTTCTTTTATTATTTAGGACTAGCTTTTTGAAAATTTTCAAATCTATGTTTTAAATAAATTTAAAAGCATCAAAATGATTTAGGACATTTTTGTTTTCGTTTGAGCTTTCCTGCCAACCTAAAAACTTTCACCACTAGTTAGCCACTTTTGAGCATTTTTCCAATTTCATTTGATAGCTCCTCTTTTCATATCATTTTCACAAAACCCAAAATTTCAAACCTATCTAATCACACTAGCCATTTTGAGTTTCATAAAGAATTTTCATGATTATGATAGGTTATTTTGTGATATTTTGGGGAAAAGTTTTTGAAAAAAAAGTATGCTAAAAAGAAATGTTTGCTTTTGTTTGGCCATTTAAAAATGAAAATAAAAATATTTATGACCTTTGTTTTGAAAAAGAAGAAAAAATGGAAAAGAAAAAAGAAAGGAAAATATTTTGTTTATAATAAATTTTTTTAAACTCTTTGTTTTGATTTAGTGTGATGTTAAGCCTCCCTATTTATCTTTGAATTCCATTCCTAATCATAATCGTAATCCAAACATTTCAGTCCAAATAAGTCCTTTTGATTCATGCTTTTGAATTTTATTTAATAATTAAGAAAAGAAGAAAAGTAAATTAGTATTAGTTTTGCAGTTAAACTTACATTTTTGTTATTTAATTGATATAATTATAATGCGTTGCTTGGATCTAGTAACAACTCAATGCGTTTTTTCATTTTCGTTGCTTTGCTTAAATTTATTTAAAGAAATTTGCAAAATTTTGGATGATTTATTTTCGGTAAGTAAAGTTTATAAAAGTTAAACCATACCTAAATAATTGTTTTAGATTTGCGTTTCACCTTCTCCCTACTTTGAATTTCGCATAGTACTTGTGTATGCATAATTAGAACTTTTTGATTAGTCCTATTTTATGGTTATCTAGTTTTTATATTTTTGCTTGGGGACAAGCAAAGCTTAAACTTGGGGGAATTTGATAGTACGTTTTGTAGTTTAAACTATTAGGGTATTTTTCTAGTTTTGAAGGCGCTAAATCTTGTCTTATTAGCTTAATTTTTATCTTTCTTATATAAATATTATTGCCACTAACATTTTCTTGTCTTTTTGCAGGTTTCCAGAATTTTGGCCAAAAATGACCTGCGCCCCCCCCCTGTCACGCCCTCCCTAGGCATGTCACAGGGCGTATGACCCGATCCCGAGGAAGCTTGCTAACAGAGACCAAATAACAAGAAAAACGGCTTTCACGCCCCCCTGACACGCCCTCCTTAGGCGTGTCCCAGGGCATGATATGGGGCGTGCGCCCTCTGCCCGTAGCCTGCCGCCGCATTAAATACTTTTTCACCTCAACACACCAATTGTACTGTCACGCCCCCATCACGGGCGTGACCTAGGGCGTGTTCGCCATATTTTCCAAGACAGATGGATTTCTGACCAATGATTTTGACGTGATGTACGTGTCACGCCCCTTACACGGGTGTGACCGTAGGTGTGTTAACCATCATACAGAATCAATTATCCTTCCTGCCAGAATCTAGAGCCCGAGGTCAACCCCGTACGTGTCACGCCACCTGACACGCCCACCCTTGGGCATGACCTAGGGCGTGACCAACCCGTGGAAAATTCTATAAATTCAGATGTCCCCCGTGGTGTCCATAAGAAGTTTGGGCTGAGAGGGGGAGGTGCTGCCCCTTTGTTCCTTGGTCTTTTAGTGTTCTTCCCTCTCTCTCTTTCTCATTTTTAGTCTTTTTCTTAACCCTAGCTTAGTTCTTGCTTTGTATTAGTTTTTTGTGTAATTTTTGCACTTGCTCTAGTTGATAATGGTAGGGCTAGAATAGGATTTTAATTTCCATGCAATTGTAATTTCCATTTCAAGTGTAGCTCTCTTTCATTATTAATATATGTTCCCTTTTGTTTACATAAGTGTTATTATGCATTTCTACTCATCCCTCCTCCTCCACTTCACTATGATTAACTAATCCTCCTTGTACTCGATCTTGATGATCCGAGGTTCGAGTGATTAAGTTATGATTCTTTGAATTTACCTTTTCTTTTTAGGGTTTAGACCTTGAATTACTCTTGATTAACCTTTGCTTGGAGATATATCATCGATATATATTTTCCATCTTAGCTTTCATTCTTAGCTATCTGAGAGGCTGATAGTTTGAAGTGAGCATTCAAGAGTAAAGAGAGTTGCACACACCCCTCGAGTGAGGCAGACGTCCAAATCTTTCGGATTGGAGTAAAATAAAATAGTGGGGTTCACCGCGTAAAGTGAGCTTTAGACCTCCGATTTGGATGAGAGTTAGGTCAGACCTTCCTAAAATCAGTTGGGCATGACTTCGAGAGAAGCACGTTCAAGATTTAGGAACCTCCACGGTCAAGGACCTTTACCCAATTAAGTTTAGGTTTATTTATCGTGTTTTTAATCGACTTTAGCTGAGGTGATTCTCGATCGAGTGCATTTCCATTTCATCGTTCTAATCCTTTATCGTAATCGTTTCTTTTATGCTCTCTATTTAACTGCAATTAGTTCTCTTTTGTGTTATTTTTCAATTCATTAAGTGCGTTTAATTTTCTCTTTAACCCTAAAGATTTTCCATCGATAGAATAATAGTTTTTGTGTGAGTAGGTTTACTCAACGGTTACCGGATTTCAATACGACACTTGTGTACCCTAGATACAGTTCGATAGGTATACTTGCCTAGTTGGATTTCTAGATTGGCTCTCTTTTCTTAAGAGGAAAGCGATCATCACCATACATGCAGTCCTGGTCATACCTATTAGAAAGGAGGATTTCCTTGAGAAAGGTTGGCTGAGGCTCAACAGGAGCTTTGCCTTTCCCTCTGGAAAGGTCAAATATTGAATTCCACTTAGACCCTAAACCTCTCTCATTATTTTGAGAGATAAAAGAGTCAATCAGTGGCAACATAACTTTGGGCTTATTGAAATCAGCCATAACCTTTTCTTGCTTTAGGAGTCTCTCTTCAAGATCCAAGATGATCTTGTCCTTCTAACTTATAGTTTCCATTTGGATGACTGAGTTGGCCTTTAGTTGGATGACTTCCTTAGTCTTCTGATCCAATAGGGTTGTTGTACCAGCCTGCTGGGAGCAGTTGGCTGTAGAGAGATAATCTCCTCAGTATACATCTCCATTCCATATCCTTCAAAGGAAAATCTCTGTTGTCTCGTTCTTTCAGAAAATTCATAGATGGTAACTGGCGTCCAAGACTTAGGATGCGTATAAATTAGGATTGGACAAATTGAGTTAGGGTTTTCCTAATCAGTGAGCTTCTTTCACGATATAGCATGCTACCGCTTGGAGATATCCCCAAGAATGACTTCTTTTGCAAGCCACCATCCAAACCGTCCACTCAGGTGACACCACCTGTACCACTATTGTCGGGCGGTATCCTTGTACCACCGCATGATATCTTCCTGAGCGCCTTGTTAAAGTAATTCAGCGGGCTATCTCCCGTGGTAACACTAACGCTAAGCGGTAGCTTGCAAAGCACTCAAACAATTAATTCCCCAGGTCTGTCGCCCACGGTAACACTAACACAGGGCGATATCACTCAATGCTTGTTTGTCCACTCAAAGCCCTCAATGCTCTAAACGCCTGCCTTTCCACTCAACACTCTTAATGCCTTGGTTGTGCCGCTACTGGCGCGCGGTATCGTCCTACCGCCGCGCGATAGTGTCCATACACTTAATGTTGAGTCAGCATTTCCCCCGGCTCTAGTGCAAGCCTTTCCACCACTGCACCCTTAGCCCAAGTCAGGTCACCTGACTTGAAAATGCGCACAAGGGGCCTAACACGAATAAGCATGTTACAGCGGCGGTGCTCCTTCCCTACAAATAGTAGAATGAATATATATATATATATATATATATATATATATATATATATATATCAACCATCACAAACGTTGCCACACAAGGCCACACGTCCCGTGCTCTCAGGACACATTATCGGTGTACTGGACTTTCTGCATCCCACCACCATCCTTAATCCAAGAAAAATGTTCAACATTAGAGCATTCTAGTCTTTCCATCCCATATCCTAAGACTCTAACTATGCCAATGAAGAAAGCCAAGTATTTAGGCAATCAAGTACAAGAACGCCATAGCGTAGGTACAGATCAGCTATTTCGCGTTGCTCAAACATCCATGCCAATAATGAAAGCCATGACAATTAAGGCTGGAGATATGACACGGGCCAGCTTCCCCTTTCCCATATCAAACATACATAAATCCGTTAAGTTTCTAGGTTGGCACTCACGACCACCGCAGTTTGGTGCTCCTAGCTCAACAACTCAATATGGTACCCATCTTATCTCATAAACACAGGCTTTGCAACCATAAAATAACTCAATGGGAGCTACAACTAGCTATAACACTACCACAGGGCGGTAGCTGACAGAATTTTAACTCTGTCCATTTTTTGGGTATTTCCCTGAATTAGTCTCATGGACTCCCTACAACACTCTCCTGCACTCAAAACCCAAAAACAACATAAATCACAGAGTTTTCTTTAACATACAAAGAACATTAAATCCATCACCCATCCAGACAAACATGTATGGATAGGATTCACACATCATGCCTATGTTCGTACTTTAATTCTAAACTCAATATGCAATTTTCTACGGGGGATACATTGTAATGACCCAAAGAAAACCACACACACTCCACTTATTTATTGGGTCCATTGATCCTAATATACTGGATTTGAAGAAGGCCTTATAGACAATGGTATATACATGACGTGATCTAACTAGTATCACCAGTTCTTTGTATGCAGAACAGTTCTGCACATTGATTGGAACAGGTATGGACAAGTAGCCTAAGTGGTTTGGACAGGTGATGTCTTGGCAAGATTGTGGAAAGACAGAAAATTTGTCTATGTCCACAGGCGTTGAGTGAAGCAAGCTCACTCAACTCCAGATGACTAAAAGTTGTGAGTACAACATGCATAGTCAAAGCCAAGCTATTGGCAAGCTGAATATGTGGCTAAGTCCACAGACGTTGAGTGAAGTCTACTAACTCAACACCATATAGCAAAAAACTGTGTGAGAGTCTAAGAGAGTAAAAACCTAAGAAGAAATAGGCAGGAATGAGGCTAAGTCCACAGGCGTTGAGTAAAGTCTATTCACTCAATGCCATAACTTCATATTCATTGAGTATTGCTCAGACAGTCTAAGCCACAGGAAATTTGTGTGGATATTTGACTAAGTTCACATGCATTGAGTGAAGCCTATTCACTCAATGCCCTGTGATAAAAAGCATAGAACTTTGTCTAAGGACAAAATCATTGAGTGAAGCTTACTCACTCAATGCCACGTCAATATAATTGATAGGTGCTAAAAGCGTTGAGTGAAGAAACTACACTGAATGCATCCCTGACAGAATAATTGGCTAACTCCAGTAGAATTGAGTGATGATATTTAACTCAATCCCGTATGATAGAAAATTGTCTAAGTGCTTTGGCATTGAGTGATGGTCACTAACTCAACGCCTAATGACAAAAATCCTTTCTAAGTGTTTTAGCGTTGAGTAAAGCTAACTCACTCAACGCCTAATGACAGAAAATCTGTCTAAGTATTTTGGCGTTGAGTGAAGCTTACTCACTCAATGCTTATACTAAAGATGTTTGATTTTAGCTAAGTCTATAGTCGGTGACATCAGCAAAGTCAATAAGTCAACATAATTTGAATTCGTTGCGAGAAAGCTACAGTACGTGACAAATGTCGCTGCTTACCTTCATTGCAGCTATTAATGCAAAAGCTAGGTACCAGCTAACCAATTCCAAGTGGGGCCCACTACTCAAAGAGCCATTTATGGGCAAATAATAAAAGGCAGAGATCAATGAAGGAAGGGCAGCTTTTTCACACATACAGTTGACAGTCATCTTCTTCCTTACCATTATTGTAGAGGAGGAAGAACAGAGTTCAAATCAGCTGGTCTGAAAGCTCAACAAAGTTAGCCATTGTCTTGTTCACCGACAACGACAAGTCCAGAGAAAATCTCTGAGAAAAAGGAAGCAGCCAAGATCTAACCATAGGTGCTGGATCAGGGATCAAAAGCAAGTTTGTTTGTGCCATTTTCACCTGCACCAGCAAGGTCAGAAAGTTTACTTTCAAAGGAAGAAGGAGAAGCAGAGATAACTGATTTCTACAGTCAAGGCTAGTTGTGTGAAGAAAATTTGGAACTGTTATTTTATTTCTCTTTACCAGTAGGTTCAGAGTATTTCTTTGAGGAAAGAGGTTGCAGTAAGGGCTAACACCAACTGCAGATCTTCACAATTCAAGTCAGCCTAATCCTAAAGATATAATCTTGGGGGCTGTGAAGATGGAGATAGGGCTAAGCTTTTAGTTTAGTTCAAAAAGGTGCAGAGCAGCAGATCTGTAAGTTAATTTCAGCACAAGCAAAGATCTACACTTATTGTTATAAAGAAGATAGGGTTGAGACCTTCTCAGTTCAGGAAGAAGTAGGCTCAGGGATTATATCACTGGAGTCAAAGTTAGGCTTAGTTTATCTCAGTCCAGGGAGATAGACACAGAGATAATATCTCTGTTGTAATTATTCATCAAACTAACTTTCATCCTATATGATCTTTACAAATCTGAGCTATAGGCCTAAATATATAAAGGCTGAGAGTAGGATCGAAATATGCATCTGAGTGTAGGATCACTTGGTGATCTGAGGTAGGATTCTATTGAGATTCTGAGTGTAGGGCTTTAGCCTGAGTGTAGGATTCAAGTTTGAATCTGAGTTATAGGATCCAGTTTGGATCTAAGGTAGGTGATCATTTGATCACTGATCTGTTGGGCCTTTGTGCCTAAGATAGGGCTTTTAAGCCTTAGGTAGGAGAGTCATTCTCTCTGAGGTAGGGTCCTTTGTGGATCTGAGGTAGGGATGTCCTCCCAGCCTGAGTGGTAGGGCCTTTTGCCTGAGGTAGGTGATCATTTAATCACTGAGTTGTAGGGCTTAGTGCCTGAGGTGTATGTCTTAGAGGAGACTAAGAGATCCTGAGGGATTTATGGTATAAACTCTTAGGAGCTGAGATTGGAGAAGTGCCTAGTCTAACAAGTTGTTAGAAAGGTGAGAGGGAAAGAGGATGTACCCATAATTTGGGGAACCACTATAAATTTGTTGTGTTGTTTGTTTGATTACCTTGAAAGAACAACTAACATAATCACATCACTCACATAAGTAATTATGTTAAAAATATAGAAAAAGAGACCAATAACCTATTCAGCCCCCGTCTAGGTAATTTAACTATCCTTGAAAACAAAGACTTTCAAGTGGTATATATCAGAGGGAGATTGCTCAAAAAGGACTTAATAGTCTGAGTGATCTCCAAGGATAGCTAAAAGGCTAGTCATTGTGAGTCTAGTAGTGAACCGTAAGGAGTGGAGCTCAATGAAGATTCAAGTTTATAGAGCAGAAAAGACCTACAATGGGCTATCGACAGCTGTTGTAGCTAATGAATACTATCTTGCTGCCAGGATAGGAATCAAAGCCCCACCATCCTTAATTTTCAGAGACTGTAATAAAGTTATTGTCTATCCAGATGCAAGGTTAAAGATCAGGACACCTCTTTCACACACAGACAGTGATTCAGAGGTGGATGATGATGAGGAAGTTGACTGCATATGTTATGGGCTGATGGCCATGACAGAATAAGAATTCTGCCAGGATCAGCCAGGTCTAGATCAGGTTCACTCCCTTTCTACGTCATCCTCAGTATCTGTCTATGAGACCAATCCAGACACTAATGCATCCATATCAAGTGAAGATGAAGGACCTATATCATAGGAAGATGTCAATCAATTGATTGACATGTATGGTGTGTAAGACCCTTTTTTTCTTTTTAGATCCACGGGGTCTTAGGCCCAGAACCGCCGCTTTGCGGTGACACCTTCACGCCCGGGAAGGTCGTCACTACAAAGTGTCGATCCTACAAGCCAAATCGATCACAAAAAAGCACAAAATAGTAAAAGACACATCCACAAAAATCACATATATAGTAAATAATCTCCACGAAGGGAGAGTCCACAGAAATAATAATAAAGGTACTGAAAATAGGGCTCATGCCCGGTACATCAATATCCTCACTACATATCACTCAACGCGGAAGCAAAAACCAAACATCTACTAATGATCGGGACTCATAGTACCAGCTGTCTGAACTCCAGTGCTAGACTGTCCCATCTCCAAGTGTGTCAACCTCCAGGGCTTCTCCTCCATGCTGGGCTCCACTGTCCCCTAAAATGATGTGGTTTGAAAACCGTTAGTCTAAAAGACTAAGTCCTATCATCCCCCACCCCTTCTCCCATGGCTCCTAGGCACCGAGCGGGGAGAAGGAAAAGAGAGGTAATGAAGGTGGAGAATAATAAAGTAATAGGTGATGACAGAATTAGTCTAGCAGTTCTAAGAGTACATGTGACAGTAATGAAAGTATGAAAGACTAAACATAAAATAAGTAACCTTAACTTATATGAAAACACATAAGCTAAGGGATCTTCTGCAAGGCTCCTATCGTATAAAAATTCCCATACAAATTTATGCGATAGGGTGTCGGTTTTCTAGCAAGCATTTATATATTTACAGAATAAAAACCATTAACTTATAAGCACGCTCACGCGAGCTTATAAACCAAGGGGTCATTTAGCAGGGCCTATTGTATAAGAAGTCTCATACTAATTTATACAATATGTGTTAAGGGTTAAATGCAATGGTTATGCTATGACATACAAGTATGCCATGATGTGAATCATGCAAGTGCAACACACCCACTCAACTCTGTGCACACAGACCTTTGTTCCCCCTTTCTGGAGCCGAACCTCCCAGGATACCTCCGTAGTGGCAAACAGAAGCAGTGGGTTAGGCCTTTCCCACCTCTAAACCGGTTATAGCACTACCAGTCAGACCTATCGTACGCCTCTACGCCGGTGCACTAAGCGGAGCTCCTGCGTACTCTTTACCCGCTGGTCCACTGGACTTAATTTGGCGAAGTGCAAAACCACACTTGCCGATTCAACGTATCGGCATCGGTGCATTGAACCTCTAATACCGAAGAGCCACCACCTTATATTTTATGCACATGCAACCTTATGTATCATCTACTGAGCCAAAGCTCCCCGGACCATCCCATCCGTCACAAACAACAAACGAGCCAAAGCTCGCCAGGCCAACCTGCCCATCACCAAAACCACCGAGCCTACTGCCCAAGTGACCCAACCTAACACCCCAAGACATCAAGGTGAGTGAAATAGAATTCCTAGTTATACTAATTATTCTTGCTATTTATTTTGCCTACAGTTTAGGTTAGCCCAGGACTGCCCAAGGCATACCCCGTGAAGGGTTCTCGAGGGCACTAGGAACTACGATGGGCTGAAGCCCAAAGCTCCCTTTCGCAAGGCACTTATTATTATTGGTTAATACCCGGTTCCTGATCCCTTTAGTATTATACTGGTTCTAACCCTAATGTGTTTTGACCCTGTCTCTCCCTTCACAGGATAGACGATCTTTCGTCGATCCCGAGCACCACCTAAACTTAGACAACTCTACAACCTACTCATCCCAACTTCCGATGGTATACTCCAATCCACTTTACCAAAATCAGTAAACCACAATCCCATCTCCCTACGACCATTCCCCATGTTCACACGATTTCCACATTTTTACTAAATGCAGACCACCTTATGCTATATAACGTGCATGATAGGGGGTACTCTAAATCCTCATCCACACACCCTAAGTTAATTAGTGAAGGCCTATCATGACATTTAAAGCCTAAATCCAGAAACTTGGAATTTTCCTAATTTATTTGACATTTTATTTATTTCTCCTAAAAATCCAAATGCCTAGTTTGAATATGAAGTGGCCCTTACAGTCATGAAAAATGCTCCATAAAATTATGATAAATACTAGGCAGCTAATTAATCAGTAAATTCAATTCTCCCAAATTTTTTTCAAGGTTTAAACCTCTGGTCCATAATTTTAAATATAATCACATAGTTAACAACTAAAGAAGCAAGTGTTGTAAATAAGCTTCCAAAAATTATAAGAAAATTCAAGCATGACTAATATACCCTAAAACACTCTTGACCAAGTTTCCAAACTTCCTAGTGAATAATGAGCTCTAATTTTAATTTAGAACAATAATCCTTTTTCTTAAATTAATGAAACAACTACTGATAATATTTATCTAAAAATTATAATAAAATTTCCTCATGTGCATATTGACCTAAGTACACTTTTGCATGAGTCTCATAATTTTTAATCAATCATTGAGCTCTGAATCAATTTTTGGAATATGATTGCATTTTTAAAAGCTTGTGAAGAAAGTAATAAAAATATAGATCTAAAAATTATAATAAAATTTATGTATGAGTATATTGACCTACAATACCCTCTGCCCAATTTTCATAACTTCCAATTGAACAGTGTGATCATAACAAATGAAAGACTATCAAGGGCAATTCCATGTATTATAAAGGAGGTACTAAATTTATTGTTCCAAAATTACAAATAAAATCACCAGAGGCTCTTATTAACCCTATGACCATACTACCTAAGTTTCATAGCTTTTCATTAAGTTTTGATGGCCTATCTTACATGTATAAGGGTTGTGCCCTAAAATAGGGTTACGGTTTTGAGGGGTTTAACCATCTCTAAATCCACAAATATTCACACCAGAGGTCTTTAACTACCATAGGGTCCTCCCCACCAAGTTTCAAGTCAATACAAGGGCATTTGACCCCTTGCCCTTCCCAACCCCCAAGTTCCAACTTAGGGTTCGAACTTGGGTCCTAGGGCAATTCTATCCCAAACCACCCCATAACCCATATGAGGGTGCTAAATGTCATGTCAAACCAGTGGCCCAAATTTCAGCCTCTATTGAGGTGGTTTGGCCACCCAAACTCACAAGATGCACTTTTGACCTAAATACCCCTTTTAGGGCAAAACTAGGGTTTACTCATTTCCCCACTAAATCCACTCTACATGAGGTGAAAATTTATACAGAACCTCATGATGACCCAAAGGACCACTAACCAAAATTTGGGAGGGTTTGGAGGTCATTAGGTCTCCTGATTAATTTACCATAGGATTATTAAATAATCTTTAAAACTATAGGAAAATTATCACCAAAAATTCCCATTCTTGGACAGGACCTAGTTATAGGTTAGGCTGACTCCCTGTCCAAATTTTAGGTCAATTGGACAAGTGATGAAGTGGCGGCACACCTTTAAACCTCTGACTAGTCCTAGGTATAGACCCCACCAAAATCAGTGCCCTGGTCAAACCAGACACCCAAATTGGTTAACACTAATTTTAACATACAGTACACCCCTAGGGCTACAACTTTGTTGTTTACCACTTTCTTTGTAGGTGACCCTAGATATTTTTAATAATTTAAAACATTAAATACAAATTCTCTGACAGAAATGAAATGATATGAATATATAACCTATAGTTTAAATAATCTTCAACACGAATCTTAAAGCACATCTAGTGGCCCCTGCTCATCGTCTACCTCAAGATGATGGCCAAGATCATCCCGACCTTGAGCCTCTTCCAGCCTCCACAGCCGGCCATCCGGCCACCTCCCTGGCAAGCCACCGCCACCACCACCTCCGTCAAGGTTGTGGCCATCGCTGGGCGGCGGCACAGCCGCCGGAGGGGCCAACTCCGGTGATCCTGCAAGTTGGTTTTTCTCGGAAAAACAAGAAAAATTAAAGCTTGGATCGGGCTCAATTGAGCCCGATCCTCATCCTAAACGAAATCTATGATCTACCCATAGAGTAAGGAGAGGAGGTGGACCTTTGTGGTGGTATGGAGTCATGCCGATTGTCGGGTCGTCATGGTAGTGGTGGCGCCGCTCGGGTTTCTGCAACTATATAGTGGAAGGGCTCGAATTCTTCAGGTAAGTGGTGGGAAAAACTCCTCTCAGGCCACTAATGGTGTTTAAAGCCTCAATTAGGGAGGAGAGAGGCCAAGTCATCAATGTACATTAATGGCCATGAATAGCCTTTCTCGACCATGGTGGTTCACTGCATTCAGTCAGTGGAAAGGCCTGGAAATGCTCTTGATCTTCTCAGGGCATTTAGGGGAGATGAATCAAGTAATAAAGGGTGGTCCTTGGCTTCCCTATGCCATGAATGGCTTTAACCCATTTTATCTTTCCTCCATTAAAGAGAAATTGAATCTTTCTCTCTCCTTCCCCTCATGGCCAAAATTGTTCATCACACTAGCCAAATGGCAGCCGACTTGTTGGGTATTGTCTCCACAATAACAAAGATTTGCATGAAGTCACCCTTTGAACTAAGATGAATTAAGTTGTATTTGACATCTGTGTTCTAGTGTATGTTTGCAGATCCTCAGTTCTAATTGTAGACCAATGTCAGTCTACAGTGGGTCAGGAACACATGACCACTCAGTGTAATCCCTCACTGGGTGATCCAAAGTGTTGACTCATGTGTAGCCTCTCAATTTGGATACACTTCATATTCAAACTTTGGAGCAAAATATGGAGACAAGTCCAGAAGGAAATCTTACATGAAGTTCTTGAAAAAAATCTCTAAGTCCATATCTTGAGAAGTTCTCTCAGAGTTCTCGAGAAGTATGACATAGTTCTCGAGAGGCTCAGACTCTACTTCTCGAGAAGTCAGAAGAGTTCAAGAATTTCTCTAAGTTGAAGTTTTCGAGAGGTTAATAAAGTTCTCGAGAACTACTATAGAAGTTCTCGAGAAGTACTCCTTGGCTCTCGAAAAGTTCTGCTTTCTCTTCAGGAATTAGACTCAAATAAAGTTCTCGAGAACTATTCCATAAGTTCTCGAGAAGTATTCAGTTAAGGTATTTCTTTAGAAGTTGACTCTAAGTAAAGTTCTCGAGAAGTGCTATATAAGTTTTCGAGAAGTTTTTGTTCTCGAAAAGTTTTCTGTCAAGTTCTCGAAAAGTTAATTTAGCTCTCGAGAACTATAATCTCGTGTTCTCGAGAAGTCCAAGAAGATCACTGATCGAGATGCAGCCATAGTTTTCGAAAGCTTAGTACATAGTTCTCGAGAACTATCTCAACTTCTTGAGAACTAAGCTCATCTTTTTCAAGAAATTTCCTCTAAGTCCAGATCGGCCGGAATTTAATTCAACCCGACAGGATTTGTCCACGTGTAATCATTTATGATAATTCCAACCGTTAGATACATCCTATATAATGTCTTGTAACTAAGACATAACCCTAAGAAGGATTAAGAGATTGATCGAGCAATTCCTTACTTTCCAAAATCGCTGGTTCGGCCGCATTTCTCTCAAGCCCGACGACCTAAAGCCGCCGCCGACGCTCTCGTTCTGATCGATCTTCATCTCTTCAACTGTTAGAAGCGATTTGCATCATCGATCTAAGAAGATCTACTTGTTCAAGTAAGGTTCTATTCTTCTTCATCCGGTAGATTCAAGAAGTTCTCAGGTCAATCTACAAGGTTTCTTCCACAGATCTGAAAAGGGCCGCAACTTCAAGAAGAAGACCTAAAGATATTTTTCTTGCAGATCTGAGATATTTTGTGCTTATATTTTTCATATCTTTTGTAAAACTTGTAGGAGATTAATCTCTGAGTGTATGAGCGTGGTTCTCCGAGTTGTAGGAAGAGTTCATCTTCCGAGTGTAGATCCATTTGGATCGAGTTTGTAGGAATGTGGTTTCGAGGCATAGGATTGGTTTGCAATCCGAGATAGTGGAGCAGCCAGATCTAGTGATTTGCTAGAACGGTGAGGTAAAGTGGACGTAACCAAGGATGGGGAACCACTATAAATCTTTTGTGTCCTTACGTGATTGCTTGATTGTGTGTGCTATATCTCTAAATTTTTATTCCGCAAACAAACGCACAACTCACCTATTCACCCCCCTCTAGGTGATTTAGGTTGACAACTTTCCACTTTCAATTGGTATCAGAGGGAGGTTGATCGTTAAAAGGTTAACACCTTGATCTAATCCTTCCCAAGTTGTCTTTAGTAAAGTATCAAGCATGAGTAAGACCAAGGATTTTGCTAAGCTCCCTATATGCACCAAGAATAATTTTCCTATGTGGAAGAAAAGAGTTAAACTATTCATGGAAGCTGTGGATCCTCGGATCTTCATGATTATTGAAGAAGGTTTGTATGTTCCTATGATTGCATCCACAATATATCCAACCAAAAAGATCCCAAAGAATTTGATGGATTTGGATAAGGACTAGATTGCACTTGTCTCCCTGGACAAGAAAGCTAAAAATATTATAGCAAGCGCAATCGATGACTCGATGCTGCAAAATCTGATTCATTGTCAGTCTGCCAAGGAGATGTGGCAATCCCTAGTGACTCTGATGGAATACACTGAAGAAGTTAGGGATGATTGGAGATCCCTTCGAAATAAGAAGTATGAAGCCTTCAGGCAAGGTTTGAAAACTTTTTCAAGATAGTCAATGGCCTAAGAGTTTATGGGCGAGTCTTCACCAACGGGGAACTGAATGACAAATTCTTAAGATCCCTGACTAAGGAATGGGATAATAAGGAATGCGCCATTCGGGAGTTCGGAAGGTTAGCCGAGACGGACCCGCAGAATCTGTTCGGAAAGCTAATGTCTTATGAGCTTTAAATCAACTCAAGAAAAGCTAAAGAAGAGATGAGCAGGTCTGCTTCCAAGGAGAATTCTATCGCTCTGAAGGCAGATAGCTCAAAGAAAACAAAGGCTGGCCCTCCTGCCCCAGTTCATGAAGTTGATGAAGAAGAATCATCTAAGCCAAGCTCATCTTGCTCAGAGCTATCTGATGGAGAGTTCTCTCTACTCTCAAGGCAGTTCAAGAAATTTCTGAATAAAAAGAAACAGTGGAAAGGCAAGGATGCCTCCTATAGAAGATCACACAATGATGGTGATCGTCATAGAAAAGGATCAAGCAGTTATGACAGGTATGGTTCTAAACTGAACAAACATCATTCGACTGACTTTGTTTGTTATTGCTGTAATAAGCCAGGTCACGTCATTGCGGATTGCCCCCACAAGAAGAAAGAGGGTGGCAAAAGAGAAGAGAAGATGTCCTACACCAAAAATAGGACTGAAAAGAGCCAGCTAGCCAAGAAGGGCAAAACTCTCAGTGACTCTGACTCATCTGAGTCGAGTGCAAAAGAGGAAGAAGCCTACTTTGGGCTAATGGCTCTAACTGATGATGAACAAGTCCCCCAGTTACCTAGGGAGGTAAAATCTCACACTCCTCTTTCAGAATCTGATGATGATAATGAGCAAGAGGGCTGTCCCTCTGAGGATGAATCTGAACTCATGGGACAATATAAGGATTTACTCACGGCTTACGAAAAATGTCGCTGAGTCGTGAAAGCTCAAGCTAAAGAGATAAAATCTCTACAGGCTATTGAGAGCAGCTTGAGAGAAGAAGTCGCTAAGACTGACTCTCTTCAAGAGAACTTCAATTTTGCTATGAAAGAATACAATCAAGCTCTCAAGCACCTCGACCTTAAAGATGAAATCATCAAAGAGTTGGAAAAACAACTCGATGCTGAGAAGAAACTTGTTGAAAGTTTCTCTAAGCCTAAGACAGTTCTTCCACTCGTTGCTGAATTCTCAGCTAAGGCCAAAGGAGCTGGACTAGGCCATGTTGCCGCTCATAGTAAATCTTCTAGGAGAAACAAGGCTAAGAGAAAGAATAAGAATGCCAAGAAGGCCTTAGACGAGGAAAAAGGGAAACCTCCTTTGGAGCCAGTATCGTTCAAGAAAGTAATCTTTCCTACGATCGAATTCGACTATGAGTCCACCTATGGACACTTCTCTAGGCCGATCCCGAAGAATCCCAAGTCAAGGTACCAAGGTTGGACCCGCCCCCATAACTTTGGCGAAAGTGTCTTCAAGACACCTTATGAAGAGATTAAACTTCAGAGCTATAGACCATATGCTCATGGTCATAACATCAAGAAGACACCAAAGGTAAAACCTGTTGTGGAAAAGCCTATGAAGGAGAAGACTTCATGTAGCTGACATCATCATGAAGCTTCTTCCTCCAACAATACTACCTCGGCTGGACCTCCACCCAAGAAGGTAAAGCAGGAGTTTGGAAGGCAAAGATACAACAGATTTGACTGTTGGTGATGTGGTAGAGTTGGTCACTTTGACATAAATTGTTGGTTTAATCCTAGAAATGCTGCAACTCCTCAAGTTGGCAACATGAGAAGACCACTCATGAGGCTAATACTCGTAGGGGGAGTATTCTAACTCGAGACCAAGGACCCAAACATGTTTGGGTTCCTAAGGCTAAGTGATTGTAATTGCAGGTATGTCAAAAGGCCACAAAAATGCCAATCTGGTACTTGGACAGTGGATGTTCTCGGCATATGACCAGGACAAGGAGCCTACTTCAGAACTTTTCACCGATGTTGAACGGACCAAAGGTCATCTTTGGAGGTTCACACCGAGGAATTACCAAAGGCTACGGTATGATTACTAACGGTAACGTATTCTTTTCGGATGTAGCCTATGTTGAAGGATTGGAACACAATCTCATCAGCATAAGCCAACTATGCGACAAAGGATACGTGGTTGAATTTCATGCTGATAAGTGTTTGATAAAATCGGTTGACAACATGGAAACTATCTTATCAGGCACTCGAAGCAGAAATATTTTCTGTTTAAATTTCATCTGTATTGACTCATCTACACCAGTATGTCTTTTAACAAAAAGTAGTGCATCTCTTGCTGACCAATGGCACAAGAGACTAGCACATATTAATTTCAAAACTATTAATAAACTATTCTCTCAGAACTTAGTACGTGATGCCCCTAACGTCAAGTGCGTTAAGGACAGCCCTTGTCATGCCTGTATAAAAGGCAAGCAAACAAGGAGTTCATTTAAAAGCATTATAGGCAAAGATTCTGATAGAAGCTTACAACTTCTTCATATGGACTTGTTTGGTCCACTTCAAGTTAGAAGTTTGGGAGGTTAGGAATATATGTTGGTTATTGTGGATGATTACTCGCGCTTTGCGTGGGTGTTCTTTCTGAAACACAAGTCAGATACCTTCAACGTTTTCACTAATTTTGTTAGACAAGTCCAGAATGAATACAACTGCTCCATAGTCAAAATCAGAAATGATAATGGAACGGAATTCAAGTCTGGGTCCATGATAGAAAACTGTGAAAGTCAAGGTATCTTTTATGAGTTTTCCTCTCCTCGCACTCCACAACAAAATGGAGTAGCTGAGAGAAGGAACAGAATACTCATAGAGGCTTGCCGGACCATGTTGAGTGATGCCTCACTTCCAGAGTACTTCTTGGCTGAAGCCGTCAACATCGCTTGTCACGTGAAAAATCTAGCACTCATCAACAAGAACCATAATAAGACTCCTTACAAACTTCTAAAAGGCAGGAAACAAACCATTTCATATTTTTGAATCTTTGGGTGTAAGTGCTTCGTACTTAACAACATCAAGTATCACACTACCAAGTTTAGCGAGAAAAGCTTCGAAGGTATTTTTGTAGGTTATAGTAGCCATAGTAAGGCCTATAGAGTATTTAATAGAAAAACTCTAGTGGTAGAAGAATTGATACACATTGTATTTGATGAGACGAGCTTGCTACAAAGCAACTCCTCTAGTGCGCTCATTGAAGATGCATGTACAAAGATAAAAGAACTCAAACTGGATGAACCTACTGAAGATAAAGATGAAAAGTTCATAAATATCACCTCTATAACCCCGATTAGAGAGGTAGATGATCAAGATGAAGAACTCATTCCAGCTGAAGATGCAACTCCAGTGGCTGAAGAGATCCTAGATGCAAGGACTCTAGAGCTTAGACACCTAAAGGATCATCCCTTGGACCAAATCATAGGAGATCCCTTGGATGGTGTAAGGACTCGGAGAGGTACAACTTGTTGGGTATTGCATCCATAATGTACCTGATTTGAAGAAGCCCCTGTGCAAGCCAAGGTAAATAGACAATGTATTTGATGAAATATTTCCAGTTGTACTTGCAGATATTACATGCTAAGTACACACCAATGTCAGGGTGCAGTGGGTCAATATACACGGGTCTGTGCAACGTAATCCCTCGTTGAGCAGATCAGTGTGTTGGCCTACGTGTACTCTCTCTATTGGGGTGTACTTAATTTCAAGTACAGGGCTATGGTAAAGCAAGAGCAGACAAGGAGCAAGGATGGGCCAAAGACCAGCTCAAGGAAAGAAAGAGGAGAAATCACTCAAGTAAAAATCGACGAGAATCACTAAGTGATTCTCGCCGATTCAGCGAGAATCACTAGTGATTCTCGCCGAGTCGTCGAGAATCACTAGCTGATTCTCGCCGGTTGGAGCCGGCAGTTTCGACACCGCCAGAAATTTTTCTAAGGCAGAATCGTCGAGAATCACTAAGTGATTCTCGCCGATTCGTCGAGAATGACTTTGCATTCTCGACGAATCGGCAAGAATCAAGTGTGATTCCCGCCGATTCTCCCCGGCTTCTGTATCTGTGCAGTCAGATTTCGGCTAAGTAGAAGTCGGCGAGAATCATAAGTGATTCTCGCCGATTCGGCGAGAATCACCTATGATTCTCGCCGAATTTGACTTGGCAATTTTTCTGAAAGTTCTGGACCGGTCCAAGTTACCTGCAGCTGTTTGAACCGGACTTTGGTCCTTACTTTGGTGGGACCCGCAACGGTCATCTTCTTGACCTAAGGTATATATACACTGTAGTTGTGAACAGTAAAGAACACGGATACACGGTATTTCAAAAAGAACGAGCGGCCGACGACAAAACCCTAAACTCGCGATTTTGCTCCGCCGGTCATCTCCGCCGCTCGTACGGTTGTCGCCGCTGCTGATCTCAGATTCTTCCTGATCTCCCGGTGATAGAAGCTTAGGCTAGCATAGCGTCTCACGCGTCTAACCAGAGATCCCTTGTCTCTTGATTTGTTGATCGGGAAAATCCTTCCCCTTCCAAATCGATTGAGACGATAGATCCTAGTGTGACCGTTGGAAGACCTTGCTTCCTTTGCTACGAAGTTTGAATCAAGTTGGCACTGCTGCTGCTCTCCGTCGCCACTACTGATTTCGAGAACCTTGCCGCCGCCTCAAGCCGCCGCCGGGTTCGGGAAAGATTCACTCCAAGTGAGATCTAGGGCTGTGCACTCTTCGTTGACTTCAAGAGCACGTCGTCAAACGAAGAGAGTCACCTTCTCTCCAAACGTTGTTTGTATCTCTTACAAGCTAGATTTTAATTTCCTTATAACGGACCGTTTGGTCCCTAGTTGTAGGGTTGGGTGCAACCCGGATTGTGGGAGTGTTGACTCCTACGTGTGGAAGGGTTCCTTCCGTTAGTGCAAGGATTGGATTTCAATCCTGTTGGTGAAGTGACCGAGTCGTCCCGTGTTGGGAGATAGGTCGAAGGGGGAAAGTGGACGTACCCAAATCGGGGAACCACTATATATTGTCTGTGTTCCTTGTGTGCTTGGTTGTTTTGTTTTCTTATGCAGGTAATACTTTAATTCCGCAATTACGCTGCAGAGTCACCTAATCCCCCCCCATAGGTGAAGATAGTTGACACTAGGTGAACTTTCAAGTGGTATCAGAGGGAGGTTTCTCATCAAAAAGGTTCACACCTTGAGTAGAATCCTGCCCCCAGTGTCAAGAAGCAGACAGATATCCTCCATGGACGGACTCAAGCACTCCGGCAAAATCCCAGTATGCACCAGACTGAACTTTCCTATCTGGAAGGAAAGAATCAGATTCTACATGGAAGCGGTCGACCCTCGGCTCTTCATGATAGTGGAGGAGGGACCTTACATTCCCACTAAGGCCTCCACCATTGATCCTACCAGGAAAGTACCCAAGCAACTTTCGGAAATGGACAAGGACGAAATGGTGCTGTTCGGACTCGACAAGAAAGCTCAGAACATCCTGGTAAGCGCAGTTGACGACTCTATGATGCAGAACTTCAGCAATTGCAGGACAGCCAAGGATCTCTGGAGCTGTCTGATTGTCTTAATGGAGGGCACAGATGAAGTGAGGGACGATCGGAGATCCCTCCTCAATCAGAAATATGAGGCCTTCAGACAAGGGCCAAAGGAGGAGATTGGAGTCACCTTCGAAAACTTCCTCAAGATCGTCAATGCACTCAAAGGATATGGAAGAGTGTTCACTAACGGTGAACTCAATGATAAATTCCTTAGGTCCCTCACTAAGGAATGGGACACAAAGATCTGCGCCATCCGCGAGTTTGGCAGACTTGCGGAAACCGACCCTCAGATTCTGTTCGGGAAGCTCATGTCCTATGAGCTTCAGTTGAACACAAGGAAGGCTGAAGAGGAAGCAGAGAAAGCCGCGGCCAAGGAAAAGACGGTGGCCCTAAAAGCCATTCACTCCAGAAAGGGTAAGGGTGTCTCTTCCTCCCGGGCATGGAAAAGGGATGAAGAGGAAGACTCTGAGCCAAGCTCCTCCGGATCAGAGTTATCTGAGGAAGATTTATCCCTTATCACTAGGGAATTCAAGAAGTTCCTCAAGCTGTTGAATCAGAGAAAGAGAACCGGCTCCTCCTCAAGGGATCAGAAGAAGAACTATTCCTCTGACAGGTATGTTTCCAAACCGAACAAACACCGCTCTTCTGACATTATATGCTTTGGTTGCAACAAGCCAGGACACGTCGTGGCCGACAGCCATCAAGGCAAGAGAGAAAAGGGAAAGGGAGAGGAGCACAGGTCCTCAAGAGACAAGAAGAAGGAGAGGAGTTACATCGCAAAGAAGCCAAAGACGCTGAGTGAATCTGACACGTCAGACACCAGCGATGATGAGGAAGCCTACTTTGGGCTAATGGGTCGCTCTGACTCAGAAGGAGATTGCCCCCCATTTACTGGGAAGGTAAAAGCTCACACCCCTCTCTCCGACTCTGACTCTGATCCTGAGTCTCAAGATGATGATGCTGAGGATTGCCCCTCTGCCCTTGATGCTGAGCTCCTAGAGAAGTATGAGCTTCTGCTCAACACATTCCTGAAATGTCGAAAGAAACTAAAGGCGGAGAAAAAGGAAGTCAAATTCCTTAAAGGTGAGAGTGTCTCCCTGAGGGAAGAGATCACCAGTTTGATCTCCCTCCGACAGGAGCACTTGGACCTGACTTCAAAGCATTCAGAGTCTCTTAAGCTCCTTGATCTTAAGCAGGAGGAAGTCGACAAGTTGGAAGAACTACTTGCGGCAGAAAGGAAGATCGTCAAGAGCTTCTCTATGCCAAAAACTGTTCTTCCATTAGTTGACACCTTCTCTGCTCAAGCCAAAGGGGCAGGCCTGGGGCACGTAGGGGTATCTAGCTCCTCGTCTAGGAGAAACAGGAACAGAAGAAAGAATAAGGCTGCCAAGAAAGCCTCTGCTGATGAGAAAGGAAAGGCCCCACTCAGTCCTGTTGAGTTCAGAAAGCCTAGCTTTCCCTGTAACCAACATGACTTTGAGTCAACATATGGGCATCACTTCAGGCCCTCGGTTGCAAAGCCGAAGAGCCGATATGATGGGTGGACCTTTCCCCGTAACTTCAGTGAGAGTGTCTTCAAGGCACCATATGAGGAAATCCACTTGGGAAATTATGGTCAATTCTCTAGCGGCCATAATAAGAAGCTGGCACCTAAGGCCAAACATGTTACACTGAAAAGCCAAGAGGTGAAGAAGTCATGTGACTGTGGTCATCATGTTGCCTCCACCTCCAGGTCTTCGGCCCCAGTTGAACCCCACATTTCAAGGGTAAAGTAGGCGCCCAAGAGGAAGTATAACAGGTTTGACTGCTGGTGCTGTGGCAAAATTGGTCACTTTGCCGTGGATTGTTGGTTTAATCCAAGGTATAACGAGACTCCTTATGTTAGCGATGCGAGGCCGACCACTCGTAGAGTTAACCAATCGAGGGGGAGTATGCTAACAAGGAATCTAGGACCCAAGTTTGATTGGGTTCCTAAGGCAAATTAATTCTGTTTTGCAGGGATGTCCAAAGGCCAACAAAACTCCTATTTGGTACTTGGACAGTGGATGCTCCCGTCATATGACTGGGACAAGAAGCCTGCTGCGGGAGTACACCCCAGTCGAGAATGGACCCAAAGTCATCTTTGGGGGATCTGATCGGGGAGTCACCAGAGGTTACGGTATGATTTCCAATGGTACACTCTCTATCTCTGACGTAGCTTATGTTGAAGGGCTAAATCATAACCTGATCAGCGTAAGCCAGTTATGTGATAAAGGGTATGACGTTAAGTTCTGCAAGGATAAATGCCTGATAATATCATGTGACTCTTCGGAGACCGTATTAACAGGCATTAGGAGCAGAAATATCTTCTGTTTAGACTTTCTTAGTTTAGACTCTTCTACCCCTGTATGCCTAGTAGCCAAAGGCAGTGCATCTCTTTGCGAGCAATGGCACAAGAGATTGGCACACATTAATTACAAGACAATTAGTATGCTATTTTCAAAAGACTTAGTAAGGGATGCTCCCATTATTAAGTGCATCAAAGATAGCCCATGTCCTGCATGTCAAATGGGCAAGCAGACTCAGGCTACCTTTAAGAGCATCCCAGACAAAGATTCCTCCAGATGTCTGTACCTTCTGCACATGGACCTGTTTGGTCCTATGCAAGTTCATAGCTTAGGAGGGAAGTCGTATACGCTAGTGATTGTAGATGATCACTCTCGGTTTACGTGGGTGTTCTTCTTAAAATGCAAGTCGGATACGTTTGACATCTTCACTAATTTTGTCAAGCAGATACAGAACGAACTTAACTGCTTGGTGGTCAAAATCAGAAGTGACCACGGAACAGAGTTTGAGTCTGGGGCTATGACAGAGTTCTGTGAAGAACTTGGTATCTTTCATGAATTCTCCTCCCCTCGCACTCCTCAACAGAACGGAGTGGCGGAGAGGAGAAATAGAACACTCATTGAGGCAAGCACGACAATGTTGAATGACGCTTCTCTCCCAGAATACTTCTGGGCCAAGGCTGTCAATACGGCTTGTCATGTACAAAACCGGGCATTGATTAACAAAAGCCATCGTAAGACTCCCTATGAGCTACTGAAAGGCAAGAAACTAACCATGTCCTACCTAAAGATCTTTGGCTGCAAATGCTATGTACTGAATAATGGGAAGTACCCGCGTACTAAGTTCGGTGAAAAATGCTTCGAAGGCATATTTATGGGTTATAGTAGCCGCAGCCGGGCTTATAGAGTTTTCAACAAGAAAACCCTAGTGGTAGAGGAGTCAATCAATGTTGTATTTGATGAAGGAAGTTTGCTAAATTGCAAGACTTCTAGTCTTCTTCCTGAAGATGTAGGTGACAGACTTGAAGGGTTGCAACTGGATGAGCACGTGAAAGATGCACCTCCAACATACGTCAAGGTATCCACTGCTACACCGATCGGAGACGTTGAAAATCAAAATGGAGCAAATCCTTTAGAAGAAGGAGATGCCCAAGAAGTAGTCGAAGCTCCTGACGCCAGACTTCTACAGCTCAGACACGTGAGGGATCATCCTAGAGATCAGATCATCGGAGATCCTCGTGACGGGGTCAGAACTCGACGAGGTACTATTAACGAGATTCTGCATCTTAGCTTCCTATCACAGGTTGAGCCAAAGAAGTTCGACGAGGCCAACAAAGACGCTGCATGGATTTTGGCCATGCAAGATGAATTGCATCAGTTCGAAAGATGCAACGTTTGGATGCTTGTGCCCAGACCTCAAAAGCAGAATGTGATTGGCACCAAGTGGATCTTCAGGAACAAACTGGATGAACATGGTGTCATCATAAAGAACAAGGCCAGGCTAGTGGCTCAAGGTTACCGTCAGGAGGAGGGGATTGACTTTGACCAGACGTTTGCACCAGTTGCACGGCTCGAAGCTATCCGGCTATTCCTAGCTTATGCCTCCCACAAAGGATTCACAGTTTATCAGATGGACGTGAAATCAGCTTTCTTGAATGGAGATTTGAAAGAGGAAGTATACGTCGCTCAACCTCCAGGTTTTGTCAATCCTACTTATCCTAGTCATGTATATTTTCTTAATAAAGCACTATATGGCTTAAAACAAGCTCCTCGAGCTTGGTATGAGACATTGTCTAGTATTCTTCTTGAGAACAAATTCTTTAGAGGAAAAATAGACAAGACATTGTTTCTCAGGGAAGTCAAAGGCAAGATTTTGCTGGTGCAAATCTATGTTGACGACATTATATTTGGCTCAACGGACAACAATCTTTGCAAAAAGTTTTTCAAACTTATGCAAGGAAAGTTTGAAATGAGCAGTATGGGGGAGCTGAAGTACTTCTTGGGACTTCAAGTGAAACAGTCTGAGGATGGAATCTTCATCTCTCAGACGAAGTTCACAAATGAACTCCTCAAGAAATTCGGAATGGAGAATGCAACCTCTATGAGGACTCCAATGGGATCCACTATGTCTCTGGATAAGGATGAGAAAGGTAAACCTTTTGATGAAACCAAATACAGAAGCATCATTGGATCCCTGCTCTACCTTACTGCCAGTAGACCAGATATCATGTTCTCCACATGTGTTTGTGCCAGATATCAGGTGAACACTAAGGAATCTCATTATGTCGCTGCAAAGCGAATTCTTAGATACCTTAAAGGTACTCCCAATCTTGGCTTGTGGTACCCGAGAAACAATGACGTCGAGCTAATAGGTTTTTCAGATGCTGATTTTGCAGGGAATAGGGATGACAGGAAAAGCACTTCCGGGACGTGCCAATTCCTCGGAAGAAGGCTTATCTCCTGGAACAGCAAGAAGCAAAATTGTGTTGCAACCTCCACAGCAGAGTCTGAGTACATCTCGGCAGGGAGCTGTTGCGCACAACTTCTATGGATAAGGAACCAGTTAGCAGACTATGATCTTCAGTTCAAGGAAGTACCCATGTACTGCGACTCCTCAAGTGCAATTGTCATCGCAAACAATCCAGTATCGCATAGCAGAACGAAGCATATTGAAGTGCGCTACCACTTCATTCGGGAGCACGTGGAGAACAAGGACATCTCTCTCTGCTATGTCCCCACGGACAAGCAGATTGTAGATATTTTCACAAAGCCCTTAGACGAGGCCAAGTTCAGTCTCCTCAAAACTGAATTGGGGATGCTCAACTATGAAGAATAAAGACTCCAGACGCTCCTGGCTCAGGCCTCTAGAGGGAGCATCTGCCAGCATTTCAAGTGACAACATAAGTGCACGAACTGAGGGGGAGCATGGTGTCCGATGCACCAGACCCAAATTTGCAGAAGCCGAAAAGGGGGAGATTACCCTCTCGGCTAAGGCTAAGGTAGCTCAATGCTCTAGTTTGCTCTCAAGTAACGGGTAATGCTTATCCCTATCACCTCATCTTTAAGTTTCGGTTTTTCATTCCTATATGCTCTATTCACCTTAGCTTGTAGGGTTTAGGCTTCTTCAAATAGGGGGAGATTGTTGGGTATTGCATCCACAATGTACCTGATTTGAAGAAGCCCCTGTGCAAGCCAAGGTAAATAGACAATGTATTTGATGAAATATTTCCAGTTGTACTTGCAGATATTCCATGCTAAGTACACACCAATGTCAGGGTGCAGTGGGTCAATATACACGGGTCTGTGCAACGTAATCCCTCGTTGAGCAGATCAGTGTGTTGGCCTACGTGTACTCTCTCTATTGGGGTGTACTTAATTTCAAGTACAGGGCTATGGTAAAGCAAGAGCAGACAAGGAGCAAGGATGGGCCAAAGACCAGCTCAAGGAAAGAAAGAGGAGAAATCACTCAAGTAAAAATCGACGAGAATCACTAAGTGATTCTCGCCGATTCGGCGAGAATCACTAGTGATTCTCGCCGAGTCGTCGAGAATCACTAGTTGATTCTCGCCGGTTGGAGCCGGCAGTTTCGACACCGCTAGAAATTTTTCTAAGGCAGAATCGTCGAGAATCACTAAGTGATTCTCGCCGATTCGTCGAGAATGACTTTGCATTCTCGACGAATCGGCAAGAATCAAGTGTGATTCCCGCCGATTCTCCCCGGCTTCTGTATCTGTGCAGTCAGATTTCGGCTAAGTAGAAGTCGGCGAGAATCATAAGTGATTCTCGCCGATTCGGCGAGAATCACCTATGATTCTCGCCGAA
Source organism: Platanthera zijinensis (assembly GCA_039513925.1). NCBI lineage: Eukaryota > Viridiplantae > Streptophyta > Magnoliopsida > Asparagales > Orchidaceae > Platanthera > Platanthera zijinensis. Next base: position 154,378,451 of record CM077093.1, read on the forward strand.
TTTGACTTGGCAATTTTTCTGAAAGTTCTGGACCGGTCCAAGTTACCTGCAGCTGTTTGAACCGGACTTTGGTCCTTACTTTGGTGGGACCCGCAACAGTCATCTTCTTAACCTAAGGTATATATACACTGTAGTTGTGAACAGTAAAGAACACGGATACACGGTATTTCAAAAAGAACGAGCGGCCGACGACAAAACCCTAAACTCGCGATTTTGCTCCGCCGGTCATCTCCGCCGCTCGTACGGTTGTCGCCGCTGCTGATCTCAGATTCTTCCTGATCTCCCGGTGACTGAAGCTTAGGCTAGCATAGCGTCTCACGCGTCTAACCAGAGATCCCTTGTCTCTTGATTTGTTGATCGGGAAAATCCTTCCCCTTCCAAATCGATTGAGACGATCGATCCTAGTGTGACCGTTGGAAGACCTTGCTTCCTTTGCTACGAAGTTTGAATCAAGATGGCACTGCTGCTGCTCTCCGTCGCCACTGCTGATTTCGAGAACCTTGCCACCGCCTCAAGCCGCCGCTGGGTTCGGGAAAGATTCACTCCAAGTGAGATCTAGGGCTGTGCACTCTTCGTTGACTTCAAGAGCACGTCGTCAAACGAAGAGAGTCACCTTCTCTCCAAACGTTGTTTGTATCTCTTACAAGCTAGATTTTAATTTCCTTGTAACGGACCGTTTGGTCCCTAGTTGTAGGGTTGGGTGCAACCCGGATTGTGGGAGTGTTGACTCCTACGTGTGGAAGGGTTCCTTCCGTTAGTGCAAGGATTGGATTTCAATCCTGTTGGTGAAGTGACCGAGTCGTCCCGTGTTGGGAGATAGGTCGAAGGGGGAAAGTGGACGTACCCAAATCGGGGAACCACTATATATTGTCTGTGTTCCTTGTGTGCTTGGTTGTTTTGTTTTCTTATGCAGGTAAAACTTTAATTCCGCAATTACGCTGCAGAGTCACCTAATCCCCCCCCATAGGTGAAGATAGTTGACACTAGGTGAACTTTCACAACTAACAAGAATTTATTCTTAAGTTTTCTATCATAGTTTGAACCTAAGAAGTTCGAGGAAGCAAACTCGGATGCATCCTGGATTCTAGCAATGGAAGAAGAGCTAAATCAGTTGAAACGTTCAAAGTTTGGACACTTGTTCCTAGACCCAAGAGTAAGAATGTCATTGGGACAAAATGGGTCTATCGGAACAAGATGGACGAAGATGGGACTATTATAAAGAACAAAGCCAGACTCGTTGCCAAGAGCTATCGTCAAGAAGAAGGAATCGACTTCGATCAAACGTATGCTCCAGTGGCAAGACTGGAGGCGATCAGGTTATTCCTTGCTTATGCTGCATTTAAGGGCTTTACCGTCTATCAGATGGATGTAAAGTCCGCCGTCCTGAATGACGACATAAAGGAAGAAGTGTATGTAGAGTAACCGCCATGTTTCGTTGACTCAACCTTCCCTAATCATGTTTATTTACTGCAAAAAGCTTTATATGGTCTTAAACAAGCTCCTCGAGCTTGGTATGAGATGCTGTCTAGCTTTCTTCTTGAGAACAAGTTCACAAGAGGAAAGATAGACAAGACATTATTTCTTAGGGAAATAAAAGGCAAGATTTTGCTAGTGAAAATCTATGTCGATGATATTATTTTTGGCTCTACGGATAACAACCTCTGCAAGAAGTTCTCTAAACTTATGAAAGGGAAGTTTGAAATGAGTAGTATTGGCGAGCTGAAGTATTTCATAGGGCTTTAGGTGAAACAATCTGAGGATGGAATTTTCATCTCACAGACCAAGTTCACCAAAGAGCTACTTAAGTAATTTGGAATGGAGAATGCAACCTCTATGTGGACTTCAATGGCCTCAGCTATGTCTCTGGATAAGGATGAGAAAGGGAAACCTTTTGATGAAACCAAGTATAGAAGCATAATTGGGGCTACCTTACTGCAAGTAGACCAGATATCATGTTTTCAACATGTGTATGCGCTAGATTCCAGGTGAACTATAAAGAATCTCACTATATTGCTGCAAAGCGAATTTTTAGATATCTTAAAGGTACACCAAATCTTGGCTTATGGTACCCAAGAAGTAATGATAGTGAACTGATTGGATTTTCAGATGCAGATTTTGTAGGAAGCAAAGACGATAGGAAAAGCACTTCCGGGACTTGCCAGTTCCTAGGAAGAAGACTCATCTCATGGAGCAGCAAGAAGCAAAACTGTGTCGCAATCTCAACAGCCGAGTCAGAATATATTTCTGTCGGCAGTTTTTGTGCACAGTTGCTTTGGCTAAAGCACTAGTTAGAGGATTACAACATGAAGATCAAGGAAATTCCTTTGTTCAATGACTCCTCCAGCGCCATCGCAATCGCAAACAATCCAGTATCACATAGCCGGACTAAACACATCGAGCTGCGATACCACTTTATCCGGGAGCATGTGGAGCAAGGGGATGTAGATCTGAAGTATGTGCCAACAGATCGGCAGGTTGCAGATATCTTCACCAAGCCGCTGGACGAGACCAAGTTCAATTTCTTCAAAACTGAACTTGGGTTGCTGAATAAGGAAAATTAAACTAAAGTGATCAGTTCAAAGGCTCAAGAATCGAGGATACTACTAAAAGGTCAGATTTTACCAAGTGGAAGGCAGTTCTCGAAAAGTCCGTTTCTCTCTCGAGAACTCTGGAGACTAGTTTTCGAAAAGTCATTCTCTCTCTCGAAAACTCTTGACCCCAGTTCTCGAGAACTTTCTAACTTCTCGAAAACTCTCGGCCACTTCTCGAAAAGTTTAACCTACTTCTCGAGAGCTGGACCGACCTTCTGCCGAAATTTCTTAACTCTGTTAATTCGTAAATTTCATGATTTCTGCCCTAATTTAAGGCTAATTAGACTTATAATTAACATTACGAGGATACTATATATATCTAAATCTCTTTTGAATCCGAAATCAAACGTCATTTCAAAAATTCTCTCACACCTCTTCATCTTCCGCCGACCAACATCTCCATCTCTGCCACTCTCTCTCCGCTCCGTTCGTTGCCTTCATCGACGCAAATGGCTCACAGTTCAAAGATTGGGATTGGAAGTGAACTCATTATTGCAGGAATGGCCGACGTTTCCGACGATTTCCAAAACTTGATGTTACTTCTCGAGATAGCCGGACTGATGTTTGTACTTACAGAGCCCGTGAAGATTGTTTTTCCAGAGGTAGAGGAATTTTTCAAGAATGCCAAAACAAGGAGAAATGCAACGATTTTGAAAACCACAGTTAAGGGAATTAAGATAAAGCTTGACAAGCACAGTGTTTCTAAACTTCTGAAATTGCCTATTGTCTATGAGGAAGATGACCTCACTCTAGAAGATTATGACAGAGCCTACTCTTTCTGTGGAATTTCAGAGGAATACAACTCCCTCAGGAGAAATCTGCTTAATGACGTGGGAAAACTCCTCATAGATATCATTGGCAAGATACTGTGGTGCATTACAGGATCAGTAAGTTTCATATCTCATGACTTGTTTGGAGTGATGACAACAGTGATCTGCAGGAAAAGATTTTAGTTTGGTATGATGATATTTGAAATGATCAGAGACTGCATTCATGAGCCCAAGTTTGCAAGGATAATCTCGTTGCTATTGAGTGAGATTGATCCAGTAACATTCAAACTCTCCAAAGGTACCCCTGTCCATCATCTAAAAAAGATATCTGTCACCTTGATCCAGAGATGGGAACTTAAATTAAAGAACCCTAGACAGTTAGCTAAGGAAGTTGGTGCTACTGTCTCAGAAGTCAGGAATCCATCTCCACCTCCACATCATGCTGCTGAACCATCTGGTGCAGCAATAGAGGGGGAGCCTGCACCTTCTACCTCAGACTTCAGGATTTCTACTCCACTCAGGAGCCCCAGGGAGTCTTCTCCAATATCTACCCTGTCAAATTTACCAGCTCAAGAGGTACTCAAGGATACAGATTATGCTATAGATAAAATGATAGAGGAACTCTCATCTGAGGACCCTCTTCCTCCTCTTCCAAATGATGGTGCTGCTGAACTACCCAGAGATACTCCATCCCCCCTACCTTTACATCAAGGTACTCCTACTCCTCCTCAATCCCCAAGACAAGTATCCACTCCTCCAGATACCATCCTTTCATCTGAAGAGGATGAGCTAGCTCCTGAGGAGGTAGAACCCCCTCTCAGGACACTAGACTTCAACCTTCAAAAATTCATTGATGAGGAGAGTGATACAATCTTTCGCACTATAAAAGCTAAGAGCTCTGTTGTTCTAAAAGAACTGCCTCCATGGCAAGCCCCTCCACCTCCAGCTTCTCCAATCAGTGCGCCTGCCTCTACTGCCTTATCAGATACCCCTCCAGCTAAGACTGTTTCCATCCCTCATGATCCTACTGCTGCTGCTGCTGCTATTATGGTGAACACAGATATTCTTTCCAAGATAGAATAAATGCTCTCTGCCCAAAGAAAACACTTCGATGAATCCCTTCAGAACATTCAGAAACAAGTCACTGCTTTGGAACAAGAGATGTGCAGAGGTTTCGCTGAAATTCAAGTCAACACTTACCAGCTCAAAGAATTATTCAGAATAGGAGGGAAGGCCTTAGATCATACAATCAACAGTATTGGCCAAGAAATGGACCAATCAGTCACTCTTGTAAATAATCAGATAAAACTGGACAAACGAGCTGAAGAAAATGTAATGAAGGTATGCAATGAGGTTGGAACCTTCAAGGAGGATGCCATAGCTACCCTATCTGTAGAAATCAGAAAGGGGGAGGACATTATCAAAGCCCAAGTTGAAAAACTTAATAATGAAGCCAAAACTCTGTGGACTGCAAAAGTTACTGAGATCAATAAGGATGTTCTAGAACAAATTCAATCTGTAAAATTCCATACTAATGATACAGCTGTATGGATGCACAACAAGATATTCCCAGATTTTCAGGCAGACCCAAATATGATCCCTCACCATCTAAATCCTCTTGCTGAAGGTACATCTAGCCAAGTGTCTCAACCCCAAGTGCCTCAACCTCAATATCCCACTTTCTCTCCTAGGCCAGAAGACCAGGAACCTCCTCCAGCTTCTTACTCTCAGGTCTGGGATGATGTGATACCAGAAGATCTACAAGAAATTCATATCCCAAAGAAAAGTAAGTATGGGGAGGGACCCTCTGCCAGTAGATCAGCTCCTCAGCCTAAAGCAGAAAAGAGAAAAGCTCAAGAGTTTGCTGAAGTATGGAGCCCAACTTCAAAATATTTAATTCTTGATACATTAAAACTTGTAATGGATCTGAATGAGGAAAGAAGCCTGCACTAGAGCTATTCGGAATGGGAGTTATATGAGAAGTCAATGACTAAAAGGAGACTATATGATAGAGAATATGGTAAAAACAATCCTAAAGCTCCTCCAAAACCTCCCAGATACTATCCCAAACCCTTCAGCTACCATAGAAGACAACAGACTAAACAAGACAAGCAATAACAGAACAGAGATGATTCTTGATGGTTGTGGTGTTGAGAACTGCAAAGGAAATGAATGTTGATTAAAACTCTAAAAGATTTTTGATATATATAACATTTCCTAGTTTTGCTTAATTATAATTTTTAATTTTTCTTTCTGTGCTTTTACTGCCTTACCTTTCTTATTTCATGCTCTATTTTTTTTGTTATAATAAATCACCTTAGTATAAAGGGTTCTGACTTCTACAAATATGGGGAGATTGTTGGGTATTGTCTCCATAATAACCCAGATTTGCATGAAGTCACCCTTTGAACTTAGATGAATTAAGTTGTATTTGACATCTGTGTTCTACTGTGGGTTTGCAGATCCTCAGTTCTAAGTGTAGACCAATGTGAGTATACAGTGGGTCAGGAACACAGGACCACTCAGTGTAATCCCTCACTGGGTGATCCAAAGTGTTGACTCATATATAGCCTCTCAATTGGGATACACTTCATATTCAAACTTTGGAGCAAAAGATGGAGACAAGTCCAGAAGGAAATCTTACATGAAGTTCTTGAAAAAAATCTCTAAGTACATATCTCAAGAAGTTCTCTCAGAGTTCTCGAGAAGTATGACATAGTTCTCGAGAGGATCAGACTCTACATCTCGAGAAGTCAGGAGAGTTCAAGAATTTCTCTAAGTTGAAGTTTTCGAGAGGTTAATAAAGTTCTCGAGAACTACTATAGAAGTTCTCGAGAAGTACTCCTTGGCTCTCGAAAAGTACTGCTTTCTCTTCAGGAATTGGACTCAAATCAAGTTCTCGAGAACTATTCCATAAGTTCTCGAGAAGTATTTAGTTCAGGTATTTTTTTAGAAGTTGACTCTAAGTAAAGTTCTCGAGAAGTGCTATATAAGTTTTCGAGAAGTTTTTGTTCTCGAAAAGTTTTCTGTCAAGTTCTCGAAAAGTCAATTTAGCTCTTGAGAACTATAATCCCGTGTTCTCGAGAAGTCCAAGGAGATCAGTCATCGAGATGCAGCCATAGTTTTCAAAAGCTTAGTACATAGTTCTCGAGAACTATCTCAACTTCTCGAGAACTAAGCTCATCTTTTTCCAGAAATTTTCTCTAAGTCCAGATCGGCCGGAATTTTATTCAACCCGACAGGATTGGTCCACGTGTCATCATTTATGATAATTCCAACCATTAGAGACATCCTATATAATGTATTGTCACTAAGACATAACCCTAAGAAGGATTAAGAGATTGATCGAGCAATTCTTTACATTCCAAAAGCGCTGGTTCGACCGCATTTCTCTCAAGCCCGACGACCTAAAGCCGCCACCGACGCTCTCGTTCTGATCGATCTTCATCTCTTCGACTGTTAGAAGCGATTTGCATCATCGATCTAAGAAGATCTACTGGTTCAAGAAAGGTTCTATTCTTCTTCATCTGGTAGATTCAAGAATTTCTCAGGTCAATCTACAAGGTTTCTTCCACAGATCTGAAAAGGAACGCAACTTCAAAAAGAAGACCTAAAGATATATTTATTGCAGATCTGAGATATTTTGTGCTTATATTTTTCATATCTTTTGTAAAACTTGTAGGAGATTAATCTCCGAGTGTAGGAGCGTGGTTCTCCGAGTTGTAGGAAGAGTTCATCTTCCGAGTGGTTATCCATTTGGATCGAGTTTGTAGGAACGTGGTTCCGAGGTGTAGGATTGGTTTGCAATCCGAGATAGTGGAGTAGCCGGATCTAGTGTTTTGCTAGAATGGTGAGGTAAAGTGGACGTACCCAAGGACGGGGAACCACTATAAATCTTTTGTGTCCTTCTGTGATTGCTTGATTGCGTGTGCTAGATCTTTAAATTTTTATTCCGCAAACAAACGCACTACTCACCTATTCACCCCCTCTAGGTGATTTAGGTTGACAACTTTCCACTTTCACCACTAATGCCTAATATTAAATGATTAAGAGGTGGTTGACCCAAGTGAATTGGGCTTGAGCTTAGGTTTGCCCATTTGAGCTAAGTTGACCTAAACTGGACTAGGGTTGACCTTGGTAATTTTGACCTTTTGGGTTGACCCCAATGGGTCCTTGGTGACACATTAGCCTCCCCCTATGGCCTAGGTAGGGCTGGGTAGGGTTATATTGGCACTTGGGGGTAACTTGACCCTTAGGAAGGACACTTTGACCATGTTAGGGCTAGAGTTGACTTTGGTCAACTCAGGCTCAAGGGTTGACCAAAATGGATCTTTGGTGACCCATTGACCACACTTTAGGTTAGGAAGACCTTGGTAGGGTTGGTTGGGCTCATTAGGGAACATTGCTCTTAGTTAGGGCACCTTGCCCAATTAAGGCTTAGGATGGTCCTAGGTCAACTTGGCAACCCTGGGTTGGCTCCAATGGACCCTTAGGGCCTTTCAATAGATTGGTGATATAACACCCCTACCTGTCACATAGCATATAGCAGTAGGTCCGGCCGGGGCCCGACGCCATATACCACGGACAGACCGGTGGGTTACTCATTGAAACCAATAACAACGTCCTACACAGAGCATCTAGCGGAAGCATTTTATTAAGTTGCAAAGAATAAAGAACTAAGCGAAGCATGAATGTCCACTACTCAAACCAACAGGAATGTTCAATACACATGAACTGGCCTTATAGCCTTACAATAGTTTGCTCAAAAAAAGTGTCTTCCAAACTTTGGCACGCATGCCGGTCATACATGAGACGACAAGAAAACACTCAAAATTAGGCCTTCGAGGGCCGGCTCAACAACTTGGGCTTTAGCCCGCTATTTACCGCTCGGCTCCGCAGCACCTGCAAGCAATAATCCACCGTATGGTGGCAAGCAAAAGCAACCATCAGCTATATTGACCAAATTATAACGACCCCACCCCCAACTCGGGGTAGCGATGCACTTTCCCTACACATTGTTAGTAAAACAAAGCAGTATAGTGTAAACAAACTTCATCACAGGCGTAGGCACGCACGACCACACACCTCGTGCACTCAGGGCACATTCACGGCGATCCGGCCAACGTCACGTCAATTTAAGCCATAGACGTTTCCATCTCAGCACCGTCTCTTGGACGACCAACCTTATGAGAATTTTGTCTTCCTGGCATGGGCCACATCAATTTAAGCCATAGACCGCCAAAGACCCTCATCTATGCCAACAGTTTCGCCGAACAATATAGAGAAGGAATAGTTCCGCCTGACCAGTGCTCATATCGCAACGTCAATTTAAGACATATGCGCGGGTCAAGACTCCTCGAGTTCTGTTTCCATCACACAGTTCACATAACCCGGTTATGTTCAAGTTGGCTCCCCGGCCACCATGTTGGCAAAACCACGCGTTTGCCCAGTTTTCTGAGTGCATCTTGGAGTTAGTCTCCAAGGCTCCCTATTGCAATCTACCTCGTAGAAAACCCGAAAAATAAACATTCGCACGGAGTCTTCTCTTGCCATTTATGCAATGCAACATCACCGATCAAGACCAACTTATCCAGGTAGGCTTCACACATCATGCCTATGTCCATTCTCGTATGCGGACTCTACACAAGGGGGACTTTACATATCTACCCTAAGGAACGCCACAAACTCACCGCACACTCGCGAGAGAGGGCTTCCTATGCAAAGGAAAAGAGGACTTCACATGTCTTAGGATGAGAATCGTTACCCTAGCATTTTTCCATGGCGCCATGGAAATCTATGCAGATGAAAAGCACCCTCCTTACCTCCATAGACCGAAGTCGGCTCGCGATCTGGAGCTCCGAAACTCCGCCGGTGACCGGATCTATCCATTCTTCTTCCTCCTTGCTCTCTCCTCTCTCTAGATCATAGAAAGAGAGTAAACCCAAGCAAATGAGGTTTTCTAAACCCTAAACTCGGGTATATCCCTGAGGAAGGAACCCCCAACCGTCGGATCTGAAAATAAGGAAACGAACGGCTGCGATCCGGACTTGAAATCCAAGATCTGGGCCAAACACAGCTTGCGACATGCCCGTGTCCATGGCCGTATCACTCATTTGCCATCAAAACTGTCGCATCCCAAAAATAACATGGGCACTTAACACGCCCGTGTCAGGCTTGACACGCCCGTGTCATCCAGTACACGCCCGTGTCACTAGACGTGTTCCTCCAATGACACATGTCCAAAACAACCAGAGCACGACACGGCCATATGACACGCCCGTGTCACATGCCGTGTGCTAGACACGCCCTGGGACATGCCCTTGTCCCAGGCTGTGTCACTGCCTTAGCACAACTCTCCAACTAACCAGAGGAGGACACGGGTATTCGACGCGCCCGTGTCGAATTTCACACGCCCGTGTCCCACATGAACACGCCTGGGCTCAGGCCGTGCGCCCTCACTCAATGATTGTTGAGTGAAAGGATTTGAGTGACTGACATGCCCTGGGACACGCCCGTGACCCAGGCTGTGTTCACCCCTCGACGACCGTTGACCTCAAAAATCGTCGACCATGCGACCAACGCCGAACCCAAGCACGACACGCCCTGGGAAACGCTCGTGTCCCTGGCCGTGTCACCTCTACCAAATCCCAGATTTGGCTCAAAACGCCACCCGTCACCCTTTTGAGTTTCGGGGCGTTACAACTCTCTCCCTCTTAAAAGAATTTCGTCCACAAAATTACCAAAGGAAAGAAAACAGAAAACCAATAGCGGTACCTGAGCGGAATAACTCTGGGTACTCCTCCAGCATGGTTTTCTCCCATTCCCAAGAGAGCTCTTCTCGACCGCAATTGTCCCACCGAACCTTGACCATCTTAATCTCCTTGTTACGGAGTCGCTTAACTTCAAAGTCTTCAATACGAATGGGCTTGACCCTAGTCGTCAACCCTTCGTCCACCGACACTTGATCAACTGCGATCACCTGTGAAGGCTCTTGTACCGCCTTCTGCAATAATGAAATGTGGAATACATCGTGTAGACCTCTCAACTCTACTGATTGCCTAAGATGATAAGCCGCTTCGCCGATCCGCTCTAGAATCTCAAATGGTCCAAGGTACCTCGGGCTCAGCTTCTTCAAGTGTCGTACCTGTGAAACACCCTTGAACGGCTTTATCTTCAAGTACACCCAATCTCCAACCGCGAAATCCACGTTCCGATGCTTGGCATTGTAGTACTTAGCTTATCTATCCTGAGCGATCAGCAAACGCTCTCAAATAATACGCACAAAAGAAGTAGCGCTTTCCACCTCTTGCTTTTGTACAGCCTTGCCTCACCCATTTCTAGCCACGACAATGGCGTGCGACACTTTCTACCATATTGGGCCTCGAAGGGCGCTATTTGAATACTCGCCTGGTAGCTATTATTGTATGCAAACTTCACCAAATACAGGTGGTATTCCCAATGCATTCCGAACTCTAGAACACACATGCGAAGCATGTCTTCCATAGTTCTGTTGACCCTCTCGGTCTGCCCATCCGTGTGCGGATGGAAGGCTATGCTAAACTTCAACTTAGTTCCGAGCATCTGTTGCACCAACCTCCAATCATTTGACGTGAACCTCCCATCTCGGTCACTCATGATGCTGCGGGGCACACTGTGAAGCCGCACAATATTATGCACATATAACTTCGCCAGTTTCTCCACAGAATCATCCTTCCTATGCGGAATGAAGTGTGACACTTTTGTTAACTGGTTTACGATCACCCAGATGGCATCGTTTCCCTTCTGCGACCTTGGCAAGCCATGCACAAAGTCCATCGAAATGTCGTCGAACTTCCACTCCGGAATAGGCAAGGATTTCAAGAATCACCTTGGCTTTTGGCACTCCGCCTTTACTAAGGCGCAAGTTTGACATTTAGCCACAAACAGTGCCACATCCTTCTTGAGACCTGGCCACCAAAACAACTTCTTTAGGTCCCGGTACATCTTCGTGCTCCCTGGGTGGATTGAGTACTTGGTATGATGAGCCTCGTACATCAACTCTTCCCGTAGACTTCCCCCGTTTGGGACACAAAAACGATTGCCCTTCCTTAGAAGCCCATCCTCTGCTGAAAACTGGGAATTTGACCCATCCAATGATGCATCCATGAGCTCCTTCATGGTGCCATCCAACTCCATAGCCTGCCGAATGCAATCAACCAGGTCATACTGAACTTCTGTCCAGTACAACATTGCTTTGGCACTAGTCTGCTTGTCCACACAACAGATCTCTAATGCCTCCAACTCCCGAATTAACCTCTCATCACGAACCGACAACCAGTTAGCTTGGGTGGGAGCCCTGCGACTCAACGCATCCGCAACTGCATTGCCTTTGTCGGGTACATAATGAATCTTGAACGTATAGTCCCCCAGGAACTCCATCCATCTCCGCTACCTCATGTTCAGATCCTTCTGATCCAACAGGTACTTCAAGCTCTTATGGTCGGTGTAAATATCGACCTTTACGCCGTAAAAATAATGTCTTCACAGCTTAAGCGCGAAAATCACGGCCGCCAACTCCAAGTCGTGGACCGAATAGTTCCCTTCGTGCACTTTCAGCTGACGCGATCCATACGCAATAAAACTTCCATGCTGTAACAGCACGCAACCCAAACCACTACCTGAGGCATCACTATAAATCTCGAAGCCCTCGGTCCCACTAGGCGAACTTAGCACTAGTGCCATGGTCAACCGACTCTTCAACTCCTCAAATGCTTGCACGCACTCCTGCGTCCATAATAACTTTTGATCCTTCCTTGTCAACTTCGTGAGAGGTAGTGCTATCTGCGAGAAGTTCTTTACGAAGCGCCTGTAATAGCCGGCAAGCCCAAGAAAACTCCGGACTTCCGCTACCGAAGACAACACAGGCCACTCTCATATCGCAACAATCTTCGCCGGATCTACCACTATCCCTTCTCCACTGACTATATGCCCAAGGAACGCCACTGAGGATAACCAAAACTCGCACTTTGAGAACTTTGCGTATAGTTCGTTCCTCCTTAGCGTCTCTAACACCAGATGCAGATGCTTGAAGTGATCTTCCTCGCACTGCGAGTACACCAATATGTCGTCAATAAAGACGATCACAAAATGGTCTAGGTACTCTCTGAACGTCCTGTTCATAAGATCCATGAACACCGATGGTGCATTAGTCAGCCCAAACGGCATGATCGTGAACTCGAAATTCCCATACCTTGTGCTGAACGCTGTCTTCGGGATATCACTCACCCTTATCCTTAGTTGATAATAACCGAACTTCAGATCCAACTTTGAATATACTAACGACCCGACTAACTGATCAAAAATATCATCAATCCTTGGGATCGGGTATTTGTTCTTTTTCGTTTCCTTGTTAAACTCTCTGTAGTCGATACACAGCCTCAAGCTCTCGTCCTTCTTCTTAACAAAGAGGACCGGTGCGCTCCAAGGCGATGAGCTTGGATGCACATACCCTTGCTCCATCAACTCTTCTAGTTGAACTTTTAACTTCGCCATCTCCTTAGGCGCCAACCTATAAGGAGAACGTGACACAAGTTTGGAACCTAGCACTAGCTCGATCATGAAATCGATCTCTCGCTGTAGTGGGGCTCCGGGAAGATAGTATGGGAACACATCGGGGTACTCGCATACCACTGGGATACCATCCAAAGTGGTCTTAGGCTTTACAGCCTCCACTAACATGAAGAACAGCTCTGCTCAAGAACAAACCACCTTCACCACCTGAAGAGCAGACATCAGCGTCTTGCTCGAACCCTTCAATCCCGCAAACGTTGTCTCCTGCCCAACACCCAGCTTGACCTCTTTACGGTTGTAATCAATAAAAGCCTTCTGCTCCGAAAGCCAGTCCATACCAAAGATGACGTCGAACTCTACTAGCGGCAACAACGACGCTAGCAAGTCGAACTCTTGGCTTCCAATATGAACCCTAACGGCACATACTCTATCCGCGCCCATCGAACACTCATTCGGCAGCAGCACATCCAATTTGTCCTTCGTCATAGAAGAAGGGACTCCAATGCGCGTTATGAAACTTTCGGAAAAAAGGAGTGTGAAGCTCCAGTATCTAATAGTGCTCGTGTCGGGCTATCGCCAATCAGAACAAAGCCTATACAAACAGTATTAAGATAAGAAGCACTAGGTAATAGTATTTAAAGCTAACTTGCTATAAATTAAACCATACTTGTCACCATATCCGCTTGCTTGATGGACTCCTGCTGGTTAAGACTATAGACTCTCGGTTGAGTCAGAGCATAGTGGGACGCGGTTGACTCCACCACCTTGCCATTTTCTTCATAAGTTTCTCCTTGCTATCTCTCAGACTTTGGACGTCCGCTCCAATAATTACGGGCAAAATGCTCCGTCTTTCCACAAGTAAAACAAGCGTCCGGGGTTCGGTTGGTAGTTCCCCCGAGGCACCTAAAGAAGTGGCTGGACCCGACGTCCTAGCCTTCTTGTGGAACCTGCGATATACAGACTTCGAAGTAGTCGGCACTTTGAACTCTGATTTCCTGCCACTAGAATCCTTCTTCGCCTGAAAATTCTTCATGTCTTTTTCCAAGGACTGGGCCGAGTTGACCAAGGTCATGAAACCCTGCGCCATAGGCCCCGAAAGTAAACAATATCAAGTCATCTCTCAAGCCTTCATAGAATCGGTTCGTCTTGCGCTCCTCATCAACAAAGATAGTGCTTGTGTATCATCCTAAACGAGTAAACTCGTAGAGATACTCATCCACGGTACTGTCTCCTTCAACCAACTTCTAGAATTCATTCTCTAAAGCAATCCTCTGAGCTGAGGGGAGGTATCGAGCCAAGAACAACCTTGAAAACTCCTCCATTGAGACATCAACCAACTCCCTACCCCTCAGATGGTGTAGCTCCAAGCCTTCCCACCATAGCCTTGCATCCCCGTGAAGCAAGAACGTCACAATCATTATCTTCTACCACTCTTCAGTCTTAGTTGCTGTCAGCACTCTATTAACTCTAGAGAGCCAATCCTCTGCTTTAGTTGGGGTTCCCATCCCCGAGAACAAAGGAGGATTGAAGCCCATCACGTGCTTCAACTGCTTCTCCATTGCTCTCCTCGGCAACACCGGCTTCAGGACCACCTGTTCCACCCTCCTAGGCTCTTCCGCTTGGAGCGGTACTTGCTCCACAGTAGGAGTAGGCTATTGCACCTACCTCGCAGGCTGCGCATTAATCATCGCAAACAAAGCCTCTTCTACCAATCGAATGGTCTCGGCTAAAGGATGTGTTGCAGGCGCATCATTTGGTGCGCTGCTCGGCTAAAAAACTGGCCGTTCCGACGGCCCAACACCACTCCTAGTAACCTATAATCCTGCAAAACACCGATAAACGACCAAATAACATTACAAAAAGCAATTATAGTAACACGCAGGTCCTCAAACATGTGTATTTTAATTCCTAAGTGGACATTCATGGGTTCTTTTCATGTTATAACGATGACGCACACATATGTGCTCACCACCCCTTAAGGTGAATTCGACCACGAATTCATTTAAGCGTGACCGAAACCGGTATTCTGATACCAAATTGTAACACCCCTACCCGTCACATAACATATAGCAGTAGGTCCGACCGGGGCCCGACTCCATATACCATGGACAGACCGGTGGGTTACTCATTGAAACCAATCACAATGTCCTACACAGAGCATCTAGCGGAAGCATTTTATTAAGTTGCAAAGAATAAAGAACCTAGCCAAGCATGAATGTCCACTACTCAAACCAACAGGAATGTTCAATACACAAGAACTGGTCTTATGGCCTTACAATAGTTTGCTAAAAAATAAGTGTCTTCCAAACTTCGGCACGCAGGCCGGTCATACATGAGACTACATGAAAACACTCGAAATTAGGCCTTCGAGGGCTGGCTCAGCAACTTGGGCTTTAGCCCGCTATTTACCGCTCGGCTCCGCAGCACCTACAAGCAACAATCCACCGCATGGTGGCAAACAAAAGAAACAGTCAGCCATGCTGACCAAATTATAACGACCCCGCCCCCAACTCGGGGTGGCGATGCACTTTCCCTGCACATTGTTAGTAAAACCAAGCAGTATAGTGTAAACACACTTCATCACAGGCGTAGGCACGCACGACCACACACCCCGTGCACTCAGGCCACATTCACGGTGATCCGGCCAACGTCACGTCAATTTAAGCCATAGACGTTTCCATCTCACCACCTCCCCTAGGACAGCCAACCTTATGAGCATTTTGTCTTCTTGACATGGGCCACGTCAATTTAAGCCATAGACCGCCGAAGACCCTCATCTATGCCAACGGTTCCACCGAACGACATAGAGCAGGTACAGCTCCGCCTGACCCGTGCTCATACCACAACGTCAATTTAAGACATATGCGCGGGTCAAGACTCCCTGAGTCCTATTTAAATCACACAGTTCACATAACCTGGTTATGTTCAAGTTGGCTCCCCGACTATCATGTTAGCAAAACCACGCGTTTGCCCAATTTTCCGGGTGCACCTTGGAGTTAGTCCCCAAGGCTCCCTGTTGCAATCTACCTCGTAGAAAACCCGAAAAACAAACATTCGCCCGGAGTCTTCTCCGGCCATTTATGCAATGCAACATCACTGATCCAGACCAACTTGTCCAGGTAGGCTTTACACATCATGCCTATATCTGTTCTCATATGCGGACTCTACATAAGGGGGACTTTACATATCTACCCCAAGGAACACCCAAACCTACCGCACACTCGCGGGAGAGGGCTTCCTATGCAAAGGAAAAGAGGACTTCACATGTCCTAGGATGAGAATCGTTACCCTAGCATTTTTCCTTGGCACCATGGAATTCTATGTGGATGAAAAGCACCGCAATCTCTTTGCCTCCGTTGATCCGAAGTCGGCTCGCGATCTGGAGCTCTGAAACTCCTCCGGTGACCGGATCTAGCCCTCCTTCTTCCTCCTTGCTCTCTCCTCTCTCTAGATCTTAGAAAGAGAGTGAACCCAAGCAAATGAGGTTTTCTAAACCCTAAACTCGGGTATATCCCTGAGGAAGTAACCCCCAGCCGTCGGATCTCAAAACAAGGAAACAAACGGCTGCGATCCGGACTTGAAATCCAAGATCTGGGCCGAACACGGCTTGCGACACGCCCGTTTCCAAGGCTGTATTACTCATTCGTCGTCAAAACCGTCGCATCCCAAAAAGAGCATGGGCACTCGACACTCCCGTGTCATCCAGTACACGCCCGTTTCACTGGGCGTGTTCCTCCAATGATACAGGTCCAAAACAACCAGAGCACAATACGGCCATGTGATATGCCCATATCACATGCCGTGTGCTAGATACGCCCTAAGACATGCCTGTGTCCCAGGCCGTATTGCTGCCTTAGCATAACTTTCCAACTGACTAGAGGAGGACACGGATATTCGACACGCCCGTGTTGAATTTCACACGCCCGTGTCCTACCCGAACACGCTTGGGCTCAGGCCGTGCGCCCTCACTCAATGATCATTGAGTGAAAGGCTTTGAGTGACTGACACGCCCTGGGACACGCCCGTGTCCCAGGCCGTGTTAACTCCCTGACGACCATTGACCCAAAAAATTGGTCGACCACGTGACCAACGCCGAACCCAAGCACAGCACGCCCTGGGATACGCCCGTGTCCCAGGCCATGTCACCTCTACCAAATCCCAGATTTGGCTCAAAATGCCACCGGTCACCCTTTTGAATTTCGGGGCGTTACATGTGAGGTCATGGTGGGGTCTTGGAGTCATGGTGAAGCCCCATGATCATACTAAAATGGGGTTTAGGAATCTACTATTTGCATACCAAAGTGATCTCACCTGCATTCCTAGGCCCACTTGGTCTTCTTGGACTTCTTAGGGTTTTGTCATGACCTAGTCATGACAAAACCACTCCTAGGGGGTCTAGTTGTCTGAGGGATGTTACATGGTGCACTTCTGAAGGCTTTCAAAAGAAGCAAGAAGTTGGCCGAGATACAGGCTGAGGAGATTATCTCTCTACAGCCAGCTGCTTCCTAGCAGGCTGATACAATAACCTTGTTGGATCAGAAGACTAAGGAAGTCATCCAACTAAAGGCCAACTCAGTCATCCAAATGGAGAGTATAAGCTAGAAGGACAAGATCATCTTGGATCTTGAAGAGTGACTCCTAAAGGAGAAAAATTTTGTGGCTTATTTCAATAAGACCAAAGTTGTATTGCCACTAATTGACTCATTTATCTCTTAAAATGATGAGAGATGTTTAGGGTCTAAGTGGAATTCGAGATTTTACCTTTCCAAAGGGCAAGGCAAAGCTCCTGTTGAGCCTCATCCAACCTTTCTCAAGGAAATCCTCCTTTCTAATAGGTATGACCAGGACTGCATGTATGGTCACAGTAATAATGAGAAATTTTCTTGTAAGAATATAAGAGTATCTTCCAATGGAAGAAGAAAGGGTAGGGAAATAAGTGCCAGTAAGTCTCCCCATGAAGAAATTCAAATGGCCCATCCTGGACCATTTGTATTTAGTGCACCAACCCCCACACTCATGAGTAAGGCAGTAGCCTTTTCTCAAGATCTCCCAGCACATACTCAGAACAAGGGAAAGTCTGTCAGCAAGCCAGACTTGGGTATTTCTGGAGCCATCAATATTATGTCTTCCACAAAGAAGACAATTATTGATATACTTCAAGAAAAACAAAGCTCTTCTACTAACAAACCTATCTTTAGTCTGATTGTGGCTGAGAGAAATAAGAACAAGGAAGCTGATCTTCCTTATGATCTGTCTGCAATTAACCCAACTACCAGACCTGCTCAGAAGATAAGGTATAATATCCATGAGTGTTGGTGTTGTGGCAAAGTGGGACATTTTGCCCTAGAATGCTGGCACAATCTAAGAGTGCCCAGAGCTAATGTTAGTCTTCCTGTCAGAAAATCTGCAAGAAGACAGGTGGTGATTCAGACTAAAAAGAACCTAGGATCCAATAAAAATTGGGGTCCTAAGGTAGGATAAAAACAATTTTGCAGGACAGTCCAAGTTCCCATCCCCTACATGGTACTTGGACAGAAGGTTGTTCAAGACTTAAGATTGGAACAAGGATGTTATCTTCAGGATCTCACACCTGTAAATGGATGTGGAAAGCCTGATCAACAAGCTAGATGCTCCTATTGAAGGGGATCTAGTACAATCTGATATGTTGGACTAACTTGTATCTTATCAAAAAGATTGACTTCAGAGTGTAGGGAAGTTGCTGCCAATCCAGCATCTGCTTCAAGCTTTCAATAAAAAGATAAGTAGAACTCATTTATTTTGTGATTCTACTAGTGAAATCTCAATTGCTAGGAATCCTATATCTCACAACAAGACTATGCATATTGAGGTTAGGTATTCATTTAAATTAGAGAGCATGAGGAGAAGAAAGACATCAGTCTTAAAAACTTGTCTCATCTAATAAGCAAGTGGCTCACATACTTCTAAGCCACTAAATAAAACTAGATTCAACACCTTCATGTTTGACATGGGTATGTTTATTTTAGTTCAGTTTAAGCAGCTCTCCACTAGATATATACATTATGTGTATGTTGAAGGATTAATTATTCTAATAAGACTAAGGATAAAAGGGAAAATCAGCTATTTACGGCAAGTATCAGGAATTAATCCCAGCTGTTAATCAACGCATTGATCTCAAATAGGTAAGTGCATTTCCACCTTCTCACTTAGAAATAACTATAAATAGAAGGACTTGTGCATCGTGCAAAATACACTATTCCTTGCCCTCTCATTCCCGATCCAGGAAAAACGACGAACCCGTTTCGTTCATCTTGAGAAATTTGAGTAAGCAATGCTGCCGAAAGGACAATATTTCTTGTTCGAAGGCTTATAACTAGTGAGGAATGGCTTCAGGGATGCACCAGAGGAGGTGTAATAAGTTCTCCATCTACTTCAAGTTTCTGACCTAGATTCGTCTTGACGAAACCATGTTATCTATAAAAACAGGAGAACCTAGAGTTATTCTCCAACGCAAAGGCCGATGCATTTGCCGGCAAAATCAAGACACTAGTTAGTGGAACGAAAATTTAAATCACCACCACAAGGAGGCTTAGCAAGGCGCTCCAGTTGCCAAAGTTTGCAGAGGCTTATGAAGAAGACGACCTAGTTATATCTGACGTCAAAGCTGCAATGAAGTGGTTTGGTCTATCTAAACACACCAGTGGTTCAATCTTATGAAAGGAATTGAACCTAAGGGGTATGTTTCTAACAAACATCGTTGGGAAGGCCTTACTGTGCAAAACCAGCTCTCACGATAAGATCTCAAAGAAGATGTTCGAGCTAATGATAAGGATTGTTCTGTCGAAGAAAATAGACTGGGGAAGAGTGCTGTTTGACAGGATTATGGAGTGCATTTCTGAACCCAACTTGGGGAGAATTCTTTCTTTATTTCTTCTACAAACTATTCCAGGGATCCTCAACATGAGGCAAGGAACCAAGATTCATCATATGAGGAGGATGGACATCAGATTTCTAGAAAGGAGGGATATAGTTCTTTAGCCTCATGCCTTATCTGCTACCAAGAAGAAAGGAAAGCAAATTTCAGTGCCAGAGAAAAGTAGCTCAGCCAATTCATTTGAAGAACATGCGGATGTGCCCTATAATATTCACCTGACTGACTCTACTGATGGGGTTAGGAGGGACATGAGTGCACAAGTCTCTATTTCATCTGTTCAAGTACCCACAGCTGAGATAGTAGAGAAAGTGGCAGAGGACATTATTACCAAGATTTCTGCTAAAGTTAAGAAGGAGACCCCCAAGTCCCCAACTGCTGCTGATGTATCTGAATCAACTTCCCAATCTCCTCTTATTGGAACTAGTTGTCATAACCCACATTTTCTCCGAATTAAATAATACTTTAAAGTAAGAGAAAATAAACCTCGTGATACCACGCCGTGTAGGGGACAACTGCAGACGCTCAGGCGACTCAGCCTCACATTTACTTTATGTAAAAGACTTATGAAATTAAGTTTAAAAATACATATAAGTTATTTGAGTTTATTGACCGTGTCCCTCGGTCAGGTGGATCACTAGTCCATAAGTGAGAAAATATATAAGTTTACGTAGCGGAAAATACTTATTTTGATTCATTTGTTATCTTATATGAGAATGAAAGTCTAGCATAATGTAATGATGATGTGACTTCTATATTTAATATAAAAAAAGACCGTTATAACGCTTAAAAGTAGTAGGTTTTGCAGTTAAAAAGTTATGTCATGTCAATATTCCAGAATGCAGTTTTGTATATTTAAAAGTAACTATATACAACCTAACATAAATCCTTTTCAGAGAACAAGTATAAACAAGCAATAAGTAACAACAGTAAAGTAACAAGTAAACTGCAATAAGAAGTCTAAGACTATGGGCATCTACAACTGACACGAACCCAAAGATAAATAGTCATGTCTAACAAAACAACTACCTCAACACTCTGAGGTGGAAACAAACAGCCGCAGCAATTCGCAGCACCAGAAGCATAACTCTATCAGCTAAACCTGCTACTGCTCTGGACCTGTGGCATTCAAAAGGAGAACACTTCAGCTGCATGCTATAAGTAGTGCACAAGAGTTAAAGGAAGACCAACAAACCTCGAAGTGAACGAGGGACAACAAATCGACTGCAACAAAAGTCAGTAGTAAAGCAACAGAAATAAAATAGAAAATCTAGCTTAGCAAGAAAGGCTAATCACGACAACTGGACAGAATAGAGTGTCAAACATCAGAAGTTCATATATTCATCCTTCTTTATTATTCATGTTATTCATCATTTTAAATGAGACTGATCAGCTCAACAGGAAAGAGTACTATTCCGGGAAAAGGTGCACAATGCGCACAAACCTAGCCAAAAAGGGCACTATTCCTAGGGAGAAACCCCAACACGCACAGACCATCAGCTAAGGTAAAGTGCTGGGGATGAAGGTCCACAACGTTCATAGACTCAACCATAAGGGACTTTGCCGAGGGAGAAACCCCAATGCGCACAGACTATCAGAGTTTACTTTGGTTACATATTAATATATTGAAAGAATAGGTTTCAAGAATGTCTAAACACCTAGAGGAGAGGGGGGTGAATAGGTTCAATTCTTGATTCCTTGGGCAGTTAATAGTTTATTCACAGAATGACTAAAATTCTATAGCAATCACATCAAATAACACATCAATCACAGCAGACACACAGATTTATAGTGGTTCCCCAAGAGATGGGTACATCCACTTTCCCCCTTTGCCTATCTAGCAATACACTAGATTCGGCCAAACTTCCTTCCACTTTCTCGATCCTCAGATCTTACAACTCATGACCCAAACTGGTTCCTTCAACTCAGACTTCAATAAGTCCTACACCTCAGGTTCTTCCTAAGAACCCTACCTCAGAGTGAATCCACACTCCTACCACTCAGGCTATCAAGCCCTACCTCAGCCCTTATCACCAGGCCTACAGCTCAGAGAACCTAATCTCCTACCTTAGGCAAATAGACCTACCTCATCCTTTATAAATGTAGGCTTACAATACTAAGATCTATAAATAGATCCTACAAAAATTATATGAAGAATTACTTTTCTTCCTTCACCCTGATAGAGAAAAAAAGAGGGGTGAAGGAATCTTGATCAGATCTTGATTAATCTGCTTCCTTCAGATCATTGCTGCAATGGATCAGATTCATCCTTACTTAGCTTATTCAAAGCTTCTTGAAAGAAGGAACCTAGGTTGAATCTTCTTGAGGAGTTGATGTAGACACAGCTTCTTCTTTCTTACTGACTTGATTCAACAAACATTGACAGATCCGAAGAGATACTGTCTCCTACTCTGAATTAGAATCAGAACTATGTATGTTATTTTTCTCTGAATGCTCGGCTCTATTTGTAGATCACATCAGAGGCAACCAGCTGATCAGGTGGATGACTGACATCTGATAGTTCTGACATGTCTAACCGGCCTTGCCAATCCTGGCAGCTATCAAGTCTTCTGTCTGGAGATCTGGCACTTAGAGTTATTCAACTCAGCTGAATGTGTAAAGACACAAGGATAGTATGTGTCGAAACAGATGAAGTATGTATCGACACAATTACCCTAGCATCGACACACTTCCTCTTATGTTGTAGACAAACTTCAGAAACGGTCGACACAGCTTTTATACAATGTGTTGACATAACTCCTTTGATGTTGTCAACACTCTTCAGAAACTGTCAGTATAGTTCTTCAACCAGTCTTTACACTCCCTTTATAGAATATGCCGACAAACTTCTTTTGATAGTGTCGACACTCTTCAGAAACTGTCGGCACAACTGATGAATACCGAACTTCTGTATGTCGACACAAGTCCTGTGTGTTGACATAGCTGTTGTAAACTTGAACTCTGAATGTCAACACAAGTCCTGAGTGTCGATAGAGCTCCTCCTAGTCATGTCAGCACTTCAAATCAAATTGTGTCGACACTAGTTTATGAGTGTCAAAACAGTTGATGTAGACTTAAACTCTATGTATCGACACAAGTCCTGTGTGTCGACACAGTTGATGTTAACTTGAACTCTGGGTGTCGACATAGTAGATGTCAACTTAAATTCTGTGTGTCGACATAAGTCCTGTATGTCGACACAGACTTGCTTCTTATCTCGACACAGCTCCTTCAAAGGTGTCGACACCAAATAAGTGTCTCGACACCTTTTTACTTATAATAATTTCTACAATCTTTCTCCTGCACAGATAAACTCAATACACCATCAAATACAACCTGATGTATATTATTGAGTCAGGTGAGGTTTCTCCAAATCAGGTACACAATCTCCAATGTACCTAACAATCTCCCCCTATTTGGAGAAGTCATAACCCAAAGTCAATGATATACACCATTATATGATGAAAAAATAAGCATGATGTATTTAGCAGTTTCAAATTACTTCATTAGCAGTTCAAGCATACCATACACAAATATTCAACATTAAATATCATAAGAAACTATACAACTCAGAGACATAGGTATATCAATTGTTAGCAAGCAATAATTTCTCCATCATATAAGCAAAGTAAGATTACAATGTTTATAAGTTACATCAAAACAATAAAAGATCTACAAAGTTCTTCTAGAGCCAAGTCAGTCTAAAATTAGGATATATCGGGTTCCCAGATTACAATCCCTTTTCCTGGATGGACAGTAGCTTTGACTTCATCTTCAGCATCATCAACATGCTTCTTTCCCTTGATGTCTTTGGCTTTAAGTTGAGCTGCTTTTAGCTTTTTCCTCTCAAAATAATGGAATGGTTTGGGGAAATACTTGCAAGGCTCTATGGAGTTTGCATGAATTCTACCAGCCTTCAAGTCCTTCCTGAATTTGTAGATTTTTCTTGTTGTGCAAGATACTTATCCCATTCTTGTTTGGAGTACCACTTGCCCCTGTCATACTGATTTTCAGCCACTGCATTCCATGCAGTTAGGATGATGCTTCTGGAGGTTTTACTCAATTTCTCAAAGTCAAGCCTAGCTTCAGCCTGTTCTCTGAATCTCTTCTTGGATATTTGTGCATCATGCTCTTTAAGCAGAATTGGATCAGGAATTTCCACTTCTTCAGAGATTAAAGGTACTTTATCCAGTGGAGGGCTGTGCATATCTTGGACTGCCTGATGAATTTCTTTATACTCAGAAGGGGGATATATGACTTGAGCCACTTTAGGTTGCATCCCCTCCAAGATTACAGGTTGGCATCCAGATTCAGCAACATTATCATGATCACATAGAGGTGGATATCCCAAGGTAGCTCTGATACTGTTAGATACCCATTTGGCATGATCAAAGCTAGCCTTGATAAGCACTCTCTCCCCCTTTATGACTTCTCGGGCAATATGATCTCTTAGATCAGTCTTCTGAAATCGGACTTGATCTACCACATTATAATTTCCAGTAGTATAATAGTCCTTGAAATTTTTCATTTGAGCTAAAATAGCAGTCTCATAAGTCTTTATGGCAATATTGACTGCTGTCAAATCTAGTTTTATTTGAGCCGCTATGGCAGATTCTTTGGTGTCGATATGTGTCTTTATGGCAGTGGTCTATTCAGCCAATTTATTCAAAGTGATGGAATGTATGTCCATCAAATTATCATTCATCCTTTTCTTATTTTCAAGAACAAAACCTTGCTTGTCAGCCAGGTTATCCACAACAGTTTTAGTAGTTTGTTGCTGCTAGGTAATATATACTACAACATTGCCTCCCTTATGGAAGCATTCTGTAATTTCTTTCTTGAGCAAATTGACCTCAAATCTGATAAATTTGATGTTCCTGTGCCAGGCTAAACTTGTAACGACCCCATCCGTTAAATGACGTATAGTAGAAGGTCCGGCCGGGGCCCCACACTATATGCCACAAACAGACGATGAGGTCACAGGATAATACCAAACCAAACGAGTCCTAACTCAGAACATTCTAGCGGAAGCTTATTAAGTGCAAGAACTCATATCAATGAATGTCCACTACGATATTAATATCACATTTATATGTATAACCAGGAATATTTACAAGACCACACCGCACACGGCCTTAAGGCCTTACAAGTTACTCTTTACAATCCATATAATTGCATACATCGGCACGCAGGCCGGCCACACATGAAATCCAACACTTCGCACGACCTTCAAGGGCCTACACCCACCATGGGCTTTTGCCCGCTCAATCCATCAGCCCGCAATACCTGCATATGGACGTCCACCCCAGGGGTGATAAACAAAGCAACGGTCAGCATTCAGCTGACCAATTATAACGACCCCACCCCTTACCCGGGATAGTGGTTCCTTCCCTGCATGTATAGCAATTGCAACATATATCTATATAACATACACACAACATCACAAATGCCGGCCTCAATGCCAGGCGCTCCGTGCACTCAGGGCACCTTTTAGGGTTTGTACTTGGTAGGCGGGCATAAGCCTCCAAACCCTTGTTGAAGACCTCACGCACCCGTCTCACTCAGAGGTACGCACCACACCAAAACCCGTGAGCACTATCAGTCGACCTACCCACGTAGTGTAACAAGCCTAGGGAATTCGCCCTGCTGCTTTGCTACCAATCGACCGCTCATCCGATCTTAACATTGCCACTTGGTGGAATGGGCATAAGCCTCCAAACCCCTGTTGAAGACCTCTCGCACCCACCCACTCAGAGGTGTCCATCGCCACTTGGTGGAATGGGCATAAGCCTCCAAACCCCTGTTGAAGACCTCTCGCACCCACCCACTCAGAGGTGTCCGCACTCCATCAACCAGCTCTTAGCAAGCATGCAACCAAAGGAGCTATACAAAGCATCCCATACACCACGCACATCGTCCTCACCATCTCCGCAGGCTAAACGATGAATACACGGAGTCTTCTCTGGTTCGCAATATAAACATCACCAATCCCGACATACGTCTGGATGGGCTTCACACAGCATGCCTATGCCGTACTACATACTTCCGGCTCTAGATGCAGACTCAACTGCTGGAATCACTTACGCGGTTCCATCTCTTGATGGAGGATCCCATGCACATGCAAAACAAAGGGCTTCACCTGCCCAAGGAAGAAAGATCGTTACCCTTGACGATCGCTTCAGCGCCATAGAAAAACTAGCCGGATGGAAATCACCGCAGCGGCCTTGCCTCTGCAACGCTGCACTCGGCTCTCTATTCGGCTCGACGAAGCTCCACCGGCGGCCGGAAAGCTCCTCCTCCTCCTCCTCCTCCAAGCTCTCCTCTCTTTCTTCTCTTTAGAGAGAGAAAGGCTAAGTGGAAATGAGATTTCAACTCAATCCACGGCCTTAAAGAGGCTGGAAATGCTTTGGACCACAAGATCCAAATAGAAGGAAACGAACGGTCGAGATCTGCCCAAAAACCCAACTTTTGGCTGACACGGCCTGTGACACGCCCGTGTCATAGGCCGTGTACCCTTAAGCGGCACACGCGGTTTGGAACTGACTGAACAACACGGGCACCGACACGCCCGTGTCGAACCTGACACGCCCATGTCATTCTTGAGACACGCCCGTGTCTCCTGCTACACGGCACTCACCGACTTCCAAAACCAGTATACGGGTCGGAACACGGCAGCCGACACGCCCGTGTCCAGCCTGACACGCCCGTGTTCATGGCCGTGTTCACGGCCGTGTACGGCTCTGACTCGAATAGGCCAATTTCCAACTTTAATTCGAACACGCCCTGGGACACGCCCGTGTCCCAGGCCATGTACCCCCGACACGCCCTGGGACACGCCCGTGTCCCAGGCCGTGTCTAACAGCCTGCTACTCAAAACTGTGTACAAACATATTTTGAGATTCTGGGGTGTTACAACCCTCCCCTCCTTATAGAAATTTCGTCCCGAAATTTAGCGCAACGCACAAGTATCAACACAACCACGCTGTTGCGATACAAACCAAAACGATCCAGGTTTAGAGCTCAGAGGCCACAGCTTGGCTCGCCCCATGGAATCGTACAACCACAACTGTTTGTCCCAAACAGAAATACATACATACATACATACAATAGACAACAAAATAAAGTGCACACTCCACTTTATTTCGGCTTCTCCGCATCTCGCAGAATCCGTTTAGCGGCCTCCATTAAGTCCAAAGCACGGATTTGCTGTTCTGCTTGATTTGAGCTTTGCGGCTCCTGCATCTCAAGAGTGTATATTCGCGGTTGCGCCCGCGATGCAGACGACTCTGCCACAGCTTTACCCTTCTCGTCATAAGACGCACTGTCTTTCTTTCACCCCTTGACGCACCATTCCAGCAAAATCGCGCGATATGCCCTGGCTTCCCACAAATGAAACATGTACGCGACTCAACTCGTTCTTGCCCAAACGTTGCTCCTGACGCAACATCTGAAGAAGTTTGTTCAGCAGGTCGAAACCGCTTCTTATCACGTTTCCTGAAATCGGATTGCTCTGATTGCGGAACTTTGAAGTCGGACTTTTCCACCGCTACGTTCTTCTTCTCCCGTACCCGCTTCAAATCCTTCTCTAGCGCACTAGCGGTATGTACCAATGCTTGGAATCCTTGGTTCACTGAACTCGGGAGAGCCAACCTCAGCTCATCACGCAGCCCTTCATAGAACCTATTTGTCTTCCGCGCCTGGTCCGCAAACGTCGACCCCGCATAACGACCGAGCTTGGTAAACTCATGCAGGTAATCGTCCACGGTCTTATCACCCTGTACCAGACGTTGAAATTCATTTTCCATTGCAATTCTCTGCGCCATTGGCAAGTATTTCGCCCAAAATAATCTAGAGAATTCGTCCATCGATATGTCGCCCAGATCACTACCTCCCAACTGGTGCAACTCGATCTCATCCCACCAAAGCCTCGCCTCTCCTTCCAGGAGGAAAGTGGCTAACGGGACTTGCTGCTCCTCACTAATCCTGAGCGCAGCCAGGATTCTTTTCACTCTAGAGAGCCAATCCTCGGCCTCTGTTGGAGACGTTGCCCCGACAAACGTAGGCGGATTAAACTCCATAAAGTGCTTAAGTTGCTCGTCTGCTGCTTGCACAGCAACCGGAACCTCAACATGCTCTTGCCTCGCACCAACCTCAACATGCTCTTGCCTCGCACCAACCTGCACTGGCGCCACAGCGGGCCTCGCTTGCCCAAAAGGTTGTGCCTGAAGCATAGCAAAGATCACCTCCGCAACTAAGCGCACCGTTTCCGCAGAAGGGGGAGGTGTAGGCACCTCAGGTGGTGCCGCACTCTCATCCGAACGCTGGGGCTCCGACTGCCCAGCTCCACTCCTCGTCACCTATAGGTGAACAAGATAGCATTACTTTCCATGCTAATATGGCAAACTCACCGAATAGACACACACACACATTCCTAGTGGACATTCCAGAGTTCATTAGCATTACAGCAGGTCGCACAAACACGTGCTCGCCACCCCACAAAAGAATTCGACCACGAATTCGTAAGAGGAAGACCGACAAAACCTCTGATACCAAAATGTAACGACCCCATCCGTTAAATGACGTATAGTAGAAGGTCTGGCCGGGGCCCCACACTATATGCCACAAACAGACGGTGAGGTCACAGGATAATACCAAACCAAACGAGTCCTAACTCAGAACATTCTAGCGGAAGCTTATTAAGTGCAAGAACTCATATCAATGAATGTCCACTACGATATAAATATCACATTTATATGTATAACCAGGAATATTTACAAGACCACACCGCACACGGCCTTAAGGCCTTACAAGTTACTCTTTACAATCCATATAATTGCATACATCGACACGCAGGCCGGCCACACATGAAATCCAACACTTCGCACGGCCTTCAAGGGCCTACCAGCACCATGGGCTTTTGCCCGCTCAATCCATCAGCCCGCAACACCTGCATATGGACGTCCACCCCATGGGTGATAAACAAAGCAACGGTCAGCATTCAGCTGACCAATTATAACGACCCCACCCCTTACCCGGGGTAGTGGTTCCTTCCCTGCATGTATAGCAATTGCAACATATATCTATATAACATACACACAACATCACAAACGCCGGCCTCAATGCCAGGCGCTCCGTGCACTCAGGGCACCTTTTATGGTTTGTACTTGGTAGGCGGGCATAAGCCTCCAAACCCTTGTTGAAGACCTCACGCACCCGTCTCACTCAGAGGTACGCACCACACCAAAACCCGTGAGCACTATCAGTCGACCTACCCACGTAGTGTAACAAGCCTAGGGAATTTGCCCTGCTGCTTTGCTACCAATCGACCGCTCATCCGATCTTAACATTGCCACTTGGTGGAATGGGCATAAGCCTCCAAACCCCTGTTGAAGACCTCTCGCACCCACCCACTCAGAGGTGTCCATCGCCACTTGGTGGAATGGGCATAAGCCTCCAAACCCCTGTTGAAGACCTCTCGCACCCACCCACTCAGAGGTGTCCGCACTCCATCAACCAGCTCTTAGCAAGCATGCAACCAAAGGAGTTATACAAAGCATCCCATACACCACGCACATCGTCCTCACCATCTCCGCAGGCTAAACGATGAATACACGGAGTCTTCTCCGGTTCGCAATATAAACATCACCAATCCCGACATACGTCTGGATGGGCTTCACACAGCATGCCTATGCCGTACTACATACTTCCGGCTCTAGATGCAGACTCAACTGCTGGAATCACTTATGCGGTTCCATCTCTTGATGGAGGATCCCATGCACATGCAAAACAAAGGGCTTCACCTGCCCAAGGAAGAAAGATCGTTACCCTTGACGATCGCTTCGGCGCCATAGAAAAACTAGCCGGATGGAAATCACCGCAGCGGCCTTGCCTCCGCAACACTGCACTCGGCTCTCTATTCGGCTCGACGAAGCTCCACCGGCGGCCGGAAAGCTCCTCCTCCTCCTCCTCCAAGCTCTCCTCTCTTTCTTCTCTTTAGAGAGAGAAAGGCTAAGTGGAAATGAGATTTCATCTCAATCCACGGCCTTAAAGAGGCTGGAAATGCTTTGGACCACAAGATCCAAATAGAAGGAAACGAACGGCCGAGATCTGCCCAAAAACCCAACTTTTGGCTGACACGGCCTGTGACACGCCCGTGTCACAGGCCGTGTACCCTTAAGCGGCACACGCGGTTTGGAACCGACTGAACAACACGGGCACCGACACGCCCGTGTCGAACCTGACACGCCCGTGTCATTCTTGAGACACGCCCGTGTCTCCTGCTACACGGCACTCACCGACTTCCAAAACCAGTACACGGGTCGGAACACGGCAGCCGACACGCCCGTGTCCAGCCTGACACGCCCGTGTTCATGGACGTGTTCACGGCCGTGTACGGCTCTGACTCGAATAGGCCAATTTCCAACTTTAATTCGAACACGCCCTGGGACACGCCCGTGTCCCAGGCCGTGTACCCCCGACACGCCCTGGGACACGCCCGTGTCCCAGGCCGTGTCTAACAGCCTGCTACTCAAAACTGTGTACAAACATATTTTGAGATTCTGGGGTGTTACAAAACTGCAGGTCCTTGTGGCTTTCATCCATATATTTTTCAAGTACAAGTCTTTGCTCATCAAGTTTTTCTTGCAGTTTCACCAGTAGGGAACTGAAATCTACTTCTGGAGCAAGAGATGTTTTCCCAGCCTGGAATGCTTTCTTGTAGCCTGTACTCTTCTTCCTAAGGTACAATATCATCCTTTTCTTAAGGACTGAGGCTTCTTCCTCACTTTCAGAATCTAATGATATTTGTAGTTCCATTGGTGTGCCTTGAACATCTATATCTAGTCTTGGGGCTAGGTCTTACACCTCCCCCTAAACCCCTGCAGCAGTGTGTTAATCAGCAGAAATGTCTTCCTTATGAACCTCTTCTCCTTCTTCTTGTAAGTTAGTTTCTAATCCATTAATTACATCATTCTCAGGAGTCTGAGGTTTCTCTGACAGATCTGGAATATGCACATCATGTGCCTCTTTTTCAGAAGTTTCTACAGCTGTATTGATGTCCTAAACTACATCCATCACAGTTAGGTTTTCAATCTCACTATCTAACTCAGCTATATTGTTATCTCCCCCTGGGATTGATAACTCTTGAAGATCTATTTGATTCACAGTCTCTTCCTAGACTTGGGATTATATTCCAGTTGTGAGAACTGGTGACTTCCTGGGTAATTCAGTATTATCTTCATGAGAACTGAATTCAACTCTTTCTTATGAATCACTAGAGGACTCCTCAGCTTGCACAGTATCATTCTTAGATTTTCTTACCTGTTTGGTCTCCTTCTTAGGTGCAGGTTCTTCCATGGAAAAACTCTGTCCCATCTAGATAGGATTCTTATATCCATTCTCCTCATGTGATTAATATTTGAACCAACAGTTTGGTTCAGTACCTCAGGTATGTTTGCATCCAGATACAAAATCAGTATTCTGCCTAAGTTAGGCTTCTTAATGCTTTCCTTAATCTTATTAAAGATAACAGTACTCCAGTCAGTCTTTATCTTGAAGATGATTCTGGTTATTAGGCTAAACATGTTGTAGGAAATCATATCATGCCCCCTAGTTTTGCAGAGGACAACTTTCCCAATCACTTCAGACAGAAACTTCCCCTTGGAGTTCATCTCTTTCCTAGTCATGGATGATCCAAGGTTTGTGTTTGGGGTTAGCCCACACCATTTGAGGGCTTCTGCAATTAGTGCAGAATCAATCTCCATTTCTTCTTTAATCCGTGGTATTTGAAAGGATTTGCTCAGATTTTTGGAAGTTATTTTGACTGTTTCTCCCTGAACAATAGATTTAATCTTGTTCCCCTTCGAATTCATTTTTGCATTGGAATAGAATTCTAAGACTTCTTTCTTCCATATCCTTGTCGGTTCTGAAACTACATAATCCAGACATTCTTCCTATATTAGGTCCACTACTGCCTTAATATCGGGTACTGCATCATCGAATGCACCCCGAACAAACTCATAACCTTCATTGATGTTGTTGTCCGTCTTGGGTACCATTGGAGATGAGAGAAGTGGAAGTTGAAGAAAGATAAATAGTGTTTCTTGGTCGATAGTAATGGTTTAGTCTCGAAAGTTCAGAGAGCGTAGTCGACAAGGTCTCGCTTCCTCCTATTTATAATTTTCTAAATAAGGAAGGACAAAAGGCGGGCTGAAATTTGAGTTTTTTTTGTCGACACAAATTTGTTTGTGTCGACACTGACCGCTAAAAGTGTCGACTAAGGGTTTTGAGTCTTGACAACTCCATGTGTCGACACCATTTTCTGTGTGTCGACACAGACTTCTAAAGTCTCGACAAAGGGTTTAGTGTCTCGACAACTCTATGAGTCGACATACTCAAGCTATATGTGTCGACATCTGCTTCTGTGTGTCAACACACTAGCCGACTTTGTGTCGACACCAAATTCTGTGTGTCAACACAAACTACTAAGGACTCGACACTTATAACTTGTGTAGTCACCGAGTCATGTTGAAGAGAAATTTTTTTTTGACCTATCATCTCATTCTATAATCAACATACCTAATTCAATTTTAAAATAGTTGAATTTTCTTTTATCAAGAGGTTTAGTGAATATGTCAGCTACTTGATTTTTAGTAGAAACACATTCTAGGTTTATGTCCCCTTTCTCAACATGTTCTCTAATAAAGTGATATCTAATTTCAATGTGCTTTGTTCTGCTATGTGAAATAGGGTTTCTAGCTATTGATATAGCACTATTTGAATCACAATATAAAAGAGTTTGACTTATCTTGATGTCATAGTCATCAAGTTATTGTTGTATCCAAAGCAACTAGGCACAACAGCTTCTAGCTGCTATGTATTCTAACTCTGCTGCGGATATAACAACACTTGTCTGCTTTTTGATGCTCCATGACACCAGTCTTCCACCTAGGAATTGGCATGTACAAGTGGTACTTTTCCTGTCTTCCTTGCAGCCTGCAAAGTCTGCATCTGAAAAACTTGTTAGCAGAAAATTTCCATTCCTTGGGTACCATAGACTAAGATCTGGTGTCCCCTTAAGATATCTTAAAATTCTCTTTGCAGATGAATAATGAGACTCTTTAGGGCATGCTTGGTATCTAGAACAAACACATGTTGAATACATGATGTCAGGTCTACTTGCAGTCAAGTATAGTAAGGAGCCAATTATCCCTCTATACATTGACTCATCAAAAGGATTCCTGCCTCATCTTTGCCTATAGGCATACTTGATCCTACTGGAGTGTTCATGGTGGAGGAAGTCTCCATGGCATATTTTTTAATCAACTTCCTGGTGAACTTAGACTGCGATATGGATAATCCATCATCAGTTTGTCTTACTTGGAGTCCCAAGAAGAATTTTAGCTCACCCATGCTGCTCATCTCAAACTTCCCTTGCATTAGTTTGGCAAACTTCCTACAAAGGTTGTTCTCAGTAGAACCAAAGATTATGTCATCAACATAAATCTGAACTAGGATGATCTTGCCCTTTGATTCCCTTAGGAATAGGGTCTTGTCTATTTTCCCCCTTGAGAATTTATTCTCAATGAGGAAAGTAAACAGAGTTTCATACCATGCTCTAGGAGCTTGTTTCAACCCATATAGAGCTTTCTTAAGACTGTAAACATAATCAGAAAAGTGTGGATCTACAAAACCTGATGGCTAATCCACATATACTTCCTCTTTTAGATCTCCATTCAGGAATGTTGACTTGACATCTATCTGGAATACCTTGAATCCTTTTTGGGCTGCATAGGAAAGGAATATTCATATTGCTTCCAGCCTTACTACTGGGGCAAAGGTCTGATCAAAATCTATTCCTTCTTTCTGCATGTAGCCTTTTGCAACCAATCTGGCTTTGTTCTTGACAATAATGCCATTTTCATCTAACTTATTCCTGTAGATCCATTTAGTCCCTATGACATTATGTCCATTAGGTCTGGGAACCAGTTTCCAGACTTTTCATCTCTTGAATTGGTTCAGCTCTTCCTGTATAGCACCAATCAAGTGTGAGTCTTGGATAGCTTCTTCAAACTTCTTTGGTTCTATTTGAGACAGGAAGCTTGAGCATAGTGCAGAATTCAAGCTCTTACTTCTAGTCATCACACCATGACTTGCTTCACCAATGATTTGGTGAGGTGGATGATATCTTACATGTCTCATAGCTAGTGGCAATCTTTGTTTAGCTTGTTGTTCTTCATTTTCTTTAGCTTGCTGATCCTCAATGTCTTCAGCTGGTTGTTCTTCAGTCTCAGTTTGTAAGTCTTGAGCTCCCCCTGGACAACATCCATCATCTTCAATCTCTTGGCCTGTTGGTTTATCTTCCCTGATGGTCAGATTTTTCATCTTGTCTTTTAAACCTGCAGAACTTGAAGAATTACTTGGAAACTCACAGTTAATCAACTTAGACTCATCAAAGATAACATGGGTTGATTCTTATACAACTTGGGTAGTCAAGTTATAGATTCTATATGATCTACTATTTTTGTTGTACCTAACAAATATCCCTTCTTGGGACTTGGCATCAAACTTTGTCAAATGAAACTTACCATTGTTTAGTATATAACACTTGCTACCAAAAATCCTAAAATAGGATAAATTTGGTTTTCTGCCTTTCAGTATCTCATAGGCAGTATTTTTGTGGCTTTTGGTGATGGAAGCTCTATTGAGAACATGACAAGCAGTATTTACTGCCTCTGCCCAGAAATATTCTGGGAGGGAAGTGTCATTTAACAAGGTCCTACCTGCCTCAATTAGAGTTCTATTCTTCCTTTCAGCAATTCCATTTTGCTGAGGAGTTCTAGGTGAGGAAAATTCTTGATGAATCCCAAGCCCTTCACAAAACTTTGTCATACATTCAGAATGAAACTCAGTTCCATGATCACTTCTGATTTTGACCACAGAACTATTTAGTTCATTCTGAATTTGCTTGACAAAAGTCTGGAAGATATATGGGGTTTCAGATTTTCTCCTTAGGAAGAATACCCAAGAAAACCTGGAAAAATCATCAACCACCACAAGAGTATAAACTTTCCTACCTAGACTATGAGCTGACATATGACCAAATAGATCCATATGCAGGAGGTATAAACACCTCATTGAGTTATTGGTATCAAGACTATGAAAGGAAGACCTGGTCTGCTTGCCCTTTTGACACGCCAAGCAAATTCCCTCCTTAATGCACTTAACTTCAGGACCATTTCTTACCAACTCTTCACTAAAGAGTCTACCTATGATCATGTAGTTCAGGTGAGCTAGACACATGTGCCATTTGACACAATGAGAAACTTTTTCATCTGCATCTAGGCATATAGGAGTGTCCTCACTCTCACACTCAAAGTCTAGATAATAAATATTTCTTCTCCTAGTGCCAGTCAAGATAACCTCTTGGTCAATTGACCTTCTAATTTGACACTCATCCTTGAGGAAGGAAATATCATAGCCCAGATCACAAAGTTGACTTATGCTTAAAAGGTTATGTTTCAAACCTTTCACATAAGCTACTTGTATGATAGTTACTATGCCATTTATTATCTTACCTAAACCTTTAGTTACCCCTTTTTCTGAGCCCCCAAAGATAAATTTGGGACCATTCTCAATTGGAGTGTACTCCTTTAGCATGCTTCTTGTTCCAGTCATGTGTCTGGAACATCCACTGTCCAAGTACCATGTATGGGTATGGCCACTTGGACTAACCTGCAACAAATATATTATCTAACCTTAGGACCCCAAATTATATTGGGTCCTAGGTGCAAGTCAGATCTAAACTAAACAGGTCTATCATCAGTTCTTCTGACAGATAGACTACTTTTACTTCTCTTAACACTTTTATTGTGTCAGCAATCAAAAACATAATGGACCACTTTGCCACAACACCAGCACTCATGCACATTGTACCTTCTTTTAAGAACTAGCTTAACAGTAATGTTGTTTGCAGCTCTTAAATTAGCTGGTGCATCAGCTCCTTTCTTAAGACTTTCAGCCAGGGCCTACTTAGGGACTTGTTTGGCAGTAGAAGTACATGAGATATCTTGAATCCTATCTGCAGCTGCCTTCTTTTCAGAATGCATACTTCTAATAGCTTCAGATATTCCTAAGTCTGCTTTGCTAACAGATTTTCCCTTAGCTTGATGATAGACTGGCAGACTTTTTGAGTAAGCTGATACCTTGTCCTTGAGTGTTGGGGCTGGTGCACCAAACACAAATGGTCCATTATAGGCCATTTGGTTTTTCTCATAGATTGCCCAAAAGGCACTAGAACCCTTGCCATCTCTACTACCTTGCTAATAGTGACCAAATATACTATCATGGTCATACCTATTAGAAGGTTGGACCACTTTCTTAAAAGAAATAGGAGGCTTGGAAGCAAGTGGCAGAGCTGGAGCTTTGCCTTTCCTTTTAGAATTGGTAGCTCTTGTTCTTCCTTTGAAACCTAATCCCTTCTTACCCTTTTGGGAAGAGAAGGAATCTATCAAAGGTAACACAGAACTGGGTTTTGAGAACTTGGCCACAAGCTCCCTTTCTTTTTGGAGTTTATTTTAAGATTCCTAATATGGTTATTCTTGAAAGTAATGGTATCCATCTTAATAAAAGTTATATTCTTCAATTTGCTAATTTCTTTTAACTTCAGATCCAACACTTTTGTTGAGTCTGAGGCAGCCAACTTCAGAGTGACATTTTCCTTTGCTAATTTTCTGGCTAGGTGCCTGCTTTCCTTAAAGGCTTGCAGGAGCTCTCCATAATCATCAATCAGTTGATTGATGTCTCCTTCAGATTCAGAGCCACCTTCATCTCTTGATGAAACTGCTTCTAACTCGGGGCTAGTAACATAATCTTACACTAAAGGTG
This sequence comes from Platanthera zijinensis, assembly GCA_039513925.1. Lineage (NCBI taxonomy): Eukaryota > Viridiplantae > Streptophyta > Magnoliopsida > Asparagales > Orchidaceae > Platanthera > Platanthera zijinensis. The sequence goes on from CM077093.1 coordinate 154,415,155, forward strand.
ATAATTGTACCTTACTAAGACTAGGCTGCTCCTGGTGTTGAAAATTATGAAGTGAAAGTGGCAGATTGCGTGACTTAGGAATTCTATCTGCGCGGTCTGGATAGACGGATAGGCAGGTCGGCAATAAGGCAGCGGTTAGCTGATGGTCTGGCAGCCAGGGCTATCTGTTCGCGCGGACTGCGCGGATAGGACTGGAAGTTAATCAAGTCTGCAGATGTGCTGGAAGTGGCGGCCTTGGCGGTCTGTTCGCGCGGTCTGTGCGAATAGAGGAGGCGGCCAACCATACCGGTTTTTGCTCAGGCAGCAGGATGTTCCTAGATGGTAACCAGGCGAATTGATTTTCTATCTGCGGTGTCCAGTAAGGTGTGGTGTGGACTAGAGCTCGGCAGACCGGCATGGCAGATGCCTTTGTCTAGCTCTTGTGGTGCGGCTTGTGGTAGCTGTAGGGTTCGCCGGTTAGGGCGGATTGATACTGGAGTTCGCCGAGCTTGGAGGAGCTTTACTAGTGTCCGCCATTAAGTGTGGACTGGCCCTGATGGACAGTGGTGTGGACTTGGTTGGTTTTGAACCAACTCCATGGTTGGCTCAGTCTGGAAAAATTGCGTAGTAGTGCGCGGACTGCTTCTCAGTCCGCCAAGTTCGGCAGGTGTTGCCCTGTGGGTTGGCTACTTTCTTGGAAAATGTTCATTGGAGAAGTGTCCGCCTAGGTGCGCGGAATAGAGCCTTGTCCGCTGAGTCCGAAAGCTGTCAGCTTGTGCCTAGCTGCGGACTCAGAGTTATGCGGACTGATGCTGTGTCTGCAAGGCGGGCAGACTACGTTCATTGTCCGTCGAGTTCAGCAGTTGGCTTGGTGCCTTGGCTGCGAACTTGGGGGAGCGGACTGTGCGGTCTCCGCTGGATGACAGACAGGCAATGTTGATACAGATTCTTGCGGGTTGTCGACGAAGTCTGGCATCCTTTGGCGATAAGGCGGACTGGGAAGTCAGTCCGGCCTTGGTGATGCTGAGGAGAGATTGCTATCGCACAAGGTCGCGGCGTACTAAGCGCACTGCTTGGTGTTCATCGCGGGATGGTTGCGATGATCCTATCGGCTAGGGTGGTGACCACACTCCTCATCGTGCCTATAAATAGGACCCCTCTGTCACGTCATGCACATAGAGAATGAACAGTAAGTGAGCCCACGAACCATTGCTGCGGACTGGATTTTGGTATCCGCCCGGGTTAATAGAGTTGACCGGTTTGTGCTGTGAAGGTTGTGCGGATAGCGCTGGAAAGCCAGGTCATGGCTCTAATTGCAGTCAGGGACAGTGTGGACTCTATGGTTAAGCAACCGACGGTAAATAGCAGGTCGCAGACGCGACTAGGCGGTCTTCTCTTTGGCAACTTGTTTCGGGGTTCAATAAGTCGTTCAGGCAACCTATTCAGTTCGGCAGCAGCAAATCACGCGGTCATGCAGCTAGGTGGCTTGCTGATCGGCAAGTAGAGCTTGCATTGGAATAACGATCTGTCCGCTCGGTCAGTTCGCGGTTTGGCGCACTGGGCGGTCTGTGCAGACTCCGTAGTGAAGTAGTGAAATCGGCGGTTACCCCTTGAGTTCGCGCGATTAGATTTGCCTTGTATTTTGTTCTGCTTGGTACATTGACGAAATCATGTCTCGCCATGTATGTCTCGCCTTGTAAGAAGATTGCTGTGATCAATAAATATTCTTGTTACTGCATGTGTCTCTGGTTGGGTTTTAGCATTCTAAGTTGAGATAACCCCTGCTCATTCCAAGATCCGGAAAATTCAACATGGTATCAGAGGGAGGTTGGAATGGATAAGCAGTGATCAACTAGGTTTTTATATTGCTCTTGTGAAGAGGAAACCAGTGTCGGACCATGGAAGCAGGACTAGTAAGAGATCTTGGTATTGATCTCCTAACTCAGACGAACTTCATGAAGTGGATTTTTTGTGTAGAGAGCTTTATTCTGGGTGAGGACCTCTGGGAGGTGGTTTGCGGAGAAGAAAGGCAAAGAATTACTACTGTCACTGGCAATGCTGAAGCGATGAGAGCTTGGGAGGAGAGAAACACGAAAGTGGAAGGGATCCTCAAGCAGTTGATCTCATCAGAGCTCTTGGACCACATCGACGGATGTTGGTCAGTTGCGGAGATGTGGATTTCTCTTGTTGGATTGTTCAACAAGGAAGGGAAGGAGGCTGCGGAGGATGGTCCTTCTACTTCATATCAGCAAGAGAGGAGTGATTCTCCTAGGCATGATGGGAAGAGGAAGGAAGGACCAAGGTGCTATAGATGCAAGAAGCATGGCCACATCAGGAAGGAGTGTAAGGTTATCCTTCACTCCTTGAACGTTGCTCATTTTGGGAGTAAGGGGAAGAACTTAGTTGAGACATCAACAAGTTCTTATCGGATGAAGACCATTGATAGTGCAGCTATCTGGCATGAAAGACTTGGGTATGTGGGGATGGACAAGCTGAAAGCAATGGCCGTGAAAAGTCTTGTAAGGGGCTTGCCTAACTTGTTATCCTTCAAGGACGATCGTGGTTGGACGGAATGTCAACCCGGATAAGCTGATCGCTTCAAGGTTGATAAGGCACAAACAAGGTTCAAAAGTCCATTGGAGATTATCCATGGGAGGTTGCTGGGGCCGACCGTCACTGCCAGTCTTGGGACAGCAGGTATATACTGTTATTTGTTGATGACTACTCAAGGTATGCTTGGGTATACTTCATGAAGGAGAAGTCAAACATGTTTCGATTGTTTGTGGAGTTCAAGAAGCTTGTGGAGGGTCAGCTTGGCTTGTGGATCAATAAGTTGAGAGCAGGAATCGGAGGTGGTTTCGGTTCTGCCGATTTCTTTAACTTCTGCAGAAAGCATGACATCCGGAGAGAGCTCTCTTGTGGAGATACTTCGCAGCAAGGTTGTGTTGCAGATCAGATGATCCATTTGTTAACGGAGACCTGCAAGTGTTGGATTCGATGCAAAGGCATTCCTAAGGCATTTTGGGCAAAAGGGATGGCCTGCGCGGTGCATGTCATCAATCAGATGCCTCTAAATCCAATCAATATGAAGACTCCGTATGAGATGATGTTCGGGGTAAAGCCCAGTATAAAGAACTTTCGAGTGTTTGGTTCTACCTGCTATGTACAATCACTTGGTGCTCTCAAGACGAAGCTAGTCTTTGTTGGGTATGATGAGTGGAAGAGGAGATGGAGGCGCATGGACCCAGTAACGAAGATGTTCGTTGTGTCGAGAGACGTTGTCTTCGATGAGCTGACGTCATACTGGGATAGCTCACATGTTGAGTTAGAGGTGAGCAGGTTAGATAATGGGCATGAGGAGGCTACTGCAAAGGTACAGTTCAAGCTGCCTGAGTCACAAGGAGCTTCAGGTTGTTCTAGCTCCAGGGCAGAGTCGTCAGGTTCAGGAAGCAGGGGGAGCGATGCTCCAGGTGCTTCTGGTTTGAAGACGGTGCCTTCTAGTTCAGGAAGAAAGGAGAGTTATACTCCAGGTGCCTGTGGTTCAGGAGGTAGGGGGAGTGATGCTCCATATACTTCTAGTTCCAAGGCGGTGGCTTCTTATACAGATAGCAAGGGGAGCGATGCTCCAGGTTTGACCGAGATTGGAGCTGGTTCAGGAGTTGCAGTGGAGGTGGTTAGCCGTGATCAAGGTCTTCGGAGATCGAAGAGGATCACCAATCCACCAGCTCGATACAGTGAAGGAAACTCGGTGAGCTTCATCTCATGTTTCCTTGTAGGCCCTCAGATCGAGCAAGGAACTTCTAGCTGTGAAGACATCGCTGAAGTCAAGGAGGTGGTTGACACCAAGGTTAAGGATTTGACTATTCTCAAAGGAGACGAGGCTTGGAACCTTGTGCCAAAGGTCGTTGGTGATACTCCTGTGACACATATGTGGAGGTCAAAGCTAAAGAAGGTAGAGGGAAGCATGGCTCCTTTTAGGAGATGCTGGAGGGATCCCTTATGGTCCAGGATAGGTAAGGTAAGGACTATTTCTTGGACATCTTCTCGGAGGCTCTATATGAGGTACCCGGTGCATGGTTACGGGAACTACTGGGGTTGCTTGCCACTTCTCACTTCAAGGGGGAGTGTTGAAAATTGTGAAGTGAAAGCGGCATATTGCGCGACTTGGGAATTCTATCCACGCGGTCTGTGCGGTCTGGATAGGCGGATAGGCAGGTCGGCAATAAGGCAGCAGTTAGCTGATTGTATGGCAGCCAGGGTGATCTGTCCACGCGGACTACGCGGACATGACTGGCAGTTAAACAAGTCTGCGAATGTGCTGGAAGTGGCGGCCTTGCCGGTCTGTTCGCGCGGTCTGTGCGAACAGAGGAGGCGGCCAGCCAGACCGATTTTTGCTCAGGCAGCAGGATGTTCCCAGATGGTAACTGGGCGGATTGATATTCTATTCCCGGTGTCCGGCAAGGTGCGGACTAGACTAGAGCTCGGCAGACTAGCATGGCAGATGCCTTGGTCTAGCTCTTGTGGTGCGGCTGGTGGTAGCCACAGGGTTTGCCGGTTAGGGCGGATTGATACTGGAGTTCGTCGAGCTTGGCGAACTGGTACTAGTGTCCGCCATTAAGTGCGGACTGGCCCTGATGACCAGTGGTGTGGACTTGGTTGGTTTTGAACCAAGTCCATGGTAGGCTCAGTCCGGGGAAATCGCGCAGTAGTGCGCGGACTGCTTCTCAGTCCGCCAAGTTTGGTAGGTGTTGCCCTGTGGGTTGGCTGCTTGCTTGGTTAATGTTCACTGGAGAAGTGTCCGCCTCGGCGCGCAAACTGGAGCATTGTCCGTTGAGTCTTGCATCTATCATCTTGTGCCTAGCTGTGAACTCAGAGTTATGCGAACTGATGCTATGTCCGCAAGGCGGGCGGACTGCATTCATTGTCCGCCGAGTTCGGCAGTTGGCTTGGTTCCTTGGCTGCGAACTTGGGGGAGTGGACTGTGCGGTCTCTGCGAGATGGCGGACAGGCAATGTTGATGTAGAGTCTTGTAGGTTATCGACCAAGTCTGGCGGCCTTCGGCGACAAGGCGGACTGGCAATTCAGTCCGGCCTTGGTGATACTGAGGCGAGCTGGCTATCGCACAAGGTCGCGGCGGACTAAGCGGACTGCTTGGTGTTCCTCGCAGGATGGTGACGGTGATCCTATCGGCAAGGGCGGTGACCACACTACTCATCGTGCTTATAAATAGGACCCCTCCATCACGTCAATCACATAGAGAATGAACAGTAAGTGAGCCCGCGAACCATTGATGTGGACTGGATTTTGGTATCTGCCCGGGTTAATGGAGTTGACCGGTTTGTGCTGTGCAGGTTGTGCGGATAGCGCTGGAAAGCCATGGCATGGCTCTGATTGCGTTCAGGGACAGTGTGGACTCTGCGGTTAAGCAACCGGTGGTAAACAGCAGGTCGCGGATGCGACTAGGCGGTCTTCTATTTGGCAACTTGTTTCTGGGATCAATAAGTCATTCAGGTGACCTATTCAGTTCGGCAGCAGCAGATCGCGCGGTCAGGTAGCTAGGCAGCTTGCTAATCGGTGAGTAGAGCTTGCATTGGAATAACGATCTATCCACTCGGTCAGTTTTTGGTTTGGCGGACTGGGCGGTCTGTGCGGACTCCGTAGTGAAGTAGTGAAATCGGCAGTTACCCCTTGAGTCCGCACGGTTAGATTTGCCTTGTATTTTGTTCTTCTTGGTACATTGACGAAATCATGTCTCGCCATGTATGTTTCGTCTTATAAGAAGATTGCTGTGATCAATAAAGATTCTTGTTACTGCATGTGTCTTTGGTTGTATTTTAGCATTCTGAGTTGAGATAACCCCTGCTCATTCCAAGATCTGGAAAATTCAACACCTGGTTGTGTCCATCCTCAGCTATGGACATCAGCCATATGCATTCGCTTCCTTTTTCTTTATTGACATCATTCAGCAACTATAAGAATTCTATTTCTTCATAATCTTCCTCAGTTGAGAACAGCCGAATGTAGGCCTCAGCATCCTCTTCATTTTCTAACTCTGATGAAGAAGAGTCAGTCCAGCTTTTCTGCTTCTTGGCCACAAAGGATTTCTCCTTCTTGACTTTATGCTTGTGTTTCTTTTTCTCACCACTCCTTTCTTTTGACAGGACAGTCTGCTATTACATGTCCCGCCTTGCTGCAATAATAACAAACAATTTTAGTAGAAGTTTATTTACCAGGTTTAGAGCCATACCTTTCCTATTTAGAGGTTTTCTTCATTCCCTTAGAGTAAGAAGAAGAAGATGGCCTGCTCCTCCAGTTCTTTTTCCACAGGAACCTTTGGAATTGCTTAGAAAAGGCAGCAAAATACTCATTAGAGTTATGGAAATTGTTGTACATGAGTCTGAACTTTCTGAATCAGTATCAGCAACTTTTCTGGGAGGAGAAGGAGTCTTTCTCCTATCCTTCTTTATAGCTTCAACATTGAAAGCCACTGACTTATCTTTGTTGTAAGACCTGCTGCTCTTTTCCTCTTCCTTTCTGGCAATCAACTGCATTTCACAGGACATCAATTTTCCAAACAAGGTTGGTGGAGGAGTACCCGCAAGTCTGGCCACTTCTCTGATGGCACAGACCTTGGTATCTCAGTCCTTAGTTAAAGACGAGAGAAACTTATCATTCAGTTCATAAGTGTTGAAGACCCTTCCATAAGTCATCAGCTCATTAATAATTCCGAAAAACTTTTCATAACACACAACTATGCTATCTGTCTTAGTTTGTTTGAAGCTTTCATACTCTTGATTGAGCATAGACTTCCTATCCTCTCTTACTTCTGTTATCCCTTCCATGTAGACAATCAATGTGTCTCACATTTCCTTTGAGGTTTTGTAGTGGACCATATTTTGAAATATGGAATCATCTATGGCACTAACAATTATGTTATGTGCCCTCTTGTCCAAAGTTTCTAAGAGGATCTCATCTTTTGTCATCTCAGAATAATTCTTTGGAGTTTGTAAATTCTCATCAAGAACTGATGTCTTCATTGGGATGAATGGACCTTCAAGAACTATGATGTAAATTCTTGGATCAGATGCCTCCATGAATAATCTGACCCTCTCTTTCCATATGCCAAAGGTTTCCTTTCTACATGTAGGAAGCTTCATGGATCCAAGTTCTTTGTGATTTTCACCTGAACCCATCTTGGCTATCTTATTACTGCCTTGGAGATATACTAAGACTGTTAAGTCTATTTTGAGTAACCTCCCTCTGATACAACTTGAAAGAATAGGTTTCAAGAATGTCTAAACACCTAGAGGGGGGGGGGGGGGTGAATAGGTTCAATTCTTGATTCCTTGGGCTGTTAATAGTTTATTTACAAAATGACTAAAATTCTTTAGCAATTACAACATATAACACATCAATCACAACAGACACAAATTTATAGTGGTTCCCCAAGAGATAGGTACATCCACTTTCCCCCTTCGCCTATCTAGCAATACACTAGATTCGGCCAAACTTCCTTCCACCTTCTCAGATCCTCAGATCTTACAACTCAAAACCCAAACTAGTTTCTACAACTCAGACTTCAATAAGTCCTACACCTTATGTTCTTTCCAAGAACCCTACCTCAGAGTGAATCCAGACTCCTACCACTCAGGCTATCAAGCCCTACCTCAGCCCTTATCACCAGGCCTACAACTCAGATAACATAATCTCCTACCTCTAGCAAATAGCCATACCTCAACCTTTATAAATATAGGCTTACAACACTCAGATCTATAAATAGATCCTACAAAAATTGTATAAAGAATTACTTTTCTTCCTTCACCCTGATAGAGAAAAAAAAAAGAGGGGTGAAGGAATCTTGATTAATCTTCTTCCTTCAGATCATTGCTGCAATGGATCAGATTCAACCTTACTTAGTTTATTCAAAGCTTCTTGAAAGAAGGAACCTAGGTTGAACCTTCTTGAGGAGTTGATGTAGACACAACTTCTTATTTCTTGCTGACTTGATTCAACAAACATTGACAGATTCAAAGAGATACTGTCTCCTACTCTGAATTAGAATCAGAACTATGTCCGTTATTTTTCTTTGAATGCTCGGCTCTATTTATATATCACATCAGAGGAAACTGGCTGATCCGGTGGATGACTGACATCTGACAGTTCTGACATGTCTAACCAGCCTTGTCAATCCTGGCGATCAAGTCTTCTATCTCGAGATCTGGCACTTATAGTTATTTAACTCAGCTGAATGTGTCGAGACACAAGGATAGTATGTGTCGACACAGATGAAGTATGTTTCTACACAATTACCCATGTGTCGACACACTTCCTCTGGTGTTGTCGACAAACTTCAGAAACTGTCGACACAGCTTTTATACAATGTTTTGACACAACTCCTTTGATGTTGTCAACACTCTTCAGAAACTATCGGTACAGCTCTTCAACCAGTCTCTACACTCCCTTTGTAGAATGTGTCGACAAACTTCTTTTGATATTGTCGACACTCTTCAGAAACTGTCGGTACAACTGATGAAGACCGAACTTCTGTATGTCGACACAAGTCCTGTATGTTGACATAGCTGTTGTAGACTTGAACTCTGAATGTCGACACAAGTCCTGAGTGTCGACAAAGCTCCTCCTACCCATGTTAGCACTTCAAATCAAATTGTGTCGACACTAGTTTATAAGTGTCGACATAGTTGATGTAGACTTAAACTCTGTGTGTCGACACAAGTTTTGTGCGTCGACACAGTTGATGTTAACTTGAACTCTGGGTGTCGACATAGTAGATGTCAACTTAAACTCTGTGTGTCGACATAAGTCATGTATGTCGACACAGACTTGCTTCTTATCTCGACACAGCTCCTTCAAAGGTGTCGACACCAAATAAGTTTCTCGACACCTTTTTACTTAGAATAATTTCTGCAATCTTTCTCCTGCACAAATAAACTCAATACACCATCAAATACAACCTGATGTATATTATTGAGTCAGGTGAGGCTTCTCTAAATCAGGTAGACAATCTCTACCCAACATATATGTAGAGTTTATTTTATTCAACATACACTAACGAGACTAACGGTCAACAATCTATAAATTGACTCTTAATGAAGCCGACATTTTAAAGGGACACTTATCAACTGGGTCTTACCCGACGAGATTTCAAGAGGGTCAATAAACGGGACACACGAGGTGTCGCAACGATCAAACCAGCAGGACGCACGAGGTGTCACAACGATCAAAATGACTCGATAGTTAAAGTGGCACAATAACTACATTTGTTTACCAAAGCTACGAGATAAAATTTGGGAGAAGAGGTTCTAGGTGAAACACATGTCGTAATTCAAGACAATTAACTAGCAATTTGAGGATAAGGTTAATTTAAACATGACAAATCTAAAAAAAATGGCTAAATATTTTGAAGAAAAGAGCAAGAGGTAAAGCAAGAACAACACTTGCCTTGGTTTCTACTTCAAGCGGTCTTCCAATATACTCCATGTCACGGTTCTAGCCAAAAGAAGGCGCGGGAAAGCGAAATCTACAAGGATTTGGCCAAAAGAGAGGTTAGGGCCGAAAACCGTAACGAAAAACTTCCACGAAACGAGAAAAACTTACCATGATCGTGAAGATCTCGGCGAGAGCATTCCGGATCTATGCTCAGTTTGCGATTCCGAGCACCGTAGCTCCGACGGCGGCGATCCGAAGCTTCACGAACTTAGAACTCTCGTCGTCACTCTCGCTCTCTGGTTCGGTCAAGACTTAAGGAAGAATATGAAAATGAATGTAAGGGGGTGCCGGTTCAATTTATCTTAAGTATAAGAATATATATATATATATATATAATTTCTTTTGTCTAAACAGGAAAGAGGCGGACAATTTAAGTGAATGTGCGCGGTAAAAAAAATAGAGGCTAAATATGGCTCTGAATCGAAAAGTGATCAACACGGAAGTTGTAGATCTCGTCAAGACGAACAAAATCCATATTAATTATTTTTCTATATTATGCCGTTTTGACCCTCAAAACGCAGCCCGAAAGCAGGCTAAAACGGATTTTCTCGGGATGAACTACAGATTTCTCGAGTGCAGCACATGATTTCTCGAGAAGGGAGCTGGGATCTCTCGAGAACAAACTTAAAGGTCTCTAGTACTAGATTAGGATTTCCTGAGAAGGCTTTTGAGTTCTCGAGTACTAGATCCCGATTTTCCCGAGAAGGTTTTTGAGTTCTCTAGTACTAGATCCAGATTTCCCAAGAAGGAACAAAACTAAATTGCATGAACAGTGCTCTTTTGTCCTCAAGAATAGTGGATTTTGCAAATATACCCTTGATTAAACTTTAGGAATGAATAGTACTTTTCATTTTTGAATAGTGCTTTAATATTATAATAATCATATTTTTATATTTTTGAACAAGGAAATACGAGTTCAAAACGTAGGCGCAAACGCGCGCCGAATTAAACGAAATTCACACCGTAGGCAAACACTGACGCTACGAATCCAACGGCAAAGACGGAACCGAAATCCGGCATGCCGTTCTCGAGATATAAATTTTCAAAGTCTACGGCGAACATAAATTCTACAAAACTTTGGAAATTCGTTGAGGCTCGAATATCGCTTGGATGGCGACGAAACTTGACGAGCATGTCAAAAACTAATTAATTTAATTTCCTAATGTGAAATTTTCCATTTTCAACAAGTATTCATGAATTTGCCCGACTCGACCGAACAGACGCAAAAACGCACTAACGGCGACACGCTGTCAACTCCACGTTAACGTGATGCCCCTTACTTCTTTATGACGTCACCAAGAGGATTAAATAATTGTCGGAAAATCAGGGGCGTTACGGTCACCCCTCCAAAAATGAAGTTTCGTCCCGAAACTTGGAACACGAAACGAAACAAGAGGGCAGAGGGAGAGATATGATAAAAGAATTCATTAAACAAGAATACTTACCAGGGAAGACTAGGAGAACAACTGAGGATGATATTCTCTCATTGCGGATTCCAATTCCCAAGTGCACCTCTAGTATCCTGATTGTGCCAAGAAAACTTTAACCATCGGAATTGTCTTCTTTCTTAGCACACGATCTTGCGTCTCCAGAATGCGGGTAGGCTCTTCGACATACAAGAGATTAGGCTACAACTGGGGTACTGAGACTAGAACATGCCTATCACTACGAATAAACTTGTGCAACTGGCTCACGTGAAACACGTCGTGAACACCAGGGAAAGAATTAGGCAATTCCAGTCTATAGGTAAAAACTCTGACGCGCTCCAGAATCTGAAAAGGTCCCACATACCTGGGATCAAGCAGTTCGTGAAGGTGCAAAGTTATTCTAAGTAGTCAAAGCATTTCGTGAAGGTACAACGTTATTATTCACTCTTGTAGAGGCTAAGAAGCACTCTTGTAGAGGCTAAGAAGCTCAAGCCTGGTTTGATTAGTATTACCGTGGTATCAGAGTTTGCTGACGTCTTCCCCGACGATCTTCCTGGAGCTCCACCACAGAGAGAGATCGATTTCACCATAGAGTTAGTGTCACGTGTCAGGCCTGTGTCACACTCTCCGTACCATTGAGCACCAAAAGAGATGGCGGAATTGAAGGTGCAGCTTCAAGAGCTGCTAGATAAAGGTTATGTGCGTCCAAGTTCATCGCCTAGGAGCGCACTGGTCGTTTTCCTAAAGAATAAGGACATTAGTTTGTGGTTGTGCATAGATTATCAGGAATTGAATAAGCTGACAAAGAAGAATAAGTATCTGATTCTGAGAATCAATGATCTGTTCAACTAGCTAGTTGACTCGAAGCATGATCTAAAATTAAGGCATTATTAGTTGAGAATCAGGGAAAGTGACATTCCCAAGATGGCATTCAGTACACGTTATAGGCATTATGTGTTCACTGTCATGCTATTTGGGCTGACGAATGCACCATCCGTGTTTATGGACTTGATGAACCAGACATTCAAAGAGTACTTGGACCAGTTCGTGATAGTCTTTATTGACGATATCCTTGTGTACTCTCAGTCTAAGGAAGAACATGCGGATCATTTACGCACTGTTTTGGAGACACTGAGGAAGAGTCAGTTGTAAGCCAATTTCTCTAAGTGTGAGTTTTGGTTGTCTTCGGTAGCGTTCCTTGGTCATGTAGTTAGTGGAGAAGGAATTGCAGTGGACCCGTCGAAGATAGTTGTGATATGGGAGTGGCCAGTGTTGCCTACTGTGGAGGAAACCCGTGGTTTTCTGGGGCTTGCCAGCTACTATAGGTGCTTTGTAGAGAACATCTCATGGATAGCGCTACCCCTCACTTCCTTGACGAGTAAGGATCATAAGTTCCTTTGGTCGCCAGCATACGCACCAGATTTTGAAGAATTGAAAATTTGTCTGACCACGACGCCTATTCTGTGCTCTTCATGTGGTTCAGAGGGCTATGATATCTACTGTGATGCCTAAGGGAGCGGATTTTACTGAATTTTACTTAAACATTGGAAGGTGATAGTGTATGGCTCACGCCAGTTGAAAGTGCATGAGAGGAATTATTCAGTCCATGATTTGGAGTTAGCGTCCGTGATATTCTCTCTGAAGATTTGGATACACTACCTGTATGGCATAATGGTCGATATATTTATAGAACATAAGAGCCTGAAATATTTGTTAGATCAGAAGGACTTGAATATGCACCAATGGAGGTGGATGGAGTTTCTTGGGGATTACACCTTCAAGATACATTACATTCCTAGAAATGGAAATGTTATTGCAGATGCATTGAGTCGCAAGGCACCTGCATAGGCTTACTTGACATAAATGCATGATGAGCATCTTATTCGAGATTTAGAAGCCTTGTAGATATCTTGTGTTGATAGGAGATATAGTGCTAAAGTTGGTTTGAATTGGACAAAGGTGCAGTATGACCTCGCAGACAGAATACGGCAAGCGCTGGAGCTAGATGACAACATAAGACACTACTTGGCGGAATCTTTGGATAAGTCAAATGCCCAGTTTATTGTTAGTGATTGACTTTTGTGGAAGGATAATTGATTGTGCATCGCAAATGTGGGCAAATTACGGGAGGAGTTATTGTTTGAGGCACATTTCACCAAATACTCAATCCACACGGGGTGCACAAAGATGTTTAAGGACATGAAAAAGTTGTTCTGGTGGCCCAGATTGAAAAGGGCATAGCTCTATATTTTTCAAAGTGTCAGACATGTGCGGATTTCGTGCACGGCTTGTTGAGATCATAGAGAGGGAATGATGTCATTTGGGTAATCGTTGATCATCTAATAAAGGTGTCACACTTCATTCTGACTAGGAAGGACGACTCAGTGGAAAAGATGGCGAAACTTTACATTTACAATATCCTACGATTGCACGGTGTGTGTAATGACCCGGTCCAGCTAGGGAAAGCACCAAGCATAACTACAGGGCTGCAACCCATTTACGCCAATGCCATCTCCGCACCTTTCAGCAACGGCCGACAACTTAGTTGGTGATGAGCTCTCGGGTTGAGAGTTTATTAAAGGGTTCCGGGTTCGATTCCTTGCGCCAACAACCGACCGTTGCTGAAAGGCACGGAGATGGCGTTGGGGTCAACGGGCTACAGCCCTGCAGCGACACTTGGTGCTTGGCCAAGCGGACCGGGTCTTAAATAAAAGTGCACTTTTATGTAATGACCTGGTGCGGCTAGGCCAAGCACCAAGCGTTGCTAAAGGGCTATAGCCATTACACCCTAACACCATCTTCGCGCCTTTCAGCAAAGGCTGATTATTGGCATAAGGTTTCGAACCTGCAACCCTTTAATAAACTCTCAACCTGAGAGCTCATCACCAACTGAGCTACAACTAAGTTGGTGATGAGCTCTCCGGTTGAGAGTTTATTAAAGGGTTGGGGGTTTGAAACCTTGCGCCAACAACCGGCTGTTGTTGAAAGGCGCAAAAATGGCATTGGGGTGTATGAGCTGCAGCCCTGTAATGACGCTTGGTGCTTGGCCTAGCCGGACTGGGTCGTTACAGTGTGCCTTGTAGAATCATTAGTGATTGAAATGTGTTCTTGACGTATAATGATTGGAGGCTTATTCATCAACGGTTGGGTACCAAACTGAAGTTCGATATGGCCTTTCATTCACAGATAGATGGTCAGACCGAGAGGGTAAACAAGATGATGGAGGATATGTTTTGCATGTGGACCCTAGATTAGGGAGCTGGGAGGACCACATATATATGATCGAGTACGCCAACAACAATAGCTACCAAGCATGTTATGGTGCCCTTCGAGGCACTCTTTGGTAGAAAATACCAGACTCCCTTATCATGGATGGAGACGGGCGAAACAAAGTTATTTAAGCGAAAGGAAGTCGAAGATGCTACTTTAACTATATGTACAATCTGGGAGCAGTTGCTGATCGCTTTGGATAGACAGGCTAAGTATTATAATGCCTAGAATAAAAACGTCGAGTTTGCCGTGGGCAATTGGATTTATCAGAAGATCAAATAGTTTAAGGGAGTATCAAGGATTCCACGCTTAAAAAACCTAAGTCAGAGATACCTTGGATCGTTTGAGATATTGGAGCGCATTAGTGAAGTCGCCTATTGATTGAATCTTTCGACTGAACTAAGTGGTTTGCACGATACATTCAACATATCGGTATTGCGGAAGGTGGTGCAAGAGCATACGCATGTGGTTGCTTCGGATCAAGTTCCTATTGATAGTAGATAGACAACGAAGGTCAAGCCCATTTGAATCGAAGACTTTGAGGTCAAGCAGTTGCGAAATAAGTCTATCAGGATGGTCAAGGTCTGTTGGGACAACTGTGGCCTTGAACAATTAACATGGGAGCATGAGAAAACAACGAGAGTGGAGTATCCCGAGTAGTTTACTTGAGGTATACTTTTGTAATATTGACACTTCTATGTTTTCCTACAAAGTGTAATTTCGGGACAAAATTTCTTTGAGTGGGGTAGATTTGTAACGCCCCAAGTTTCCCAAAGCTAGGAGTTGTTACCGCCCGACGGCAATGTTAATGATGGCGGTAGCGCGACTTATTTATTTGGACTTCCTCTCAAAGATCAACTGCACGACAGTAGTGATACCACATGATAGTAATGACCTTTAGTCGTAAACAACATGATCTTGTGATGCATCGTCTACCGTGCGACAGTAGTGAGGTACCACATGACGGTAGCAGAGTAGTTACGACACAGGCATGTGTCAACGACTGATTGGGGAATTAAAATGGTGGCTTCCCGAACAAGCCAATACTTGGGGTACCGTGCGGCTATAGCTAGTTACTGCATGGCGGTAACTTTCGTAACTACAGCTTTAGCTTGTATCATGGTCGTTCGTTTGTTCCCCATGACATCCGACGGAGGGATCTCGACCAAAACCAGCGAAGGAGGTTTCAACCTTATTTTTCTCTATGAGTTTCTCATTCTAAGCGTTAGAGAGAGGGGAGAGGTTTGGTAGACGAAGAAGGAGCTTTCCGCCATTATTAGAGCTTCAAAGCTCTGATCCATGAGTTGAGATCTGCAGAGGCAAGACCGTTGCGATAACTTTCTTCCGGCTAGATCCTCGTCAATGTCACCGAAATTGAATACAAGGGTAACGATCCTCTTCCTTAGATATATGAAGTCCATTATTTTGGTATGTTAGGGTAGATACTCCACGAGCTTGTGGAAGTGGTTCACCCAGCGGGTTGATCGGTTCTATACCTGTTATATTTCCATGTAGACTCATGAATCGAAGTACGGAAGAGGCATGCTGTGTGAAGCCCATACAGACAGGTTGGTCTTGATTGGTGATGATAATTTTGTATACCGGAGAAGACACCGTGGTAAAAGTGTAATTTTTGGAGTAGGAGGGTGTGTGTTGGGTCTATTGTACCCAGTATCGCAGATTTATAAGATGTCAAACATGTCAATGGTATACACATAGTTGTATTTGATGTTGTTCAAGCTCATCATGTACAGGATGTTCCATGGATCAGGTTTAAACAGATAGTCTAAGTGATGGTGATAGGTGGTCATAAGGAAGAGATGTGGAGAGACAAAAATCTATCTAAGTCCACAGATTTTGAGTAAGGAAAGCTCACTAAATGCCAGCCGTCAATAAAGGATGTTGGCAAGCAAGAAATTAGGCTAATTCCACAAGCGTTGAGTGACGAATTCTCACTAAACGCCATATAACAAAATGCGCTGAGTATAACTTGTATAGTCTAAGCCTAACTATTGGCTGGAAAGAAATGTGGCCAAGTCCACAGGCATTGAGTGAAGTCAACTCACTCAACTCAATATAGCTGAAAGCTTTGAGTAATACTTAGTCTGCTAAAGCCTGAGAATAAATAGGCAGAAATGTGTCCAAGTCCACAGGCGTTGAGTTAAGTCTACTCACTCAACGCCATATAACATAATTCGTTGTGTAAGACTTAAACTGTCAAAGCCACATAAAATCTGTGTAGATATTTACCCAAGTCAACAGGCGTTGAGTGTAGCTTACTCACTAACGCCCTGTGATAAAAGCGTTGACCGAAGCCTACTAACACAGTGCCATGTCAATATAACTGATAGATGCAGAAAGCGTTGAGTAAAGAAGTAACTCTCAACGCTTCCATGGCAGGAAAATTGGCTAAGTCTAAAAGCAGTGAGTGAAGGTTGCTCACTCAACACCAAATGATAGAAACATGCTAAAGGGCTTTGGCGTTGAGTAAAGGTTCTTGCTCAATGCCTACTGACAGAAAAATTTTCCAAGTATCTTGGCGTTGAGTGAAGGTTGCTCACTCAATGCCTAGTGACAGAGAATCTGCCTAAGTGTTGGGGAGTTGAGTGAAGGTTGCTTACTCAATGCCTATGCTCTAATGCTTTTTTACTAAGTCCATAGGTGCTGACGTCAGCAATTGTCAGCTAAATTCAAAATGTTGCGGGAAGGCTACAGTATACGACAAATAACGCTGCAGTCCTACCACATGACTTTTGCAATTAATGCAAGGTTGCAACGGCTAAATCCTGCTGTGGGTCCACAACTATGAGAACCATTGAGCAGCAGAATAGAAAAGGCAGTGCTCTGATTGAAGAAACTAGCTTTTCACACATACAGCTAGCAGTCAACTTCTTCCTCACCATTGTTATAAAGGCAGAAGAACAGAGTTCAAAGCAGCTGGTCTGAAAGCTCAACAAAGTTAGTTGTTGTCCTCTTCATCGACAACAACAAGTTCAGAGATAATCTCTGAGGTAAAGAGAGCAGCCAAGGTTCAACATGAGATGCAGGATCTGGGATCTAAAGTAAGTTAGTTGGTGCCATTTTTACACACACTAGCATGTTTTGAAGGCTTATTTTTAGAGCAAGAAGAAGAAGCTGAATCATCTGCTTTTCAGCAGTTTAGAAGATACGGCTGAGACTATCTGAACTCAAGAAGCAGCTAAGGGAAAAATTCCCAGCTGTAGTTACTTCTCAGCTCAAGCAAGCCTTATCCTGAAGATCAACTTCTGGAGCTATGAAGAAGAAAGAATTGAGATTCTAGTTCAATCTATAAAGGAAAGAAGAAGTAGAATAGGTTTCTGCAAGTTACTTCCAGCTCAAGCAGATCTATACCTGTTGTTGTGAAGATAGTTAGAGCAGAGATAACTCAGCTCTAGTAGCCGACACAGAGAAATTTCTCTGTGTTAGTTTAACTAAAACCATTGTACTCCTGTACGATCTTTATAGATTTGAGCTGTAGGCCTGAATATATAAAGGCTGAGTGTAGGATCACTTGTTTATCTCAGGTTGGATTATTTTGAGAATCTAAGTGTAGGGCTTTGGCCTGAGCAGTAGGATTTAAGTGTGAATCTAAGTTGTATGATCCATTTTTGATCTAAGGTAGGTGATCATTTGATTAATGAGTTGTAGGGCTTTTGGTCCTGAGGTTGGAGAGTTATTCTCTCTGAGTTGTAGGGTACTTGTGCCTGAGTTGTAAGATCCTTTAGATCTGAGGTAGGGACTTTGTGCCTAAGCTTTAGGAGAGTCATTCTCTCTTAGGCAGGATCATTTGTGGATTTGAGGTAGGGTTGTCCTCCCATCCTGAGTGGTAGGGCCTTTGGACTAAGGTAGGTGATCAGTTGATCACTGAGTAGTAGGGCTTAGAGCCTGAGTTATAAGTCTTGGAGGAGACTGAGAGATCCTGAGGGATCTGTGGTGTAAGCTCTTGGAGCTGAGTTTTGGGGAAGTGCCTTGTCTAACCAGAAGTTAAAAAGGTTAGAGGGAAAGTGTACGTACCAATAATCTGGGGAACCTCTATAAATTCTGTGTGTTCTTCTTGTGTTATTTCTTTATTGCAGGTTGTGTGTTTCTTGAAAACATAAAACTACTAACTCACAAAGTAATTAAGAAGGAAAATAAAAGAAAGTCACAAGAGACTAAGAAAACTATTCACCCCCCTCTAGGTGATTTAGCTATCCTTGAAATTAAAGACTTTAAAGTGGTATTAGAGAGAGGTTACTCAAAAAGGACTTAACAGTCTGAGTGATCTCCATGGATAGCTAAAAGGTTTGTGCTTGTGAGTCAAGTAGTGAACCATAAGGAGTGGAGATCAATGAAGTTTCAATTCTGCAAAAAGGAAACGTCCTACAATGGGCTGTTTGCAGCTATTGTAGATGATGAAGACTATCCTGTTGCCCTGATAGGAATCAGAGCCCCACTTTGCTCAGTGTTCAGAGACTATGGTAAAGTTGATGTCTATCCAGATGCAAGGTTAAAGATCAGGTCCCCTCTTTCACAAATAGACAGTGATTCAGAGGTGGATGATGATGAGGAATTTGACTGCAGATGTTATGGGCTAAAAACCATGATAGAAGAAGAATCCTTCCAGGATCAGCCTGGTCCTGGAAAGGTACATTCTCTATCTAGTTCTTCTTTTGTTCAGATTATGAGACCAGTCAAGATTCTGATGCATCCTCATCTAGTGATGAATATGACTATGAGTCTGAGGTAGATGTCAATCAACTGATTGACAGGTATGGAGAAATTTTGGATTCTTTGAAAAGAAGCAAGAAGTTGGCTAAAAAGCAGGCTGAGGAGATTGCTTCACTTCATCTAACTGCTTCCCAGCAATCTGAGACAATAACCCTGCTGGAACAGAAGGCAAGGGAAGTTAGCGAACTAAAGGATATCTCAAATCTCCAAATTGAGACTTTAAGCCAGAAGGACAAGATCATCTTGGATCTTGAAGGAAAACTCCTAAAGGAGAAAATGGTGGTAGCTGATTTCAATAAGCCCAAAGTTATGTCGCCACTGATTTACTCCTTTATCTATCAAAAAGATGAGAGGTTTAGGGTCTAAGTGGAATTCTAAAGTTGAACTTTCCAACAGGAAAGGCAAAGCTCCTGCAGTGCCTTAGTCCACCTTTCACAAGGTAATCCTCCCTTCTAACAGGTATGAGCATGAATGCATGCATGGTCACTGGAAGAATGGGAATCTTTCCTATAAGTGTACAAATGTACCTTACAGTGGAAGAAGAAAGGACATGAGGTTGAGAGCACAAAAGGCTCCCTATAAAGAAGTTCAAATGGCCCATCATTAACCATTTGTATTTAGTGCACCAGCCCCTACACTCAAGAATAAGGTAGTGTCATTTTCTCAAGATCTCCCAACGCACATACAGACCAAAAGCATGTCTGTCAGCAAGCAAGACTTGGACATTTTTGAGGCCATCAATAGTCTGTCTACAATTATGAATACCACTATTAGTAGATCTCAAGAAAAAATAAGCTCTTCTACTGATAGTCTCACCTTTAGTAAGATTGTGGTTGAGAGAAATAAAAAGAAGGAAGCTGTTCTTCATTCTAAACAGTCTGCTATTAACACAAAGCATAAATGCATACCTACTCAAAAGAGAATGTACAATATTCTTGAGTGATGGTGTTGTGGTAAAGTGGGCCACTAAGCCATACAATATTGGCACAACCCTAGTGTGCCAAGGGAAAGGGTGAGTATTCTGACAGGATTGTTGTAGGCAGATATGTGCATCTTTATGCTAACAAGGACCTAGGACCCAATTCATTTTGGGGTCCTAAGGTAAAATAAATTCTGTTTTGCAGGACAGTCCAAGTACCCATACCCATATATGGAACTTGGACAGAGGATGTTTCAGACTAAGGACTGGAACAAGGAAGCTATCTTCATGATCATATACATGTAGATAGAAGAGAATTGGTGTAAGATCCGCCTTTTCCCTTTTCGAAGGCATCCCGGATCTTATGCCCAGAACCGCCGCCTTACGGTGACACTAACTCCTGAGTTAGTCGACACCGTAAGACGCCGATTCTGCCGGCTATTACGATCATTTTTCACTAGAGATGCGGAAGTAAAAGTGTATAAACAAGCTAATACACATGTCCACAGAAATCACAGAGCATATCATATATATGGAAATGAAAGTGCTACTATAGTCCATAATGAGTACTAAAGAGAAAGTAGGGCTTATGCCCATATACATCAATAGAAATCAGACTCTCTCTCACAAAATAGAAAGATGTAAACTAAGCTATCCACTACATCTCCTCCCACCTGAGGACGTGCGGTAGTAGTGTCTGGTGGTGGTAGCTGCTCCTCATGCCCTACCTCCTCGTCCCGCTGGACGTGCTGGTCCACCTCCTCGAACTCCTAAAAAGGGGGAGTCAACGTATGTTAGTCAAAAAGACTAAGTCGTATCCTCAACACCTCCTCCTGTCGCTCTTAGGCACCGGATGGAAGGAGGATGCGGAGGACAACAAGGGGTAGCAAAGTGGAAGCAGGTGACATTTCTATCTAGCAGGAGTAAGTAAAATCTAGTAGTTCTATATATAATCTAGCAGTTCTATATAAAATCTAGCAGTTCTATATAAAGTGCAAGTAAGTAAAGACAGTGCAGAAAGAAAAGGACTGCAGTAAGAAGATAGAACTGGAAGTAAATGCAGTACAGAAAGGAAAGTACGCTACTGCTACTCCTACTCCTATCAATATCACAGAAGTACCCCAACTTATATGAACGCCCATACGAACTTATAAGTTAGGGTTTCCAAAAGTAACTTATCATATAAACCGCCCATACAATTTATATGATAAGGATCTATGAAGCGTATGTCCTAATGAATGAATGTATGTTATGATGAGTATGTTAAACATGCAAGTGCAACACACACACATGACTCCGTGATCACAGACCTTTAGTTCCCTCTTTTTGAGAGCTTGCATCACTCTCGGGTACTACCGTTGTGGCTACGGCAACAGTGGAGCGGGCTCTCCACTTCTAGGTGGGTATAAGCACTACCAGACCTAGACCCCTCTCATACGCCTCTGTACACGTCCTAGGTGCACTCTAGAGTTTTGCGTACGTATTTTGCTGACTACCCGTCAGTCTTGTAGGTCGAGTGTACGTCTTCGGGGATTCCGCAGTATTATATATTTAGCATACTGGCCCCTCCACCCGTACTCCTCGCCCGAGTCATCGTACTGCCATCAGTGCATCGACTGGCCAGTCCCGCGTGACTCGCCACTAATTTTATGCACATGCAAGGTATTAATCTGAGCTTCCTGCTCGTACTGATATTGATAACACATTCCCTCCAATCCAATTTGGGTGAGCAAGTGCTTGTATCCCTCCAACCTTAAGAAACAGGTGAGCAAGCCACTCGTATCCCTCCAACCCGGTTAGGATGAGTTCATTACTTGTATCCCTCCAACCTTGTGAAACAGGTGAGCAAGTAACCCACATGATGTTTCCAACCTTATTTAACCGGCGAACCTATCGCGTAGAACTCCAAGCCTATTAGACTATTCTCGTCTAAGGTTTATTATACATAGTGATTTAGAGTGAATCCTAGGACTGCCCAAGGCATGCCCCGTGAGGGGGTCTCGAGGGCACTAGGAACCAAGACGGGCATGAAACCCGAAGTTCCCTTTCGCAAGGATAATTAGTTTTAGTCGATGTTTACCCGTTACCCACGATTCTCCTTTAGTATTACTCCTTAGTAGCCTAATGACTTATGGTATTAATCGGAAGTCAAGGGTCTCCCGTCGGACTCCGTTATGCCTATTGTAAAGTGATTTACAGTCTATCACTCGTTACTATACTTATGATGTAATCGACACCACCCGGGTTTATTCCCAATTTCCACGACTATCCCATTTTATTCTATCTCCCGGTGGTCCTAGTAGAGTAAACCTACTTATTCTAAATGTAGCCCCAGACCTAATACCACCCTGCCATTTCCAAATTACACTACCATCCCCATCGTTCTGTTCATTAATCTAGGGTGGTATTATCTAGATAGGTATTTACGTACGACACGTCTATCGAGACTGAGCGACTAGGGTAAGATGACCTAACTAATGATCACTTGAATGAACTTCCAAATGCAATGTATTGTGTTTAATCACATGAGATTATTATAGATATGATACATCGATTTATTCATTATTTTATCTCCACCAGAATCAGTCAATTATTGTTAAGGGTAAAATTGTCATTTTCTCGTATCCTTATAAATTAAATCTTCAATTCATCAAGTCGAATCTCAAGGGCTCGAATATGTCTCCCATGAGTTTAAATAATATCATTAGGGTTTTGTAAATCTTCTAAACACTAGTTTGATTCATTTTAGAAAATTCTTAAGTGTTCACCAAATTCTCAAAAATTGTCAAATTCACTAAGTGTGGGATTTTTGCTCCCAAAAATCCCAACTAATTTAGGGTTTTAAATTATACCCTATTGGTCTACTAAATCAGGAGGTGTGCATTCTAAATGCACCCCTTGAGGCAAATATCAAAAACAAGTTTTACATTTGCTATTTGCACCCCGAGCCTAAGTAGTTCAATTCCTGCAGGTGGGTCTTTCCCAACATGACTTGTTCCAATTTCTGAGAAATTTCTACCACTGGTCTATATGGTCCCTAATGACCAGCCACCAAAATTTGGGGCCATTTGGAGTTAGCAATCTCCAAGAATCACCTAGTTAAGCCATAGGGGTATTTTGGTAATTTTCCCATATTTTATTTTCCAATCAAGCCCATTTTTGGGCAGGGCCTAAATATGCCCTAATTATACCTCTGACCAAAATCTCAGGTCAAGGGGGCTTCTGGTTTGGCTTGGGCAGCCATTTGAAATTCTGCAAAATTGCTATTTGCAGCCCAAGTCAAATATTATTTCTCAAACATGCAAGTGAGATTCCTCATCATGCAGTGCATCAATTCAGCCCAAATTTTAACCGTGGGTCTAATATACCCATGATAGAGAGCCACCAAAATTTGGGGCCCATTGGAGTTGGAGAACTCCAAAAATCACATTTATTTACTTTTGGGTATTTTTGTAAAAACTATAGCAAAATGTTTTCCAAAAATTCCAAATTTTTGGCAGGGCCTAAACGTGCCCTAAATACACACATGACCAAAATTTCAGGTCATGATGACACTTGGTTTGGCTTGGGCATCATTTTTACTTTCTGCCCTAGTCTAGGAGCAGTCCTAGAAAAACAGCCCTACAGGACAAAATACTGGACAAAAACTTGAATATAGGGTGGCAAATTAAAGCTAACACCTTTAGCTACAATTTTTATGTAGGACAAAAATTCATCAGGTGGCCATAGGGGCCCTAATATCAACATGCAAAGTGACTGCTATAATGTTACAAAATCAATCCCTATTCATGCATTTGATAATAACAGAAATATTAATAATAACTTAAAATGATTAATCCAGGCCTGCACGAATTTTAAAGACAATCGGACGGTGGCTGTATTTCTTCTCCATGCACCATGCATGGCCACAACCCATGCAGGCCATTCTTGCGGGGCCATTTCCGGCTATCGCCGGCGGCGGGGCCTCCGGCCAAGTCCTCCCCCGGCCTCACGGTGGTCGGGGCTAGAGTTGGCCGACGACTGGGCGGCGGAGAGCGGCGGACGGCGGCGGCGCAACCAAGCCGAGATAACTCCAGGCCGCCATTTTTTCCAGAATTTCAAGCTTTTGATTTCCTAACGTCGAGCTCGTTTGAGCTCGACCTCTAGCCTAGTTGATCTAGGAAACTAGTACGCTTGGAGGGGAAGGGATACGGACCATTGGCGGCGGTTGTGGTTGAGGGTGGCGGCGGTTTCCCATGGGGTGAATATTCCGGCGAACTCCTCTTTGGTTAGCCATGGCTGCAGGTGATCTCTCTTTCTCTCTCTCTCTGGGGTAGTGTTGAAGTGGGAATGAGGGAGTGTAATCGATTTGGGCTGAGTTAAGAGAGGGGGGCGATTTCACCTAGGCTTGGGCGATTTCACCAAGGTGGCGATTTCACCAATGTGGGGGGGGGGGCTCGGGTTGGCTGGGTTGAGCCGGCTGGTGCTTGGGAGTGGGCCCTACTGCACTTGCTGGGTTGTCTAGATCCTAAGGGGTCGGGTTCCAAGGTTAGGGTTGGGTTGGGTGAGTGGAGAGGTGGGTTGACTCATATGTTGAGATAGGAGAGAGAGAGACTCGGTTTTGGGTTTGGGTTTGACCCAATGTTGCATGGTGGGTCCCCACAGCCTCTAGTGCACCTATATGGACAGCCCACCCATTATTAGTTGATGGGATGAGCCCAAGTGGCCCAAACCAAATTCTCAACACTTTCTCTCTCCTATTTATCATATTTTCTCTCTCCTAGGTAATTTCCCAAAATTACTATTGCATGCCCCTATTTTTCTCTTCCCTAGGGGGTATAGGGTCACTTTAGACCCACCTAGTGATTCTGGGTTGGTTTGGGTGGACCCAACCTAGTGAAATGGGCTAGGGCACCATTTTCACTATTTAGGTCAACATGTTGACTTGACCCAATATGGGTCAACTAATTGACCCCATGGCCTACCCTAGGGTCCACTTAGATTGTATTTAGGGTTAGGGCAATGTGGTGGGGTCATGGTGTGGCTAGGGTTTGTATTTAGCCTAGTTTGACCTAGGTTGACTTGGGCCCCATAGTGGGCCCCACATGGTCTAAATCCTCCTCCTAGGGTCAAACCTAGCTAAACCCTAGCATCCACCACATGTCTAACCCAAATCTAAGTCATTTGAAATTTGGGATGTTACAAACCCTATAAACAAAAAAAATAATTTCGTCCCCGAAATTTAAGTTCGGGCTACGGGGTTTCTACGACAAGCTTATAAAAGATTCGAAACGTAACTAAAAGGAAAATATAAAACTAAGTTGTACCTGAGGAGAATAGCTCCGGGTGTCGCTCCATCATGAGATCCCTCGGCTCCCAGGTGTGCTCCTCCCGTCCGTGATTGGACCACAACACCTTCACGAGAGGGACCTTCTTTTTCCGCAACACTCGGACGGCGGTATCGTCGATCCGGACCGGCTCTAAACGAACTGATCGATCTGATGCTACTGGTCCATCGGTAGTATAAATATGCTGCTCAGGGCGAAGGAGTGCTCGTCGTAGGGAGGAGACGTGAAAGACGTCGTGCAGAGTTCCCAACTCTATCGGTAGCTGCAGTCGGTAAGCCAAGGGGCCGATCCGCTCCAGGATCAAGTAAGGCCCCATATATCTCGGACTGAGCTTCTTGTGCCTCCGCACCTGGGAAACACCGTGCACTGGACATATCTTCAAGAAAACCCTGTCCCCCACCTGGAAATCCACCTTACGATGTGGCGCATCGTAATACTTCGCCTGTCTGCTCTGGGCCTCCAACATCCGATCTCTGACCAGACGTATCTGAGCCTCCGTATCCTCGACATACTCTGAACCGTGAGCTCGTGTATCCTCATCTTGTACCCATGATAGAGGTGTCCGACACCTCCTCCCATATAGTGCCTCGTAAGGAGCCATCCCAATGCTCGCCTGGTGACTGTTGTTATAAGAAAACTCAATCAAGGGCAACAGTCGCTCCCAGGGCTTCCCCGTATCCAAAATACAAAGACGCAGCAGATCCTCCATAGTCCTGTTGGTCCGCTCTGTCTGACCGTCGGTCTGTGGATGGAAGGCAGTGCTGAAAGAGAGCTGCGAACCTAAGTAAGCATGCACTGCCCTCCACTCCCTAGAAGTGAATCGACCGTCACGATCCGAGACAATCGTCCTGGGGACGCCGTGGTATCTAACGAACTGCTCCACAAACAATCTTACCAATACGGCAACTGGGGCGTCCTTCCGGATCGCTATGAATCTGGCAACCTTGGTCAATCTATCGACGATGAACCAAATGGAATCGTGCCCAGAGTGGGAGCGAGGCAACCCATGCACAAAATCCATAGCAATATCCTCAAACTTCCACTCTGGCACCGGTAATGGCTGTAATAACCCTCCTGGGCTCTTGCATTCAGCTTTCACTAGCTGACATGCCTTGCAGTGTGTAACATAATGTATGATCTCCCTCTTCATCTCGGGCCAGTACATGCTCTTCCGCAAATCAGCCGTCATCTTGGTGATACCGGGGTGCACTGAGTACCGTGATTGGTGCGACTCCCTGAGTATGTCCTCCCGGATACCACCTCCTGCGGGTATATATACGGCCACGGAAATGAACGAGGTCGTCGCGTAGCGTGTAATCCTCTGCCTTGCCCTCAGCTAGGGCTCTGAATATCGGCTCTAAATCTGCATCCTGCCTCTGATGCTCCCAGATGCGCTCCCGAATGTCACAATCGCTAATCAGGGAGTTCAGATACTCCTGGTACAGCTCTGGCTCAGTCTCTGACACCACAGTAATGTGCATGCCCTCCACCATCTGAGCCAACGACATAGCTCCCTCCCGAGGTTCCGGACCAGTAATGCCGGCTCTCCTGCTCAAGGCATCCGCCACAGTGTTTGCCTTCCCCGGGTGGTAATGGATCTTGTACTGGTAGTCACATAGGAATTCTAGCCATCTCCTCTGGCGTAGATTCAGATCCTTCTGAGTGTCGATGTACCTGAGATTCTTGTGATCGGAGAAAATATCACAATGGATCCCGTACAGATAGTGCCTCCATATCTTTAATGCGAAACCACTACCCCGAGTTCTAGGTCATGGACTGGGTAGTTGTGCTCGTGCTTCTTCAACTGTCTCGAAGCGTATGCTATCACATGACCGTGCTGCATTAGGACAGCACCCATCCCCTGGTATGATGCGTCGGTGTAAATCTGGAATCCTTCCTTCCCAGCTGGAAGTGCAAGGATAGGGGATGAGGTGAGCCTGCTCTTCAATTCCTGGAACGCTGCCTCGCACTTCTCAGACCAATGAAATCCTGCCTCTTTCTTCGTCAACGATGTGAGGGGGAGAGCTATCCTGGAAAACCCCTCCACAAACTTGCGGTAGTAGCCTGCTAGCCCCCAAGAAGCTGCGTATCTCCGTGGGCGATTTCGGCTGCGGCCAATCTCTAACTGCCTCGATCTTAGCTGGATCCATGGCTAGTCCATCCCCACTGATGGTGTGTCCCAAGAATGTTACCTCCTCAAGCCAGAACTGGCACTTAGAGAACTTAGCATACATGCTATGCTCCCTCAGCTTTCCCAAAACCAACGATAGATGCTGCGCATGTTCCTCCTTGGTCTTGGAATAGACCAAAATGTCGTCGATGAAGACTATGACGAACCGATCCAAGTAAGGCTCGAATACACGGTTCATCAGACTCATGAATGCTGAGGGTGCATTCGTGAGCCCGAAGGGCATCACCGTGAACTCAAACAATCCATACCGAGAACTGAACGCCGTCTTCGGTATGTCCTCCTCTTGGATCCGTAGCTGATAGTATCCAGATCTCAAGTCCAGCTTCGAAAACCAGAATGCTCCCTGAAGCTGATCGAACAGCTCATCAATCCGTGGCAGTGGGTAAGTGTTCCGGACCGTAAGCCGGTTCAACTCCCGGTAATCAATGCACAACCGGAGCGAACCGTCTTTCTTCTTCACGAATAAAACTGGTGCTCCCCAGGGTGATGAACTAGGCCGGACAAATCCGGACTCCACTAGCTCCTGTAACTGCGTCCTGAACTCTGCCAGCTCCCTTGGAGCCATCCGGTACGGTGCCCGGGATACGGGCTTGGCATCCGGTATCAGCTGGATACGGAAGTCGGTGTCTCTGGCCGGCGGTAGTCTGGGCAATTTCTCCGGGAATACGTCGGAGAAATCCCGAACCACGGGTATATCGGAAATGGCCGTCTCCGCCATTATCATCTCGAAGCATACAAGATACACCCCCTCGCCCTGCTCGTAGGCTTTGACAGCCTGTACGGAAGATAATGAAAGAGATGGGATAGGTCGGATACCTTCGATGGTGACGTAGGAGTCGCCATGCCTGAGGGTGATCCTCTTGGACAGACAGTCTATTTGGGCGTAGTTCCAATGTAACCACACCATGCCCAGAATAATGTCGAAGTCCTGCAGCATCAGGATCGTCCCCGGTATCTGGAATATCTTGCCAGCGATCTCGCCCTCCAGGTTGCAATGTTCCGTAGTCACTATCTCCGAGCCGTCGGGCAAACGCACCCTTCTCTCCATTCCCGTGAATCTTTCCACGCCATCTAGCCCTTCGATGAAGGCTTTTGATATGAACGAGTGTGTAGCACCCGTGTCGTATAAGGTATGGGCGGGTTTGCCACTGACGATGACTATGCCTGAGGTTTTGATTATTTTAACGAGTGTTATTCTACGAGGCTTAATGAGCTTATAAGATCAAGTAATTTGAAGGAAATAAAACTTTTAAGGTTTTAAATTACCTGTAATGACCTCCTCTGGGTTTCTTGGAACGACAAGATCCAAGGCGTACATCTGATCGCGACCCCTGCCTCGGCCGTGATGTCCTCGTCCTCGGCCTCGGCCTCGTCCTCGGCCTCGGCCTCGTCCTCGACCTCGGCCTTGGTATGCTGGAGGGGCCACTGGAGGGGGTGGAGGAGGAGGAAGCTGACGGAACTGCTGTGGACAATCAGCTCTATATTGCCCCGGCTGGTGGCACCCAAAACAGACCACTTGTCTCTGACCTTGATCTTCCTGCCCGATCGGTCCATGAATCTGAAGAGGTGGAGGAGCATATACTGGAGGAGGCCTCTGCTCCTGCCTGTAGTTCTCCTGTCTGTAATTCTCTTGCATGTAGATCTCCTGCCAGTAGTTGGGACGACGACGTCCCCCACCTCGTTTGAACCCAATGACCTTGCCCCTCTGGGGGCCTCTACTACTCTCTCCGTGCCATGGCCCATCAAGTGGCCTCTTCCCTCTACTCTGTGTCATAAGCTGGTCCGCCTCGTGCTTCTTTGCCATCTCGATGATCTCTGTCGATGATCCATGAGAAATAAATAGCAGTGCCTGCCGCACTGAATCCTTAAGTCCTCGGTAGAACTTCTTTGCATACCTCCGGTCCTCTAGATCATGAATGCCTGCAAATCTAGCCAGATGGGAGAATTCCCTCTAGTACTCAATCACTGAACGAGTCCCCTGCTTGAGGTTCAAAAACCTCTCCTCCAACTCGTCTCTGTCTGTATTTGTCACAAAATGTCCAAGGACGGACTCACTGAACTCCTCCCATGAGATCTCGGATGGGTCCCTATCAGCATATGTGGAATCCATCATGGATTTCCACCATCTCCAGGCATGTGAATCTAGAGCAGAAGTCGCCAAGGGTACTGCCTGTTGCACCGGGCAACTGATGCCTGCAAGCATCTCCTGTATGGCCTCCAGCCATTCCTCTGTCTTCACAGCATTCGCCGTCCCGTGGTACATGGGCGGGGACAAGCTCCTGAACGCACTCAACCAGTTTGACCCCGGATTTGGCAGCTGTGCCGGGGCCTGCTGGGCTCTAAATGCGTCTAGGATCGCAGTAAGGGTCTGTCCCATCTCAGTCTGCATGAACGGAGTGGCAGCCGGAGGGGGAGGGACCACGTTCTGTGGCACGACGACCTGTAGAGGTTGCAAAAAGGTGATTCTTAAGTCAAAATTCTTCAAAATTTGGCCTAACTCATTGTTTAATGGACTATTTAGTGTGACTTTTTACACATGGGCACACCATTGCTTCCGCTGAATAGTTTGTCCGCAAACTACTCTCGAGCGGGGTGTTCCAGTGTTGTGGACTTCTTTCTCTAATGATCGTATTTTTCAAGTGATACCAGTTTGTAAGATCCGCCTTTTCCCTTTTCGAAGGCATCCCGGATCTTATGCCCAGAACCGCCGCCTTACGGTGACACTAATTCCTGAGTTAGTCGACACCGTAAGACGCCGATTCTGCCGGCTATTACGATCATTTTTCACTAGAGATGCGGAAGTAAAAGTGTATAAACAAGCTAATACACATGTCCACAGAAATCATAGAGCATATCATATATATGGAAATGAAAGTGCTACTATAGTCCATAATGAGTACTAAAGAGAAAGTAGGGCTTATGCCCATATACATCAATAGAAATCAGACTCTCTCTCACAAAATAGAAAGCTGTAAACTAAGCTATCCACTACATCTCCTCCCACCTGAGGACGTGCGGTAGTAGTGTCTGGTGGTGGTGGTAGCTGCTCCTCATGCCCTGCCTCCTCGTCCTGCTGGACGTGCTGGTCCACCTCCTCGAACTCCTAAAAAGGGGGAGTCAACGTATGTTAGTCAAAAAGACTAAGTCGTATCCTCAACAGCTCCTCCTGTCGCTCTTAGGCACCGGATGGAAGGAGGATGCGGAGGACAACAAGGGGTAGCAAAGTGGAAGCAGGTGACATTTCTATCTAGCAGGAGTAAGTAAAATCTAGCAGTTCTATATATAATCTAGCAGTTCTATATAAAATCTAGCAGTTCTATATAAAGTGCAAGTAAGTAAAGACAGTGCAGAAAGAAAAGGACAGCAGTAAGAAGATAGAACTGGAAGTAAATGCAGTACAGAAAGGAAAGTACGCTACTGCTACTCCTACTCCTATCAATATCACAGAAGTACCCCAACTTATATGAACGCCCATACGAACTTATAAGTTAGGGTTTCCAAAAGTAACTTATCATATAAACCGCCCATACAATTTATATGATAAGGATCTATGAAGCGTATGTCCTAATGAATGTATGTATGTTATGATGAGTATGTTAAACATGCAAGTGCAACACACACACACACGGCTCCGTGATCACAGACCTTTAGTTCCCTCTTTTTGAGAGCTTGCATCACTCTCGGGTACTACCGTTGTGGCTACGGCAACAGTGGAGCGGGCTCTCCACTTCTAGGTGGGTATAAGCACTACCAGACCTAGACCCCTCTCATACGCCTCTGTACACGTCCTAGGTGCACTCTAGAGTTTTGCGTACGTATTTTGCTGACTACCCGTCAGTCTTGTAGGTCGAGTGTACGTCTTCGGGGATTCCGCAGTATTATATATTTAGCATACTGGCCCCTCCACCCGTACTCCTCGCCCGAGTCATCGTACTGCCATCAGTGCATCGACTGGCCAGTCCCGCGTGACTCGCCACTAATTTTATGCACATGCAAGGTATTAATCTGAGCTTCCTGCTCGTACTGATATTGATAACACATTCCCTCCAATCCAATTTGGGTGAGCAAGTGCTTGTATCCCTCCAACCTTAAGAAACAGGTGAGCAAGCCACTCGTATCCCTCCAACCCGGTTAGGATGAGTTCATTACTTGTATCCCTCCAACCTTGTGAAATAGGTGAGCAAGTAACCCACATGATGTTTCCAACCTTATTTAACCGGCGAACCTATCGCGTAGAACTCCAAGCCTATTAGACTATTCTCGTCTAAGGTTTATTATACATAGTGATTTAGAGTGAATCCCAGGACTGCCCAAGGCATGCCCCGTGAGGGGGTCTCGAGGGCACTAGGAACCAAGACGGGCATGAAACCCGAAGTTCCCTTTCGCAAGGATAATTAGTTTTAGTCGATGTTTACCCGTTACCCACGATTCTCCTTTAGAATTACTCCTTAGTAGCCTAATGACTTATGGTATTAATCGGAAGTCGAGGGTCTCCCGTCGGACTCCGTTATGCCTATTGTAAAGTGATTTACACTCTATCACTCGTTACTATACTTATGATGTAATCGACACCACCCGGGTTTATTCCCAATTTCCACGACTATCCCATTTTATTCTATCTCCCGGTGGTCCTAGTAGAGTAAACCTACTTATTCTAAATGTAGCCCCAGACCTAATACCACCCTGCCATTTCCAAATTACATTACCATCCCCATCGTTCTGTTCATTAATCTAGGGTGGTATTATCTAGATAGGTATTTACGTACGACACTTCTATCGAGACTGAGCGACTAGGGTAAGATGACCTAACTAATGATCACTTGAATGAACTTCCAAATGCAATGTATTGTGTTTAATCACATGAGATTATTATAGATATGATACATCGATTTATTCATTATTTTATCTCCACCAGAATCAGTCAATTATTGTTAAGGGTAAAATTGTCATTTTCTCGTATCCTTATAAATTAAATCTTCAATTCATCAAGTCGAATCTCAAGGGCTCGAATATGTCTCCCATGAGTTTAAATAATATCATTAGGGTTTTGTAAATCTTCTAAACCATAGTTTGATTCATTTTAGAAAATTCTTAAGTGTTCACCAAATTCTCAAAAATTGTCAAATTCACTAAGTGTGGGATTTTTGCTCCCAAAAATCCCAACTAATTTAGGGTTTTAAATTATACCCTACTGGTCTACTAAATCAGGGGGTGTGCATTCTAAATGCACCCCTTGAGGCAAATATCAAAAACAAGTTTTACATTTGCTATTTGCACCCCGAGCCTAAGTAGTTCAATTCCTACAGGTGGGTCTTTCCCAACATGACTTGTTCCAATTTCAGAGAAATTTCTACCACTGGTCTATATGGTCCCTAATGACCAGCCACCAAAATTTGGGGCCATTTGGAGTTAGCAATCTCCAAGAATCACCTAGTTAAGCCCTAGGGGTATTTTGGTAATTTTCCCATATTTTATTTTCCAATCAAGCCCATTTTTGGGCAGGGCCTAAATATGCCCTAATTATACCTCTGACCAAAATCTCAGGTCAAGGGGGCTTCTGGTTTGGCTTGGGCAGCCATTTGAAATTCTGCAAAATTGCTATTTGCAGCCCAAGCCAAATATTATTTCTCAAACATGCAAGTGAGATTCCTCATCATGCAGTGCATCAATTCAGCCCAAATTTTAACCATGGGTCTAATATACCCATGAGAGGGTGCCACCAAAATTTGGGGCCCATTGGAGTTGGAGAACTCCAAAAATCACATTTATTTACTTTTGGGTATTTTTGTAAAAACTATAGCAAAATGTTTTCCAAAAATTCCAAATGTTTGGCAGGGCCTAAACATGCCCTAAATACACACATGACCAAAATTTCAGGTCATGATGACACTTGGTTTGGCTTGGGCATCAATTTTACTTTCTGCCCTAGTCTAGGAGCAGTCCTAGCAAAACAGCCCTACAGCACAAAATACTGGACCAAAACTTGAATTTAGGGTGGCAAATTAAAGCTAACACTTTTAACTACAATTTTTATGTTGGACAAAAATTCATCAGGTGGCCATAGGGGCCCTAATATCAACATGCAAAGTGACTGCTATAATGTTACAAAATCAATCCCTATTCATGCATTTGATAATAACAGAAATATTAATAATAACTTAAAATGATTAATCCAGGCCTGCACGAATTTTAAAGACAATCGGACGGTGGCTGTATTTCTTCTCCATGCACCATGCATGGCCACAACCCGTGCAGGCCATTCTTGCGGGGCCATTTCCGGCTATCGCCGGCGGCGGGGCCTCCGGCCAAGTCCTCCCCCGGCCTCACGGTGGTCGGGGCTAGAGCTGGCCGGCGACTGGGCGGCGGAGAGCGGCGGACGGCGGCGGCGCAACCAAGCCGAGATAACTCCAGGCCGCCATTTTTTCCAGAATTTCAAGCTTTTGATTTCCTAACGTCGAGCTCGTTTGAGCTCGACCTCTAGCCTAGTTGATCTAGGAAACTAGTACGCTTGGAGGGGAAGGGATACAGACCATTGGCGGCGGTTGTGGTTGAGGGTGGCGGCGGTTTCCCATGGGGTGAATATTCCGGCGAACTCCTCTTTGGTTAGCCATGGCTGCAGGTGATCTCTCTTTCTCTCTCTCTCTGGGGTAGGGTTGAAGTGGGAATGAGGGAGTGTAATCGGTTTGGGCTGAGTTAAGAGAGGGGGGCGATTTCACCTAGGCTTGGGCGATTTCACCAAGGTGGCGATTTCACCAATGTGGGGGGGGGGGGGGGGCTCGGGTTGGCTGGGTTGAGCCGGCTGGTGCTTGGGAGTGGGCCCTACTGCACTTGCTGGGTTGTCTAGATCCTAAGGGGTCGGGTTCCAAGGTTAGGGTTGGGTTGGGTGAGTGGAGAGGTGGGTTGACTCATATGTTGAGATAGGAGAGAGAGAGACTCGGTTTTGGGTTTGGGTTTGACCCAATGTTGCATGGTGGGTCCCCACAGCCTCTAGTGCACCTATATGGACAGCCCACCCATTATTAGTTGATGGGATGAGCCCAAGTGGCCCAAACCAAATTCTCAACACTTTCTCTCTCCTATTTATCATATTTTCTCTCTCCTAGGTAATTTCCCAAAATTACTATTGCATGCCCCTATTTTTCTCTTCCCTAGGGGGTATAGGGTCACTTTAGACCCACCTAGTGATTCTGGGTTGGTTTGGGTGGACCCAACCTAGTGAAATGGGCTAGGGCACCATTTTCACTATTTAGGTCAACATGTTGACTTGACCCAACATGGGTCAACTAGTTGACCCCATGGCCTACCCTAGGGTCCACTTAGATTGTATTTAGGGTTATGGCAATGTGGTGGGGTCATGGTGGGGCTAGGGTTTGTATTTAGCCTAGTTTGACCTAGGTTGACTTGGGCCCCATAGTGGGCCCCACATGGTCTAAATCCTCCTCCTAGGGTCAAACCTAGCTAAACCCTAGCATCCACCACATGTCTAACCCAAATCTAAGTCATTTGAAATTTGGGATGTTACAATTGGAAGGGTGCAAGAAAGTTGATTTGCACAGTTTATTAGAATCCAGCATCTGTTCCAAGTCTAAATTATTAAGATAAGTAGAACTTCCTCATATTGTGTTTCTACTAAGTGCAATCTCAATTGCAAGGCATCCCGTCTCTCTCAGTAGGACTATGCATATTGAGACACGATATCATGTTAAATTTGAGAATATAAAGAGGTGGAAGACATTAGTATTGAATTTGTCTCCATAGACAAACTAATGGCTCTTATCCTTACCAAGCCACTAGATGGAGCTAAGTTCAACTCCTTCAAATTGAAAAGGGTATGTTTAATTTAGTTTAGCCTAAGTAGCTCCCAATTATACATATGTGTTATGCTTGTAGGTTGAAGGTTTATGTAATCCTTGCAGGGAAGGTTAGTCAAATAGGACTAGGTTTAAAGGTGTTGAGAAAGTTGAGTGTATTAAGTTAACTCAACGAATACTATGAAAGTGTCTGTTTGCGGCTAAGTAATGGGAGTCAATAACAGTCGTCGATCATATCGTGATCCCAAATAGGTAAGTGCCTTTCCGCCTTATCACTTAAAAATAACTATATATAGAAGGACTTGTGTATAGTGCAAAATACACTGTTCCTTGCCTTCCTCTGCCCGTATTCGCCAAAATGGTGGAACCGTCTCGCCGACCTCTAGAAATTCCATACAAAATGGCGTTGAAAGGTCAAGATTTACTGTTTGAAGGCTCCGAATTAGTGAGGAGCGGCTTCAAGGATGCACCAGAGGAGGTGCAATACGTTCTCCATCTACTCCAGGTTTCTGACCTAACTTTCTTTCTGACGGAGCCTTGTTTGCTGTGGAAATTGGAGGTCCTAGAATTGTTTGCTAATGCTAAGGCAGATGCATCTATGAGGAAGATCAAAACTATAGTCACTGGACAAAAGATAAAGATAATATCAAGATGATTGAACAAAGCCCTTCAGTTTCCAAAGTTCACAAAAAGTGAAGTGGAGAAGGACCTGGATCAATCTGAGGTCAGGTCTACTTTGAAATGGTGTGGCCTATCCAAGAACACCTCTAGTTCATACTAAGGAAGGAAATGAACCTAAAAGGTAAATTCCAGTCTGATGTCATTGGGAAAGCTCTAATCTGCAGGATAGGGTCCCATAACAAGATATCTAAAAAGATGTTTGAACTCATGACTAGAGTCATTCACTCCAAAAGAATCGATTGGGGAAGTTTTCAACTAGAAAGGATATCAGATTGCCTGACTGAGCCAAACCTTAGAATTATACTATCTCTGTTCTTACTTAGAACTATTCCTGAGATCCACAATATGAGGTTAGGAGTCAGGATTCACCACATACGCAGAATGGACATCAAGATGCTAGATAGATGGGACAGGGTCCTTTAGCCCCAGTGACAACATATCACCAAGAAAAATCAAAAGGATGTTCCAGCTCCAGCACAAAGTAGCTCAAGTAGTTCTTCTGAAGAAGATGAGGAAGAGCCTCATGACCACAATCTGATTGTGTCTGAGGATAAGACCAGGAAACACACATCTGCCCATGTGTCAATATCTTCTGATCTTGATGTTAGAAATCAATTGTGCAGGGCTACATTTAAAGATGTTCCATACCATGTTGTTGACTTGCCATCAAATGAGGATGCTGGGCAAGTTACTGAAGATATTGTCAATAGAATCTCTGCTAGGATTGATGGGGAGATTACTAGGCCTGATGTTGCTGTTGACAACATTCAGGTACCAGATCCTGCTATTATAACCATCCCTCAAAGTGAGGGGGAGAAGCTCATGGAACAAGTAATACATGATGCACTTGTAGAGGGGGAACAGTTTCAAGGTTCTCTAGAGAAAAATCAGGATGCTAAGAAGACTGCTATTGCTACTGAACTGCATGTCACTAAGGACATGGTAGATGTTGAGGGGGAGCTTCGATCTAAACTCCCTGCTCATGATGAGGGCCATGTCATTGACTCATCTATGTCAGAAAAGGAAGAGAGTTTTCCAAAGAAAGCTCATTCTTCTTAATTCACAATGGCTAACTCTGCCAACAGGGAAGAGGTCAGGCCAGTCCAAGAAACCAATGATGAAGGCACCTCTGTAAGGATGGATCAAATTCCACCTATATTTTTGGCCCACCTGAAGGGCCTGTTGGATGAGGAAAAGAGAACCATGGAAATCTTGGTGGATGATGTACTCAATAACATCCGAAATGAGCTATCTACAGAGATAAAGTCTATCAGATTTGAAGTCAATCCTCTGAAGGGTTAAACTGTTAAATTCTTCACTAGGGCATCCCCATCAGTTGACTAAACAATGAACAAGCTGGATATAGTAGATTAATATGTTACTACAGTGATTGCAAATCGGACAATTCAGAATGAAAACATTCTGGCTATTCATAATGCTGATAAAATTTTGAGGAAATAATAGATTACAACAATCTTTACCAAGATAGATGAATGTACCAAGCTGCAAGAGGATCATATGATGGAGGTCAAGAATCAAGTAACAGTAATGTAAACTATCAAGAATCTTTAAGAAGCAAGGCAAGCACCTCCCAGATGCAGGAAATATGTAAAGAAGTCAAAAAAGGGGAGAGTGATATCTTAAGAATATTTACTAAAAATATGGTCTGGGCTACCAATGTGAAGAGGGGATCATTTGGGATTGAACCTGTCCAATATGACAACATCCCTATGTTTCCTACTCAAGTACAAGAAGCTTTGAATACTAAAATGTCTGCTCAGTAAGAAGGTCAACTGCAAGATGACCAGAATAAAGAAGATTGTGCTCAATGAGGAGATTCATATGTTGCTCCTGAGTTCAACCCCTATGCAGAACAGCTGTAGATGACAAAGGGAAAGTCAGGAGATGAAGAAGAAGAAATTTGTTTAAGTAAGAAGAGGTTCAGGGAAGAGATGGAAAAGAGACCTGATTTCGAGAAATGGAGCCATGTATCAAGGACAATCATTTTGGCAGCTTAGGAGCAAATCAAGTCAAGATGGACCGATAGAGGAAAACTCTATAGCTCTATGGAATGGAATAAAATGGAAGAAAGGGAAAATTAAAGGAAAAAATTCAGAAGGGACAGGAATGTAGACATTTTGTCTACGGATGCTATTGAGCCTACAAAATATATTCCCAAGCCTTACAGTTATTTTGAAATACTGAAAGTCAAGAGAGATGAAGCAGATAAGGCAGGCAATAAAGGGAAGAAGAAATCTAGTGCTGAAGATAAGGATGCCAAGAAACCTAAGGGAAGTGGCATAGTTATAAGGGAACCTGAAACTTGAAAAGTTACTTGTTCTTCTTAAAGGGCTCAAGGAATATGTCATGTTTTGTATTATGCACAAAAAACATTTGTTCCTTCTAAGATAAATGAAAATAATTTTTGATTATGTTCATTATTTTTCTAGGTTATGAAATGTGTCTTTTACTATATGTGTTGCATATTTGTGTTAGTGTATAACATTGTCTTAGGTTTTGAATTCTTCAAATAGGTGGAGATTGTTGGATCCATTGTGCCCAATGTCCCTGATTTGTAAGAAGTAAACAAGTCAATGGTATACACATAGTTGTGTTTGATGTTGTTTAATCTCATCATGTGCAGGATTTTCCTTGGAACAGGTTTAGACAGATTATCTCAGTGATGGTGATAGGTGGTTACAAGGAAGAGATGTTGTGAGACAAAAATCTGTCTAAGTCCACAGGCGTTGAGTGAGGAAAGCTCACTCAATGCAAGACATCAAGAAAGGATGTTGGCAAGCAAGAAATTCAGCTAAGTCCACAGGCATTGAGTGAGGAATTCTCACTCAACTCCATATAATAAAAGGTACTGATTATTGTTTGGATAGTCTAAGCCTAACTATTGGATGGACCGAAATGTGGCAAAGTCCACAGGAGTTGAGTGAAATCAACTCACTCTACGCCATATAGAAGAAAGCTTTGTGTTATACTCAATCTGCCAAAGCCTAGGAAGAAACAGGCAGAAATGTGGCCAAGTCCACAGGAGTTGAGTGAAGTCAACTCACTCAATGTTATATAGTATAAATCGTTGAGTAAGACTTAAACTGTCAAAGCCACAAAAAATGTGTGTAGATATTCCACAAGCATTGAGTGTAGCTTACTCACTCAATGCCCTATGATAAAAGCTATGACTGAAGCCTGGAAAATCTCCTTAGATTTCTTCTCTTCTTCATCATCTTCACTGGAGCTAGAGGAAGAAGAGTCTTCCTCAGTATCACTCCAGGTCTTTGCAATAAGACCTTTCTCTTTCTTCTTATATTTGTGAGAAGATGTCTTGGAGTAGCGCTTCTCATGTTCCTTTTCTTTTCTCCTTTCCTTATGCTTTGTCTATGGACACTCAAGGAGAATGTGTCCAGGCTTCCTGCATCCATAATAAATAATTTCTTTAGATGGGGTTTTATCATACCTTGGCTTGTAATCATATTTTGATGACTTTCTTATGTTGTCCTTTTTGCCCATCTTGTAGAACCTCTTGGCAAAGAGTGCCATCAGTTCTTCATTTCATTGAGTCACTTTGGACTCATCATCAGCCTTAAGTGCAAGGGTTTGCTCTTTCATTGTTGGAGTAGTTGCTTTGGCTTCAGCTTCCCTTGTCTTTAGTACTTGCTCAAATGATTTGAGCTTGCTAAGGAGAGCATCAGTTGAGATCTCTGTTGTACTTCTGGACTCCTTTATTGGCCATATTCTGAGATCCCATGTGCTGGAGAAGCACATCAGTATTTTATCATTGACTTCTGTTAATGTAATCTCCTTATCTAGTGTCCTTAGCTCATTGATAATGGAGCTGAGCCTTGTGTACATAGCTTCTATTGTCTCAGCCTCTTCCTTCTTGAAGTTCTCATATTGGGATATGAGATTGGACCTTCTGTCCTTCCTCTCATCAGCTGAACCAGCTACAATCTGATTAAGTGAGTCCCACATGGCTTTTATTGAGGTGCAATCAGTCACTTTCTGGAATGTCTCATCAGACATAGTCTGAGCCAGAATATTCATAGCTTTGGGATCAGCTATCTTGGCCTTCTTGTAAATTTCATTATAGTCAGGAGGTGGCACTGCACTAAGATTTACAGATGTTGTAGCAATAGTTGCAGCAGGTGGTGTTGGTGGCCCGGTTAAGATAGAAGAAAAAATATCCTCATCAATAGAGTTCATATAAAGTCTGATTCTTGCCTTCCAGATGCCAAACTTGGCTAAGTTACATATTGGAGGTCTAGTGCTAGAGTAATCTTTGTACTGGGCCATGAATCTAATGTGAGTATATATGGTATCAAAATATCTTATCACAAGATCTTATGGTTCAGGTGTTAGCCTGTTCAACCAATTAACCTCCCTTTGATAACAATTGAAAGTGAGGGGATAAGATACTTACTACTCTAGAGGGGGGGGTGAATAAAGTATTAAAAAAGAAGGATATCACCCTCAACCTGCATACTCTTTTATTTCTAGTTTTTCCTATGTGAAGAACAATGGACCCAAGGTTACCTGGGTTCACATGTCTAATTTATCTAATTGCAGGTGAAGACCTATCCTATCACTCAGGACAAGTGGTATTTGGATGGGGGATGCTCCAAGCATATGACTGGAAACAAAGAGAACCTGTCAAGCTTCAAAGCCAAGTAAGGACCAAAGGTGGTTTTTGGTGATTCCAGTTATGGTCAGACTGAAGGATATGGTAAATTTACCATAGGGTCAGTGACTT
Organism: Platanthera zijinensis; assembly: GCA_039513925.1. Classification (NCBI taxonomy): domain Eukaryota; kingdom Viridiplantae; phylum Streptophyta; class Magnoliopsida; order Asparagales; family Orchidaceae; genus Platanthera; species Platanthera zijinensis. The sequence goes on from CM077093.1 coordinate 154,455,757, forward strand.
TCAAGAAGGTAGCTTATGTCACAGGACTGAAGCACAATCTTATTTCTGTAATTCATCTTTGTGATGCTAGCTACCAAGTTTAGTTCTCTAATACTCTGTGCAATATTACCTTGAATAATAAAATTGTATTAGTAGGCATTAGGCAAGGAAATATTTATCTTGTAGATTTTAAATCCACCTCTTCTGAAATTTGTTTATTTAATGAGGTGAGTAGTAATAATACTTTGTGGCATAAAAGGCTAGGTCATGTTAACCTTAGGAATATATATCTAGGTTATCTAAATAAAACCTTGTCAGAGGTTTGCCCTCTTGATCCTACAAGAAGGAAGGCCTATGCAAGGTTTTTCAACTAGGCAAGCAAACTAAAAATAGTTTCAAAGCTGTAAATAAAAGTGATTCACCTAGAATCCTGTACCTATTGCACTTGGATCTCTTTGGTCCAATAGCTGTACAAAGTCTAGGAGGGAAATTCTATACCCTAGTAATTGTAGATGATTACTCTATGTTCACTTGGGTGTTCTTCTTGAGAACTAAATCTTATAACTTTAAAGTTCTTACAGATTTTCTACTTTGAATACAGACTGAGCACTCTACTCAAGTTTCCTTAATCAGAAGTGATCATGGTACTGAGTTTGAATCTCTTCTTATGCAAGAATTCTGTGAGAAAGAAGGTATCAAGCATAGCTTCTCTGCTCCTAGAACTCCTCAATCAAATGGGGTAGTTGAAAGGAAAAATAGAACCCTGATTGAAGCTACAGGAACATTGTTAGCAGATGCTAATATTCCCTTATCCTTTTGGGCCGAAGTAGTTAGCACAGCTAACTATGTACTGAATAGGAGTCTGATACATAAACTAAAGGGGAAGACTCCCTATGAATTGCTTAAAGAAAAGAAACCTAAAATAGATTATTTTAGAATTTTGGCTGTGTAGTTTACATTCACAACAATAACAAAGACTACATTAGAAAGTTTGAAGCAAAGACTTCAATGAGAATCTTTCTAGGATATTCCCAAGTAAGCAAAGCTTATAGGGTATTTAATAAATTCACATTGAAAATTGAAGAGTCAGTACATGTATCTTTTGATGAAACTATAATGTTTTACAGAGAGAAGGAAACTCCTTCCAGTAACTCTTTGCAGGTACCTTACTTATGTAAGAATTTGGATGAGCTAAAACTCACTCAGGAGATTCAACCCCAACCAACTCTTCAGATAGTTGATTCAGACAGTGATGAAGACCAAGTAGAAGTGATTGCAACTCTACCAACAGCCAATCTAATTCCACCTGAGGAATTGATTCCAACTGCTGTTGAAGATCACATACCACCAACTGAGTATATCATACTTAGAGATCATCCTACATCTCAAGTGATTGGAGACATTTCAACGGGTGTGCAAACTATACATCAACTAAGTCAAGATGTGATGCTTGCTTGTTTTCTTTCATAGATTGAGCCCCTAACCATAAAAGATGCTGAGCAAGATCCCCACTAGATTATTGCTATGCAAGAGGAGCTAAATCAGTTTGAAAGATGTAAAGTTTGGAATTTGGTTCCAAGAACAAAAGGCCAACTGGTTATAGGCACTAAATGGGTGTTTAGAAACAAGTTGGATGCTCAAGGAATTATTATAAGGAATAAAGCAAGGCTTGTAGCACAGGGTTATAGATAGGAAGAAGGCATAGATTATGATCAGACTTTTGCTCCTGTTGCAAGGCTAGAGGCAATAAGGATCTTTCTAGCCTATATAGTCTACATTAAGTTTAAGGTGTTCCAAATGGATGTAAAGAGTGCATTCTTGGATGGAGAGCTAAAGGAAGAGGTGTTTTTTTGAACAACCCCCAGGTTTCACTTCTTCAACTCACCCCTCTCATGTTTTTAAGTTGCAAAAAGCTCTGTATGGACTTAAGCAGGCTCCTAGAGCATGGTATGAGACTTTAGCTAGTTTCCTACTAGAACATGAGTTTGTTAGAGGCATAGTTGATAGAACTCTTTTTATTAAGTACCATAAGGACAAGATCCTGTTAGTTCAAATTTATGTGGATGACATTATATTTGGTTCCACTGATCCCAAACTATGCAAAAGGTTCTCAGACCTAATGCATTCTAAGTTTGAGATGAGTAGTATGGGCGAGCTGTCTTATTTCCTTGGTCTCCAAGTGAAACAAGATGCTGATGGCATCTTCATCTCCCAATCTAAATATGCCAAGGAATTGGTAAAGAAGTTTGGGATGGCAGATGCTTCAGCAATGCACACTCTTATGGCTACTTATGTAGTTATTGATTCTGATGAAAAGGGCAAGCCTGTTGATTAGAAAAATTATAGGGCCATTGTTGGTTCCCTTTTATATCAAACTGCAAGTAGGCCAGATATAATGTTTGCCACATGCCTCTGTGCTAGATTTCAGGTCAACCCCAAGGAATCTCACTTGACTCTTCTTAAGAGAATCTTAAGATACTTGAAGGGATGTTAAAATTTAGTACTTTGGTACCCAGCTGAATCAGAATTTGAGTTGATTTAATACTCAGATGCTGACTATGCTGGCTGTAGAGTTGACAGGAAGAGTACCTCAGGAACTTGTCAGTTCCTAGGTGAGAGATTAGTCTCTTGGTTTTGCAAGAAGCAAGCTTCTGTTTCAACCTCAACTGCAGAGGTTGAATATATAGTAGCTGCTAGTTGCTGTTCACAGATACTGTGGATTCAAAATCAACTCTTGGATTATGGGTACACACACAAAAACACCAAAATTATGTGTGAAAGTACCAGTGCTATTTCCATAGCACAAAATCCTGTGCACCATTCTAGAACAAAGCACATAGACATTAGACACCTTTTTCTTAGAGATTGTGTTGACAAGAATTAAATAAATCTTGAATTTATACCCACAGATCTTCAGAGAGGTGATATATTCACAAAGCCTTTAGATGAACAGAAACATCTATTCTTTTTGAATCAACTAGGCATGATGAATGGATCTGACTAAGTGTAAAAATCTGCTAAGTTGAAATATGTTCTGAGATCATCGAACGGTGTTCGAAGATCGTCGAACAGGTTGAGCTAAATCGTCGACCCTCTGTCTACGATAGCTCTTTGCGTTTAGAGAAAGGAATCGTCGATCGATGATCGACGACTCTGCTTCAGAAATCGATCGTCAATCGACGATCGACGACCGATTCTCTTGATCTTCATTCAGAGATCGACAACTCTAGTTTATTTCAAACCGATCGTCTATTTAGGCCTGAAGATCGTCGACGGAGCTCGCCTTTTCGTATTCTGTTTCCAGGAATGTTTCGAGCTCTCGTCCCGCTCTTTCTCCTCTCTCTTCTTGCGATTGTTATCATCTCAGTTCTTCTCGTCGATTCCATGGATATTGCATCTGCAACTCTTTCCGTGATGAAGTTTGACGCCGGATTCAATGTCGATTTCGATTCATTCAGTGACTGCGAACAAGTTTTCAGAGAAATGCTGCAGTTATGCGATGACCAAGGACTCAAGAAGCTTATGTCTACAAAGATCAAACTCCATCTATCAGAGATAAAGGAATGGGTTTATACTTCTTCTTCCAATGACGAAGCGATGAAAGGAACCATCAACGGCGTGGAGGTAATTCTTACTCCCGCAATTTTGACTGAAATATTTGAGTTAAAGAATGGATCAGATGATTATGAGCAAGATATTGCTTAATATGGTAGGATGTTACTAGAGATTGGACATGTAGAAGGCATTCCATCTATGCTTTTGAAAGTAAATTTATCTATTGGATTTAAGTTTTTGGCTGATTTGGTTGGAAAGGTTCTTCTTGGAAAGCATTCCGCCTGCGACAACATCAACAGGCAACAATTTTCTTTGATGTCAGCTATAGTAAATAAGAAAGCAATCAACTGGGCTGGATTGCTATTTGAGTTGATCATGAAAAAGAATAACAATAAAGAGGTGACTCAAGGAAGGTTGCTTGGGTTCTTTCTATCTAAGAAAGCTTCCCAGATGTTAAGCTTTGCTCTTACAGCAATAAATGCCAGCAAAAGAATTGATCCTTCCTTGTTTTTTAAATGGAAAAGGACTATTCAGAAACCAGTCAAGGCTGGGTCTGCCCTTATAACATCTGAGGGCACATGGGCTTCTGAAGCCACATCCCAACCTAATGAAGAAATTCATCCTTCATCTTCCTTGCCATCCACCTCCATTGAAATTCATTCATCTCCTGTTAACCATCCATCACCATCTAAATCCCCAACACCAGCTCATCTAGCTGAGATACCAAATCTCAACTTAGATTCTATGTTCACTCTGCTTACCTCATCTTCTGTTCCAGCTCAGGAGAACATCATTTCTGATGTTCATCCATCCATCATTCCTCCATCATTCCAAATTTCACCTGAATTCATTGCTAATATCTTGGAGCTAATTACTCCATCCATCAAAACCATGATAGCAGAAGCCATTGCACCTCTTGCCCTCTCCATTTCATCTCTTGCTGCTTCCATATCTGCCCTCTCAGTCCCTTCATCATCTAGGGGCCTAGGTTTAGTTCCCACTGAACCCAAGCAGGGGGAGATGCCCAATGAAGATGCTTCAGGCTCTGCTTGGGCTCATGCTGTTGTGCATTCTCCAGCAGCAATTAAGTTAGAAATGTATTCAGATGCAGTTCCAGAATCAGTTGAAGTCATTCTAGATACAGTGGGGATGATAGTTATAAATGCTCCAGTAGTTCTTGAAGATGAACTAGATGCATTTCTTGATTCAGATGATGAGTCTTCACTCTCATCCTGTGGAGACTGTTATATCAGTCAGACCACTCCTTGTGTGTTTAATCCCCTTCAGGCCATTGTGTGCTATCAAAGACCAATGGGCCTTTAGTTTTTAGATAGTTTCATTATTTCTAAAACTATAGTTGAAGCAATTTTTGCTTTCAAGTTCTGTCTTGAGGAGCATTCCGCTCCTGTCATTGCCAGATATCTAGAAGGAGTTATTACCTCCTTCTTGGAAGATAAGTGGACTTCAGTGGAATCTTCAGATAATTCTGTTAAGGAAAATCTTGAAGATGTTAGACCAGATGAAGCTGTGTCTGTTGCTGCTCCAGAAATTGTTTCAAAAGTTGCAGTTGCTGAATCACCTATGCCCTCTACTATCTGGGATGATACCCCTGGTCCAGAATTGGATTCTCTTTTGGCTCAAGATTTCCTAGAAGAAGAAAGAGAAAAAGCTCTTCAGAAAGCTAAAGAAAAAGAGGAAGCATTGTTAAAAGAAATTGACGATCTATATGCAAAACCTCAGTCCTCACATTCTGAGGATGAGGATGAGGATTCTGATGACTCAGAAGGAAATAAGAAAAAGAAAAAGATTGCTCAAAAGAAGAGGAAGGTTATAGCTCCAGCTCCTCCAAACCCAGATCATGATGTTCCCTATTATATTCTGAAAGGGATTGATCCTAAGTCTAAAAGCTTTGAGGCCACGATGTGGTATTCCAAAAATACTCAGAAAGCAAGGAAGAAAAGCAGGAAGAACTCTCCTCCTCCCAAGGGGATTCAAAGAGGTCCTCCTCCTCCTCCTCCCTCTGCTGGTGCATCAGGCAATGTAGCTCCCAGATCTTCTGCTCCTCCTGCCAGACCAAATCAATCATATATCAATCAAAGGAAGGGCAGGCAGCCTCCTTCCAGCAGTTCTTATAATCAGTGGCAGTCTAGGCATTCAAACATCCCAAGAGAGAAAGTAAAGGAAGTTGTATATCAAGAACCAACCTTCTCCCCTCCTCAAGCTCCTAGGTCTCCTCCCAAAAGAAAAGTTTCACCTCCAAAGAAGAAACAATCTCAAGCTAAGCCATTAGATGCCAAAGTAAAAAGAGTTATATACTCTAATAACTCAAGCAGGAAGTATGCTTAATGTGATCCTCCATCTAACCTTGTGATTCAAGAGCCAAAAGTTTCTGATGACAAGCCATATCAAGAGCAAGCTGAGAGTTTTCTAGCTCAATCAGTAAAATTTAAGATTGTAAATCCATTGGATCCAGCTGATGAAAATACTAATGAAAGTCTAGAGCTTGATACAAATTTCAAAATGGCTAGACATATAGAATTAGTGGGAGCTGCTCAAATTAGAAAAGCTAAAGCTGAAGGTCAAGATATCTCAGGATTATCTACAATATCAAAGTACAGATAGAAAGAATTGGATTGGTTCCAAGTTAGTTCAAAAGTTTTTGATTCTTCAAAGTACATGGAAAGACATCCTGAAGTTGTTCTGCCTAAAGCTGGAGAACAAAAGATTATTGGAGAGCAGGACTTGAAGTTATCTAAGGAGGATGCATATGATCCTTATAGAAAAATCATTTTCTCTCCTACTGCTTCTATTCCCCTCCAGATTCTTTTAATAAATAATTGTGATATGTGTTTTGATTATTTGATTTATTCAAATATGTTTGATGATATATCTATTGATGTTTCTTTATCTGTTTGTATTAGATTCTTTGTTTTTTGAGTGACATCACCCAAATAGGGGGAGATTGTTGGTTCCCTAGTTTTGATTTGGGCAATGTCATCTCAATTAGGCTTATTGACCCAAGAATTATCTATGGTCAAGGGTTAGACTAAAGGTTAGTCTACCTTAGGTTAGTTGAGAAAGGATAGAAATGAAAATTGGTTAAGTATAAATGTGTTCGACGATAGTCGAACCATGCTCAATGATCTTCGATTGCTGACCGACGATCTCAGATTTATATGAACTCTGAAGTGGTCTCGACGATCTGCTTATTCAGATCGACGATCGTGTAGCCTTGGTCGACGATCTCTGTTAAAACAGTTTTTCTTCAGGTCGACAATCTGCTTGTTCAGATCGACGATCTTCGATCTATGGTCGACGATTTATGTCTGCCTTTATCAATATTCATTTCATTTGATTCCTTGGTTTATTTCCTCTTGTTTAAGACATATTTTATTCAGGATATTCTGCTTAATTTAATGCTTATACTCTTTTGCTTATTTACAATACTCCTTATGCATTAATTAAGAGTTTTGGCAGAATAAAGCTGTTTGTTTTATTAGAGGAAATCGTTGATTCTTTACTGCTGTAATATAGCCATTAGGCTTTGTTTCCTGTGCCAATTTGTAAAACCAAATTGATAGGATATTTTTAATATCCTTAATTCCTTTATAGGAATGACAGAAAAGAATATAGCTGTAGTTTCCTTATTTGATTTATTATATTATTTGGAAAGTTTTTTAAGTGTAGGGCTTGAGGTAATTTTAAAAGAAGAAAGGTCTCTATATTAGCAGTGCAGTCGACTGAATTCAATATATATACAACCCAGAATATTCTAACAAGAGACACAGAACTAGAACTCTCAAGAGAAAGAAAAGTTCTTCTTCTTCTTCTTCCTGAGTTCATCATGTCTTCAGGAAAACCAATACTCAGAGTTCAAGCCTTCAAGAAGAAGAACCTTCCCAGATTGCTGAACATAATTGCTGCAAACCTCCTAGATTGCAAAAGCTGCTGAAGAAGAACATTCATCAAAATCTTCAGTCTTCTTCAAGGCTGCATAAGAAAGACATTCAAAGCAATCTGAAGATCCTGCACCCTGAAGCAGAGCTTCTTCCTGGACATTCTCTAAGCCAGGGGAGCTTTGATTTTCTCAGAGCAATCCACTAGCTTCTCTGAACACAGAGAAGACTCTTTTAATCCTTCTTTTAACCTCCTTGTAAAAGGGTTATTACTCCCTTCAAAAGTGAACTATTGGTGGCAGGGCACCTGATCAAAAACCTGTGTGTTTGGTTTTTTGGCACATGATCAAAAGCCTAAAGGGTCTTGAGATCTACCTGAAGCAGATCTACTGGTGGCAGGACACCTGATCAAAAACCTGTAGTGGATTCCTACCAGGGTGGTAGAAGAGTGGATGTACCCAATTGGGGAACCACTATAAAGCTCTTGTGTTGTTTGGTTGCTTATTTTAATTAATGCTCTGTGGCTGTGATAGTTTTAACTAGGTTGCTAATTACTGTGTTAGGATAAAAGCTCAACTGAAACTTCAGTGAGCTTCTCCTTTATTCACTACACTCTATTAGGCTATAGGTTTAAAGCTTTTATCTTTCTATTCCGCAAATAGCTCTAAGAGAAGTGTTAAGAGTCTCCTTCTTTTTGAATACTCTATTCACCCCCCCGTTAAGAGTAGTAAGTATCTTATCCCCTCACTTTCACAGAGGCCATTACACCTCTTATTGATTCCATCACCTCCCTCTCCACATAATTTGCTACCTTCTCTGCTGCCACCTCTTCAGCTAGGAGCCTGGCTCAAGTATTCACTAAACCCAGGCAGGGGGAGATATTCAATGAAGAAGCTGCAGCAGTTCAAGAAGAAGCTGAAGCAGTTCAAGCAGCTCTACCAGTTCAAGAAGAAGCAAAAGCAGTAACAGACTGTATAGATTCAGATTTGATTGATTTCATTCCTTTTATTGAAACTAACATGGACATTGATGAGTCAATAATAACTGAAATAAATTCTGTGGGTGATGTTGTCATTCATCCCACCATAGACTTGGATAGACTGTTAAAGATTTTTGATACAGCTTATTTAAGCCTCCCTCCAGCAGAAATTACCAAGCCATTAATGGCTATTATTCCTTATTCAATACCAATAAGTTCTGAAGCTGCTAAGAACCTTCAATACAGTCTTGCTCAAACCCCTAAGACTCCAGCAATGATAACCAAGGCTGACTCAGTCAGAGCCTTCCCTCCTCCAGAATCATTTTCTGCCCCCATTTTTGTCATGGATAATACTCCAATGCCTGATTTAGATGGTCTGATCATGGCTGATATTGTAGAAGAGAATAGGGCAGCTGCTGTGAGCTCTATCTTAAGAAGTCCTCAAGCACCAGTTGAGTCTCCTCCTCCAGCTCCTTTACAGCATAAAGAATCTTCCATTTCTGCAGAGCTTTTAAAAGAGATAGATACATTATATGACAATCCTCAAAACCAATCTGATGATGATGATGATGTAAGACCCCCTTTTTCTTTCAACCACCGGGGTCTTAGGCCCATAATCGCCGCTTTGCGGTGACACCTTCACGTCCTGAAGGGTCATCACCACAAGGCGCCGATTCTGCCGGACAATTCGATCGCAGAAAGGTAGCACAATAATAGATGTAAGAGCAATGCAGTCCACAATAATAAATAACATATATAGAAATAAATCTCCACGAAGGGAGTGTCCACAGAAAACATCAGAGTACTATAAATGCGGGCTTATGCCCGGTACAAAATGTCCTCACTACAAGTCTCTCATGCGGAAGCAAAACAGGAACTACTCAGGGTCGAGACTCACGGTCCCGGCTGTATGAACTCCGGAGCTAGACTGCCCCATCTCCAGGCGCACCGATCTCTGGGGCTGCTCCTCCATGCTGGGCTCCACTATCCCCTAAATGATGCGGTTCGAAAACCGTTAGTCATAAAGACTAAGCCCTTTCATCCCCTACCCCTTCCCCCATGGCTCCTAGGTACCGAGCGGAGAGGAAGAAAGGGAAGGACATGAAGGTAGAGATTAATCAAGAAACAGATGGCAGTGGAACTAATCTAGCAATTCTATAATAGTATGACAGAAACAGAAAGTAAGAAAAGTAACCTTAACTTATGTGCGAAAATGCATAAGCCAAGGGATCTTCTGCAAGGCTCCCATCATATAGAGTGTCCCATACCACCTATACGTTGGGGTGTCGGTTATCAAACAACAGCATATGTTTATATATTGAAATTAACCATTGATTTATAAACTTGCCCACACAAGCTTATAGACCAAGGGGTCGTTTTGCAGGTCCTAATGTATAAGCGTCCCATACCACTTATACTTTAGGTGTCAGGGTTAAATGAATCGATTATGCTATGACATGCAAGTGGGTATGATGAAACATGCAAGTGCAACTCACACACCCGACTCTGTGCACACAGACCTTTAGTTCCCCCTTTTAGAGCCGTTACCTCCCAGGATACCTCCATAGTGGCGGACGGAAGCGGTGGGTTGGGCCCCGCCCACCTCAAAACCAGTAAAAGCACCACTAGTCTGACCTATCGTACGCCTCAACGCTTGGTGCACTAAGCGGACGCCTGCGTACTCTTGCCGGCTGGTGCACCGGACTTCTGTTGGCGAAGTGCTAATCACCCCGCCGAGTCAATGATATCGGTGTCGGTGCAATCGAACTCCCCGATATCGAAAAACCCACCACCTTAACTTTTCCTAACTTATGCACATGCAAGTTTATTCGTAAACACACAAAACCGAGCCGAAGCTCCCCGGACCAAAACGTCCGTATCCAAACCAACCGAGCCGAAGCTCCCCGGACCATCCCGTCCGTCTCTTAACCAACCGAGCCAAAGCTCCCCGGACCATCCCATCCGTCTCTTAACCAACCGAGCGAAGCTCCAATCAATCTTCCTGTGCCAACAGTGTTTGTGAAAAGTGCAGCCCTAGTTACTAAGTTACTCTTGTCGGTTTGTTATTACAGTTTACGTTAGCCCAGGACTGCCCCCGGTATTCCCCGTGAAGGGCTCTCAAGGGGCACTAGGAACCAAGACGGCGGCATTACGGCCCGAAGTTCCCTTTCGCAAGGCACTTATTGTTATTGGTTTATCTCCCTTAACCCGATTCCCTTCTCATATTACGATAGACTATCCTAGGGTGATTTTTAACCTTCCTCTCTTCGGGAAAAGGCGATCTTTCGCCGAAACCCGAGCACCTCTTAACTCTAGCTATCACCACTTCTCACTACTCTTTATACCTTCCTATTGTGATTTCCTCCACCATTGCCCACCCAGACAATATGATTAACTCCAATGCCTTCCTCAGATCATGTCCTATTGCATTTCACAAATTGCTATATGCAGACCGACCTAGACTACATGTCGAACCGGTTATGCAATGATCCAATACTCATCCAAATGCCCTAAATTATTTACTGGAGACTTACCATGATATAAATGACCTAAATCCAGAAAATGGAAATTTTCATAATTTATTTGGCATTAAATTAAATTCCTCGAAAATCCCAAGGGCTACCGGTTTGAACATGAACTACCCTAAGTTCTCATGCAAGACGTCCAGCAACTTTATTACAAATAGTAGGTTATCTCAGTAGGTTAAATCCAAAGTATCATAATTTTTTTATCATCAAAAGGGCATTAAAACTATTTTAGAAATAATCTCTATCTTTTGTTATTTATGAATCAAGTACAGAAAATATTCTTCCAAAAATTACAAATAATTTATGACATGCAGGTAAAGGCCTAGAATTAGCACTGGCCCAGTTTCATAATTTTTCAGTGATAAAATCATCCCTAAATAAATTTTCAAACATAGAACCCCTTTATAACTTTTATGAAGGAAGTACTGGATGTACTCAACTAAAAATTATATAAAAATTCAGGGGTAATCATTCTATTCTAAAATCTATATTTCCAAAATTTCATGAGATTTCAATGAACAGAAATTCCTAAATAATTAAATCATCATCTAGGGCCATAGCAATCTTTACAAATGAAGTGCTAGCAATAATCAACATAAAATTCCAGAAAAATTGCTATAAGTTCTACCTGATCCAAAACTCACTCTACCTGAATTTCACAGTTTTTAAGTAAGGTTCAGTGACTGATTTTACTTATTTGATATTTTACCCTAAAATTAAAGTTAGGGTTTTAAGGTATCTTCTTGTCTCCAAATTCTCCAAGATTACATCCAGATGATTCTTATCAAGCCTTTGTCAACTCTACAGAGTTTCAAGGCAATACAAGAGCAATTGTCCCCATGTCCTTCACAACCCTCAAAACCCTTTATTTAGGGTTTGAGCTTGGACCCTAGGGTAAATCAACCCTAAACCTCACCATTTTTCTTCAAGCAGGTTATAACACCCTTCTAGGTCAGAGATCAGAAAATCAGCCTCTGTTGAGGTGATTTGACCTTTCCAAACTCTTAGTGCACTTTTTACTAAATGGTGTCTCACTAATGCCTAGTTAAGGGTAGAAGATTTCCTACCCAAAACTCCTCCAAATCAGTTGGAATTTTGTACAGACCTAGGTTTTATAGCCAGGGACCACTCACCAAAATTTGGGAGGGTTTGGAGGTCATTTGACCACTTAAATAAATTCCTCTAAGTTTATTAAATTGAAACAAAAACTTTAGGCAAAGTATCTCCAAAAATTCCCATTTTTGGTCTGCCTTTAGGTAATGTTAAGGCTAACCCCCTGCCCAAATTTCAGGTCATTTGGACAAGGGGCGAAGAGTGGGCATCCGTTTTAATTTCTGCCCAACTCTAGGTATAGCCCCCACTAAAACGGGTGCTGCGGCCGAACCGCTTACCTAAACGAGTTGAAACCAATTTTAGATTTATCTAGACTCGAAGGGCTTCGACTTTCGTGTCTGGTAACTTTTCCTAAAATGGCCTCTAAGTGCCTCGTTTTGCAGCATTAAAATATGCCCATCCAAGTATAATTTCCTTACAAAATTATTTACATAATTTATATATTAAAAACAGTTTTTACTGTTCATCTTCTACAGAACCCGAAAACCAGACACAGAAAATCATATTTCCTGTAGCTCTTTCGCGCTCCGTCACCGGTCGTCCGGTCACTTCCCTGGCCAGCCACCACCACCACCACCGCCTCCGTTGAGGCGATGGCTAGCGGTCGGCGGTGGTTTGGCTGCCGGAGGTGGCGGTTTCCGGCGAACTCAAGAATTCACTTTTCATGGTTTTCCATGAAAACGAGAGATGGGTCCGGCTCCGTTGAGCGCGAACTTCCTTTCTAAGAATCCTAAGATCTACCCATGAAAGAGAAGAAGCAGAGGAGGACCTTATTCGCGGTTTGGAGGCGAGAAGAACGACGGGGTGCCATGGCGCGGTGGTGGCGTTGCTGAACTTCTCCTACAGCAAGAACAAGGATCTGATCGTTTGATTGAGCGTGTAACCTTCTCCTCTTTCTCCAAGTGGGCTTTTATAAGTCAGCATATGGGGAGGTGAAAGGGTAAAGCCTTAATGGTCATGAAGGCTCCTCCTAATAACATTTCGGTTACAATGAAGGGATAAGAAACGGTGGAAGATGAACAGGTGTGTCCAGTTGGCGGTTTCCTATCAGACCACATCTTCATCCTTTATTATATAATTACAGAAGGAAAAACGTCCTGTAATTACTCCTGGTGTAACTCCCCACACCAGCATTTATTACCACGCATGTTAGAATAATTTCGGGCCTGAACCGTCGTTTCGGCCAATGTCACGGGCGTGACACATAGGTCACGGGCGTGACAAGCCCAGATAGCCAATTCTGGGTTCGACGATCGTCGAACTGAGATCGACGATCGTCAAAGGGTGGTCACGGGCGTGACACCTGGGTCACGGGCGTGACAGGCCCGGGTGGTTAATTTTGGGTCGACGATCGTCGAACTGAGATCGACGGTCATCGAAGGGTGGTCACGCCCTAGGTCACGGGCGTGACACCTAGGTCACGGGCGTGACAGGCCCGAGTTTCAATTTCGACGATCTCCTTACGGAGATCGACGATCGTCGAAGGGGTCACGCCCTAGGTCACGGGCGTGACACCTTGGTCACGGGGCGTGACAAGACCGGGCTGCAAGTTCGACGATCGTCTCACGGAGATCGACGATCGTCGAAGGAGTCACGCCCTAGGTCACGGGCGTGACACCTTGGTCACAGGTGTGACATGCCCGGCAGCAAGTTCGACGATCGTCTCGCGGAGATCGACTATCGTCGAAGTAGTCACGCCCAAAGTCACGGGCGTGACAAATCGGTCACGGGCGTGACCAACCCGTGACCCGAAACCTCGATCGATTTATTTCAATTTTTGGGCTTCACATGGTTCTGTCACGACCAATCGACTCCTAGGGGTCTAGCCGGAAATGGGATGTTACAAATCCCAATAAACAAAACAAAAATTTCGTCCCCGAAATTTAGGTTGAGCCTACGGGGATTTCTATCGGAATAAATTAAACTTGTAACACCCCATACGATCTTTCTATCAGGTTTAGGCGACTATTCGTTTGATAAACGAAGACAATCTCCCCAATAAACAAAGATTAGCCCCTACCTTTCTGATTGAGTGCGCATGCCTTGGTCCTGAATTTTCCTTATCTAGTCTTAACTGTCCAAAACAAGAAGGCAATCTATAGTATACCGAGAGGTGGTGAGATGTACCTGACTGAACAACTCCGGGTATCTTTGCCTCATCAGTCCTGCGATTCCCAGGTGTGCTCCTCCTCCTGACCGTGATTTCTCCATAGAACCTTGACTAAGGGGATCTTCTTGTGGCGCAAGATCCGTACTCCTTTGTCGTCGATCCGGACCGGATCCAAGTGAACAGATCGGTCTGAAGCTACCGGCCCTTCGGTGGTCAAAATCCGCTGCTCCGGGCGTAGTAGAGCCCTTCTCAGCGAAGAAATGTGGAAGACGTCGTGTAGAGCTGCCAGCTCTGGCGGCAACTCTAGCCTGTAGGCTAGGGGTCCGATCCGCTCCAGGATCCGGTAAGGGCCCATATACCTAGGGCTGAGCTTCTTCCTTCGACCGCGCACCCGTGAGACTCCGTGCATGGGCCGGATCTTCAAGAACACTCGATCTCCTACCCAAAACTCCACCTGACGATGTCGGGCGTCATAGTATTTAGCCTGTCTGCTCTGCGCCTCCAACATCCTATCTCTGATCAGTCTCACCTGAGCCTCGGTGTCTTCAACAAAATCCGATCCCAACACCTTCGGATCCTCGTCTTGAACCCAAGAAAGCGGGGTCCTACATTTTCTTCCATACAAGGCTTCATAAGGCGCCATCCTGATGTTGGACTAGTAGCTATTGTTATAGGAGAACTCGACCAACGGTAACATCTTCTCCCACGGCTCCCCTCGGTCCAGTATACACAGTCGTAGTAAATCCTCCAAGGTTCGGTTGGTGCGCTCTGTCTGCCCGTCCGTCTGAGGGTGGAAGGCCGTGCTAAAAGTCAACCGGGTGCCTAAATATGGCTGTACTGACCGCCACTCCCTGGATGTAAACCGTCCATCGCGGTCCGACACTATCGTCCGGGGCACGCCATGATATCGGATATACAGCTCCACGAACTTCCGTACCAGCACTCCCACCGAGTCATCCTTCCTGATCGGTATAAAGCGGGCCACCTTCGTCAACCGATCAACAATCACCCAGATCAAGTCATTCCCCGTCCGAGACCGGGGAAGACCATGTATAAAATCCATAGCTATATCATCGAACTTCCACTCCGGCACAAGGAGTGGCTGCAGCAATCCTGCGGGGTTCCTGCACTCCGCCTTCACCAACTGACACGCCTCGCAATGGGTCACGAAGTACGTAATGTCCTTCTTCATGCCCGGCCAAAACATCGTCTTCTTCAGATCAGCGGTCATCTTTGTGATCCCCGAGTGCACAGAGTACCGGCTGCAATGCGCCTTGTTGGGTATTGTATCCACACTCACCTAGATTTGCATGAAGTCACCCATGAACTAAGTTGAATCCAGTTGTATTTGATATTTCTCTTTAGCCATATGCTTGCAGGTGTACACTTTAAGTATAGACCAATGTCAGTCTGCAATGGGTCATCAAACACAGGACTTCACAGTGTAATCCCTCACTGTGTAATCCAAGGTGTTGACTCATGTGTAGCCTCTCTATTGGAATATACTTAACCTCAAATCACTTGGAGAAAAGGACAAAAGCTGAAGCTGAAGAAGTTTTATTTGAAAATATTTTTCTGTAACTTAGAATTTTTGCTAAGTCATTTTTGCTCGAGAAGTACAATAGTGCTCGAGTAAATTACAACTCTAGGTCTCGAGAAGTTTTTAAAGTGCTCGAGAAAAAGCTCAGCTTGCTCGAGAACTTTTTCTTTCAAATCTGGCTAAGTCATTAATGCTCGAGAGAAAGTTTTCCTTTCTCGAGAAAATGACTTTGCTGCTCGAGAACTAGAATGCTGTGCAAAAATATTTCTAAGGAAAAGTACTCGAGAAATATGACTCTTCTTCTCGAGAAAAAGTCTACCTTTCTGGAGAACTATTTCTCTGTTGTTATTTTTCTAAGTTCCTGTGCTCGAGAACAGCTTTAGCTTCTCGAGTACTTTCCTACAGATTTTCCTCTATGTTCAAGTGCTCGAGAAATAATCCATTTGCTCGAGTACTCTAGTCTTCAGGATTTTGATTAAGTCTTTGTGCTCGAGAAGTTTCAAGTTCTCGAATACTTTCTTTCCAGTACTCGAGCAAGTTTACTGTGTGCTCGAGTAATCCAGATATACTTTTTCTTCTAAGTATAAGTGCTCGAGTAGTACAATTAGTGCTCGAGAAAGTTATTTTTGACAGTATATTTTTCTAAGTCTCAGATCTCGAGACAATCATTTCTATTCTCGAGACTCCTTGATTCAGTGCTCGAGAACAACCTTCAGTTCTCGAGTACTTCTGACTTAACCTTTTTCTAATTCTGAAATTGACAAAATCGTTGACCCACTGTTTGTTCTTTTTTCCAATCCTTAATCTGTCATCATCTAATTGGCCCACGTGGCATTACTTTCAATACGATTTGATTTCTGACCGATTAGGCTCCCTATAAAAGGTCTAATCAGTCTCTCTTTTCATTAAGAAGAACTTTAATAATCGTTTATCTTTTCTCTCTCTTCAAGAACGTGAAACGAAAAAGGGCCGAAAAACCCTAAGTTCCCGATTCGTCTTCCCGGTCGCCGCCGCTCACTGTTTCCATCTGGAAGGCCGCCGACGAAGAAAGATCGACGAAGTGACACATAGAATCGAGATCGACCTCGACTTCTCTCGAATCTCTTGATTCCGTGTGTTCCGAAGAACCAGATCTCAAGATCGACGACAGTATCTTCTCCGACTGATTCCTGACAGAGCCGCCATTGTTGAAGGAAGAAGAGACGTCAAGATTTTCTAGATCTGTCACAGTTTTATCATTTTCTGTAAATCTTTATTCTGTAGGAGATTCTTCTCCGAGTTGTAGGAGTTTTCATTCCGAGTATTTGTTGTAGGAAGATTGTGCTTCCGAGTGTAGATCCGGGTTGGATCGAGTTGTAAGATTTCTTTAATCTGAGATAAGTGGAGTAGCCGAGTCTAGTGCGTTACTAGATCGGTGAGAGGGAAAGTGGAGTACCCAAGATCGGGGAACCACTATAAATCTTGTGTCGTCTGTGCTTGTGTTCTTTTTGTGTGTGCTGCGATTAGTTTTTATTTTATTCCGCAAAAGACGTCGCAATCACCTATTCACCCCCCTCTAGGTGATAATTTAGACAACTAGTCAACTTTCACGCCTCCATCATAATATCCTCTCGGATCTGGCCTCCTGCGGGTATATATACTCTGCCTCTGAAATGTAGCAATCCATCTCTCAGGGAATAATCTCCTGTCGAACCTTCCTCCAAGGCTCGGAACATCGGCTCTGCCCACGCATCTGTCCTCTGTCCGTCCCGAATGCGATCCCGAATATCATCTATGGCCACTATCGATGCCAGATACTCCCTATACAGAACTGGGTCATCCTCGGACACTAGGGATATCTGCATATCTCTGAATGACCGGACTAGCTCCATGGACATAACCTGGGGCCCAGCTTCGGAAGTGGCAGCTCGCCGGCTCAACGCGTCGGCCACCACGTTTGCCTTCCTGGATGGTAGTGCATCTCATACTGATAATCTGCTAAGAACTCCACCAGCGCCTCTGCCTGATATTCAGCTCCTTCTGCGTGTCCACGTATTTCAGGTTCTTGTGGTCGGAGTAGATGTCGCAGTGGACTCCGTAAAGATAATGGCGCCAGACCTTCAGAGCAAAACGACCGCTCCCATCTCAAGGTCGTGCACTGGGTAGTTCTTCTCATGGGTCTTCAGCTGGCGGGAGGCATATGCTATGACGTGTTCGTTCTGCATCAGCACTGCTCCCATCCCCTGGTATGATGCGTCGGTATATACCTGGAATCCTTCCTTTCTAGATGGAAGGGCTAGAATAGGGGCTGAGATGAGTCGGTCCTTCAGTTCCTGGAAAGCCGCCTGGCACTGCGGGGTCCAAACAAAAGGTGCCTCCTTCTTCGTCAAAGATGTGAGGGGAGGGCAATCTGAGAGAACCCCTCCACGAACTTCCGGTAGTAACCGGCAAGTCCCAAGAAACTGCGTACATCGGTGGCTGTCTTCAACTGCGGCCAATCTTGAACTGCCCAAATCTTTGCCGGATCCACTGCCAACCCGGCTCCGCTGATAATATGGCCCAGGAAGGCCACCTCCTTCAACCAAAACTGACACTTGCTGAATTTGCATAAAGGCGATGCTCCCGCAACCTTTCCAAAGTCAGTGCTAGATGCCGAGTGTGCTCCTCCTCCGTCCTAGAGTAGATCAGGATGTCGTCTATGAATACTATGACGAACACATCCAAGTAGGACCTCGAAAACCCGGTTCATGAGACTCAGAAATGCAGACGGGGCATTCGTGTGCCCGAGGGCATCAACGGTGAACTCATACAGGCCATATCTTGCTACTAAAGGCATCTTCGGGATATCCTCCTCCTGGATTCCGTAGCTGGTAGTATCCTGACCTCAAGTCCAGCTTCGAGAAATAATGGCCCCCCTCTAGCTGGTCGAACAATTCGTCTATCCGAGGGAGCGGATAGGTATTCCGGACGGTCAGCCTGTTTAGTGCTCGATAATCGATGCACAGGCGGAGTGTCCCATCCTTCTTCTTCACGAATAGGACCGGTGCTCCCCATGGCGAGGAACTCGGTCTAACAAATCCTGCCTCAACCAATTCCTGCAACTGAGTTCGAAACTCTTCCAACTCCTTTGGGGCCATCCGATAAGGGGCCCTAGATGCCGGCTTGGCCCCCGGCACAAGCTGTATCTGAAAGTCCTGCTCTCGGTGTGGAGGTAGTCCTGGCAATTTCTCTGGAAAGATGTTAGCAAAATCTCGCACCACCGGGATGTCTGTCACCGACTCCTTAACTTCCGCCATCTCAAATAGAATCTGATAGACCTCCTCTCCCTGCAGATGGGCCTTAACGGCCTGTACCAAAGATAAGAGTATACGAGAGACAGGTCTTATACCTTCGATGGTAATGAAAGAGTCCCCGTGTCTCACGGTGATCCTCTTCGCCTGGCAGTCAATCTGGGCATGGTTCCAGTGCAGCCATACCATGCCCAGGATCAGGTCGTAGTCTGTCAGCTTCAAAATCGTCGCTGGAGCCTCGAATGCCTTTCCACCTATTTCTGCCTCCATATTGCAGTGATCCGTGGTAAGGAGCTCAGATCCATCCGGTAGTCGCGCACCCTCATCCTCGAGACTGTGAACCGCTCCACGCCTTCCAGTCCTTCTATGAACGTCTCTGACACAAAGGAGTGAGTAGCTCCAGTATCGAACAGCGTGCGGGCCGGCTTGCCGCTGATGAAGACTATACCTAGGGTGATTAGATATCTTAGGGTTCTATAGTGAGTTTTACTTTCCTTGCTAATCTATCTAGTGCGATTCAAAGTTTGACCATTGAAAAAGAAATTCTATGAAAATAAAGAAGCATTGCGGCGTACCTGCGATGACCTGCTCCGGATTCCGAGGCTGCGCAAGGTCCAAAGTATATACCTGCTCTCTTCCCTGTCTACGATCTCCCTCCTGGTATCCACGACCGCGGCCGCGTCCTCGGTCTCCATAATGCTGAGCTGGTGGGCCGCCCTGTGGTGCTGGAGGTGGTGCCCCCCTCATGGGGCAGTTCCTCCGAATGTGCCCAATCTGATGACAAAGGAAGCACTCTGGTGGGGGATACGCCATTCCCCCGGGTCTCGGCATCTCCTGCATCCGAAGAGGTGGAGGGGCCAATATCAACTGTTCCCTCGGCTCCTGCCTCACGTCCTGACGAGGCTGGTCCTCTGTCCTCCTCCCCTCTGGTACAACACCTCGCCGCTGGTCATTTCTACCTCTCTGTCCCTGATCCTCCTCTGCTGGCCGTTTCCGGCCCCGGGTGGCGTGCCAATCTGCCTCAATCCTTTTGCCATCTCCAAAACCGGGGGAGATACAAAACATAGAGCCCCCTCAGAATACAAACAATAGAGCCTCCCTCATCCTCACCGCAGGCCCTTTTCAGTTGTAAAAACCTCCTCCAAATCACCCTAGCCTGCGTCACTGCGGTAGGAACTCTCCGTAACCTCCGGCCAAATGGTCCAACTCTTCTCGATGGGACC